>JAEQBA010003141.1:0-134933 GCA_019434445.1 Phalangium opilio
CACAATTGTACGGATATTTTTGTGCCACAGGTGTACGAACTGTTTTTGTTCACACGTGTACGGAATATTTTTGTGCATAGGTGTATGGAAATTATGGTGAAAATGGATTTGGAATATTTTTGTGCACAGGTGTACGGAATATTTTTGTGAAAATGGATACCGAATATTTTGTGCACAGGTGTACGGAATATTTTGTGAAAATGGATACCGAATATTTTTGTGCACAGGTGCACGTGAAAGTTTGTGCACAGCTGAACGTGATATTTTTGTGCAAATGTGTAAGGAACATTTTTGAGCATAGGGATATGGAATGTTTTTGTGCAGAGGTCCATGGATTATTTTTGTGTACAGGTATATGGAATGTTTTTGTGCAGAAGTCCGTGGAATATTTTGTGTACAGTATATGACTCATGTTTGTGCACAAATCTATAGAATGTTTTGTACACCGGTCTAGGACATATGATTGTGCACAAATCTATAGAATGTTTTGTACACCGGTCTAGGACATATGATTGTGCAAAAGTCTAAGGTATGTGTTTTGCACAAATATTGACATCTATTTATGCTCAAGTCTATGGTATCTGTGTGTACAGGTCTACAAAATATGTTTGTGCACAAGTCTGAAGAATCTTTATGTGCACAAGTCTACGGAATCTCTTTTGAGGAAGTCTATGAAATCAGTTTTTTACACAAGCATATGCCATCTGTTTGTGCACAAGTCTATAACATCGGATTGTGCAAAACCGTGTGACTTCTGTTTGTGATAAAGTCTGTGGAATCTATTTGTGCACGAGTCTACGTAATATATTTGTGCGCAAATCTATGGAATCTGTTTATGCGCTAGTCTACGGCATCTGTTTGTGCACGGGTCTACGGAAAATGTTTGTGCAAATGGGTGTGGAATATTTTTGAGCATATAGGGGTATGGAATGTTTCTGAACAGGTCCAAGGCATGTTTTTGTGGACAGGTCCATGGAATATTTTTGTACACAGGTCCATGGAATATTTTTGTACACAGGTCTATGTCACATGTTTATACAAAAGCCAATAGAATATTTTGTGCATAGGTCAATGGAATGTTTTTGTGCACAGCACAGTTTTATGAAATATTTTGTGCGCAGGTCTAGGGAATATTTCTGTGCAAATGGTTATGGAATAGTTTTGTGCTATGGGTATGAAATCTTTATGTACACAGGTCTATGGAATCTTTAGCTCGCAGGTCTAATGAATCTTTATGTGCACAAGCATATATAATGTTTTGTGCACAGTTCCATGAAATATTTTGTGCACATCTCCATGAAATCTTTTGTTCACAGGTCTATGGAAACTTGATGTGCACAAGTCTATAGAATGTTTTTTGTGCACATGTCTATGACTTCTGTTTGTGCACAAAACTATGGAATCTGGTTTGAACATGTCTATGACATCTGTTGTGCACAAGCCTGTGACTTCCACTTGTGTACAAGTCTACGCAATTTTTTGTGCACATGGTTACGGAATCTGTGCACAGATCTCCGGAATCTGTTTGTACACAGGCCTACGCAATTTTTTGTGCACATGGTTACGGAATCTGTGCACAGATCTCCGGAATCTGTTTGTGCACAGGCCTACGGCATATTTTTTGAGCACAGGTCTAGGAAATCTTTTGTGCACAGTTTTATGGAATCTCTTTGGGCACAGGTCTATGGAATATTTTTGTGCACAGGTCTATGGAATCGTTTTGTGCAAATGGGTATGGATTCGTTTCGTGCAAATGGGTATGAAATTGTTTTGTGCAAATGGTTATGGAATCTTTATGGAAACAGGTCTATGACTTCTGTTTGTAAACAAGTCTAAGACTTCTGTTTGTGCACTAGTCCGTGGAATCTGATGTGCACATATCCTTGACACATTGCGCAAGTCTATGATGTATTTTGTGCAAGTCTATGACATCTGTTTGTGCACAACCCTGTGACTTCCGTTTGTGTCCAAGTATCCGGAATCTGTTTGTGCACAACCCTGTGACTTCCGTTTGTGTCCAAGTATCCGGAATCTGTTTGTGCACAACCTGTGACTTCCGTTTGTGTCCAAGTATCCGGAATCTGTTTGTGCACACGTCTACGGTATCAGTTTGTGCACATGTCTACGGTATCTGTTTGTGCACAGGTCTACGGAATATTTTTGTGCAAAGGTCTACGGAATATTTTTGTGCACAAGCCTACTGAATCGGTTTGTGCAGAGGTCTAAGGAATCTGTCTTTGCAAAGGCCACTGCATCTGTTTGTGCACAGGTCTAAAGAATATTTTTCTGCAAATGGATACGGGATATTTTATTGCAAATGGATATGCAGTATTTTTGTGCACTGGTGTACGAGATATTCTTGAGCATATTTTTGAGCATAGGGGTATGGAATGTTTTTGTGCAGAGGTCCATGGAATCTTTTGTGTACAGGTATATAACATCTCTTTTTGCACAAGTTTATGACATCTGTTTGTGCGTAAGTCTATGACATCATTTTTTGCGCAAATCTATGACATCAGTTTGTGCTCAATTCTAAGGGATCTGTTTGTGCACAATTCTAAGGGATCTGTTTGTGCACAATTCTAAGGGATCTGTTTGTGCACAAGTCTACGGGATCTGTTTGTACACAATTATATGACATGTGTTTTCACAAGTCTATGTTATCTACGAAATATGTTTGTGCACTCAGGGTGACCACGAATAACCTTGTAATAGTTATAGGAAAATAGGAAATTTACAATTGATTTACAGGAAATTATAGGAGACTAGCTGTTACCCGCGGCATCGCTTGAGTGTAGTAAGAACTTCCATCAAGTATGGGTACATTTTACTGATTCGACTAATATTTTACCTCTCCGAGTGACGTATGTCACGGAGAGGTATTACACCGGCTGTGTCTGTCTGTGTGTGTCTGTCTGTCTGTCAGACCCCACGTGACCGCGTTCGCAGTTTGCGTATTGGAGCAAACAAATACCCGATTTCCGGAACGCGTTCGCGGTTCACGGAAATTTGGCCATTCATCCACCAACACAAGTCTTTACTAACTGGCTTCTAAGGACCACAATCTGCTAGTCTTTGTCCATCCCACATGGACACTAGTCTGTACTTGCTAGCTTCTAAGCACCACCATCTTCTGTTCTTCGTCAATTTCACCTTGACACCAGCTTCTATGCACCACCATCTTCTGTTCTTCGTCAATTCCACATTGACACCAGGTTCTATGCACCACCATCTTCTGTTCTTCGTCAATTCCACATTGACACCAGCTTCAATGCACCACCATCTTCAGGTCTTTTGTCCATTCCACATGGACGCCAGTCAGTACATTCTGGCTTCTTTTCCTCCGTCATCGTTTGGTTCCAAGATATACGCGGCGATCGGCTAGGGTTACGAGAAACGTCTAGCCTCCCAATGGCAGGGCTTCCACCATCAGTTCACGCAAATGCGTTTTTATCTATTATTTGGTTTTAAGATATACGCGGCGATCGGCTAGGGTTACGAGAAACGTCTAGCCTCCCAATGGCAGGGCTTCCACCAAAGGTTCACGCGAATGCGTTTTTATCTATTATTATAATGGAAACGAAACGTATATATACCCCAAAATTTGAAAAAGCGGGCAAGAGGGGTACCCTTCACTTTAAACGTCAATATTAGCAAAGTTTCGAAAGATAATAGGAACAACTTTATTTTAAACGATTTAACTATTTTTAAAGTTATTTACTGGCGATTAAAATAATTAAAATAATTATATTTATTTAAATATTAAAGATAAACCCAAGTACCGAAGTCGTTAAATCATTGCCTCCTATATCTATCAAGGCCCGTGCATTGCGTTATATTTCGTACATTGTCTCTTATATCTTTTTAGGCCCGTGCATTGCGTTATATTTCCTACATTGCCTCCTGTATCTATCTAGGCCCGTGCATTGCGATATATTTTTGAGAACAACAACCAAAATGGGAAGCTCCTTTCAGAACCATAATAATTTGTTTTCTCTGTTATATGAAATGAAAATATGGATAATATTTTCGGCAATTCGATTTGAATGGCTCTTTCTGATGTATCATTCTCTCAGCACTGTTCATAATGGACAGGAACTTAGAGATTCGAGACACTTGGAATTACGATAGTGTTTCAAATCCTCTGTAATGAGGGCTTAACGACTTGGAGTGACTGGAAAGATAGATACACATCCTATTTTTTAGTTGTACCATGCGTACCACAATGTTGCCAGGCGTTTATTGAAGGATGCTTGGGTACTTGGTACAGACTGTTACGTCTACCAAGTTTCCTAGCATCCAAGAATAAATAGGATTCATAGAAGCCAGTGTTATGGGCATGTCATGGGTCAAGTCGTTAAATATATCGACGCAGTTAAATAGCTGATGGCATTATTTTATCCACTTTCTCATTGCGTTTCGAGTGGAAGTTCAACTTTGGCACGGACGACAGATGGCGCTCTTAACCGAGGGGCTGCTATCTTTCACTTGAAGGTGTACACCTGATTTCAGATTCATGAATTCCTCCATTTTCAACTTTATGAATTCATGATTCTCTACTGAATACTGAATTCTTAGAAAGAATTCAAAGAATTCACGGAATTCATCAATGTGTTAGATGACTTCACGCAAGTAGAAAATGAATTCACACCTGAATTTATGAATTTTGAAGTGAATTCGTGGAATTCGTTATTGAATTCGAGTGTGAATTCGTAAATGGTTAAATGAATTCAGGGAATTTCAAGAATTCAATGAATTCATCAATATTTTAGATGAATTCACTAAATTGAATTGAGATCTCAATGAATTCATCCGTGAATTCGTCAATTTTCAAGTGAATTCACGGAATTCATCAGTAAAATCGTAAATTTTGAAGTGAATTCATGGAATTCATCAGTGAATTCGTAAATTTCGAAATTAATTCACTGAATTCCACGAATTCCTCTTTGAAATTCCAGTATTCAAATGTTTTAACTTTTTAAGTGCATTTTCGGTAAATAAATTGGTGAAGGACTTGTCACGTTACTAGTCTCTGTACACCGATTACGGGTAAAAGCGTTAGAATTGAAATCAGTGCACACGGCTGTACCTTTGACTGTACTAAAGAGATGGCACGTAAACGTGAAATCCCTGCCCTTGGCAGTGGTTAATTAAATGATAAGACTTTACCAGTCATCGGTGTAAGTTATTAATACGTTTACTCATGGTTTACTGTAATGGATGGTTAAAAACCCAAACATATTTTTATAAGAAAGGGGCTCCCGAGTGAACTTGTTTTTGACCTTACTAGATTGCGCTGTTTGAAAAATTCAAATCTAGTGTGGTAACCATGGTAACAGGAAGGATTTTTGGGTGTTTTTGCTATCTGTTCTCTAAAGGCATACCAATAAACCACTAACGTAAAAGTTTGCGGGTGCTCTGACGTAGTTCTTGACTATTTTTTCAGCAAGACCAAATGAATTATAAATGCATACATAATACCTATTAAGACTTAAGAGACCTTATTCAAAACTGTTTCAACTAAATTTTGTAAAGACTAGAGTTTAATACGTCAAATGAAGTACACTGAACAATACTTATAATGAAATATTGTTATTTTTATATTTTTGAACCACGAAAGTTGATATTTATAATGTTACTTCAAAATGTAGCATTTTTATTTTTTTTCTGGTAGATGTCTTTTTCGTTGATGTAAAAATTTTATTTCCTACATCTTGAGAAAGAAATAGACGGTTATCTTGAAACTCGGGTCGCGGGATAGTGTACTTATAGAATTTTATATCATAAAACCCGTTTGATTGCATTTCCGTACGTTCCAATTCAAAGTTCGAGGTTAATGAATACCAATTGCATAAGACACCTAAGCCTTTATGAGTTTTCTTTGAGTCAGTTTTGTTGTACGTCGGAGCTACTGGAGCTTCTGGTAGCGAATATTCCCTATTTTTCCAAGTTCCAGTCAAGTATGAAAATCCAAGGACTAACCCTATTAATAATTGGGAATCTTCGCTTTTTTTAAATACGGTCCATTCACCTATTTTAATTCTATCTTGTTTTTTGACAGTACATTTTGATATATCATGCAAATGAGATGTTCGAGAAGTGTTGATTTTTTCAGCTACTCTACGGAGTCGATCGCTACTTAATTTATTTTCTGTATTGCTTAAGAGCCAGCAGAGAGATGATTTTCGAACCACAATTTTCCGTCCATTTTTCGTTATTAATGGAACAAATGGACTGGTTATTGGAAGAGCGCCATCCTTACAGTTTAGTTCTAGCGAGTAATCTTTGAGATCAGCACCTCCACCCGATAACAGCACGCAAAGATCTTCTCTAATATCTTCATGTAGGCCTACTGTAGACATGTCCAGTTTTGCTTGTTGCTCTGACTGTGAAGCCGTGCTTAGCTCCAAATCATCTCGTTCAATATCGGTATCCGAGTTATAGTGCAAGTTCGTTTGATGATTATGTTCAATTTCTATAGTTTTCTTTATAGGTGTAAGTTGACAGTTTAAGTCTGAAGGTGTTGAAGGCATACCGAGTTTAGTAGCATCTTCAATTGCTTCTTCTTTAGCTTTAAGAACTAAGGCATCGATTTCTCTACTACTAGGTATCTTTCCAGAGAAAGAATCGTTAATTACGTTGTTATTTCTCGGAAATGTGATATCGAAGTCTGAATCGGTGGCGTTGCATTTAGTGATAATATCACTTTGAAGTTGGATTCGTTTCAGCCTGTGAATCATATCTAACAAACTGAAATTAACTACCGTAGAAAACGTACTGGTTAACGATCTGGCGGCTCTGAAGAAACTTTCGCAAGTTTGGCTTGAAAATAGCCAAGGCAAGAATAATTCCTCGTTTCCAGTGTCACGAAGCTTCTCCATTACCAAAATCAAAGAATGGGCATTAATCTCTATACAAGAGTATGTGTTGTAGGTGATAAAGTTATCAGTTACGTTATAGTCTGAATGATTTAAAATCCACGATCTCCAAATTCGCACAAAGAAAACAACGTACCAGATGTCAAATACTCTTTGAGAAGGTCTCAATCCTTTATCTAGAAACGTTCTTAGGGATCTTTTTATCAACGCAAGGTATTGAACTGTGCCTTCGCTTCCTGGAACAATTTCTTTCAACAGATTTGAAACTTTAGGGTCCGATATTTTCTCCACAGCCAAGAAGTTCATTCTATCCTTCGGCTCCAAGTCACTATAGGAAAGCGCGTGTAAATCTTTTGGAGTGGTTTCTAAAAGTGTGGTCAGGTGAGTCATTGAAATAATGTGTTTACCACACGGCAAAACACTTGACTTTTTCAAAATTCGATTTCTAAATTTTGTTCCAATGTGCATAATATCCTGGACACTGATAATATCTGGATGTGTGTCTGCCTGAAACCACTCTCGCTCATCGTTATGTAATGGTATAGATGCAACCATCCGCATACTCTTCAATAAACGACTGTCACCGTCTGAAGATACTCCAACGATTTCAATGCCATGATTTTCAGCGCTTTGTCGAATATAGTTCCACCTAGTTGTAACATCCACAGCAGTAAATTTATTGTTAGTTCCAAAGATGGCCAAACAAAAAGACGGCGTGTTTTCTTTTACCGGCTGAGCCATAATCACGTACGCCAATGAAGCCGATTCATTGTTTACTATGTGACTTTCTATTTCTTTTGCTGAATTTGCTGGAAAAGATGAAAGCACAGGCAATCCAGTTTCAGCGTCCATGGGTGAAACCAGACCCACGATTTGATTGTTCCGAGAGTCATATTGTATCTTCCCTGTAATTCTGGTCCCATCTTCACTTATCCAGACTTTGAAGGGCAAATTTCTTTCTAATAGGAAATCTTTAAGCTCAGACATCCTAAGTTTACCTTCGATTACAGCCGGGCCATTGTCTTTTATAGATTTTAGAATAGTTTGAGTTGACGGAAGCGGTAGATTTTTCTGTATTGTTTCGTATGACAAGCGGCCCCCGATTAAAAACAAGTAGGTTGAAAATAGTTTGATAGTGTTTTTATATCGCTTTCCCTTCCTTTCTTTTCTAGAATTTTCTTCGGCAGTATTCATTAACCCTGATAGAAAAGAATCAACTTTCATCCCACTTTTTTCGAGTGATTTTCTTTGGTTATTTCCAGTTAAAAAAGCGCTAAACCTCTTGTTTAGTTCTTCGTTGTTTTTCACAAGAACCTGAACTTCATTCAAGATTTTAAACCAATCCGTTATCACTCTTTGATTTTGATTTACGCGTTGAAATTCCCTTTTTCTTCTTTCAGCTCTGCTGTATCGATTATCTCGCCACTTGCTAGTTTTAGAGACCTGTGTAATAGGTTGATCTACAATGACGCAGTTGGTCTCTACACTGCGCCATTGGGCTCTTCCCCCGGAAGTGACTCGGTTTGATTTTGTATGTGCTGGCTGTTTCTGGGTAGCTTCTGAGGTACATCATCAACATCGATATCAGTCATTGCAGGTTTTTGTTTAGAATCACTGTTCTCATCAGCACTGGGACACTCTGCAGCATCATTTTCAGACATATCCAATGTTCTTTTCATATCTCGTTTGAAGTTATGAGCGAAAAGGGTGTTCATTGTACTGTTCTTTGGCTTTGGTGCTCCATTGATCACGTGTAATTTCACATGTCTCGAAAAATTTGAAGTTATCCAACGCTTTTGCCCAGATTTCAAAGATGCTGTTGGCAAATTGATTGATGCATCACATATAGGGCAAATTGCTTTGGCCGATAGAGCGAAACTAGCATTCTCCGAGTTGTTATCAGGTGAAGTACCTTCACTGGCTATTTCCACATATATAGCAGTGAATTTTTCTATGAAATCGGGTTCTTGACCAAGTAGCAATGATTTGACCGAATTGGTTAGAAGTGTTGTTAGCTTTGCCTTTTCGTCCGTTGCATTTACATAAGGAAGCTTTTTCGTCATTTTGCGCTCGTCTTCATTGGTAACTGCTGTTTGTGACCAGGCCTGGTGTTTCGACTTTGTTGATTTCGTCAGTTGGTTGGATGGTGTCAATATTTCGTATTTACTAAAATAATCCTCAGGCTTATTTGTAATAAATTTTGCAATTCCTTTTAGAAGAATTTTATGCCCTGGTAGGATTTTGAATTGTGTAGTATTTTTGGCATATTTCCCGAAATAATGCTCCAGATTAGCGTCTTCAGGCAAGTCCATTTTCATTTCTCCTCTGGCATATTCTTCTAATTCCGCCAAATTACTATCAGATATGTTTTTAAGGGCCATTGGGTTGTCGAATCCGGTCAACTTTAGCAGGTTCTTCAAATATAATGGTAGTTCATGAGTAAACCCAAGATCATATTTTAAAACACACCAAAGTTTGTTTTCGTCCGGAGATCCCTAAATCCAATGTCATGTTTAAATATTTTAATGAAACATTCTGAAAAGAACCTATTCAAACATTCTGAAAAGAACCTATTCAAACATTCTGAAAAGAACCTATTCAAACATTCTGAAAAGAACCTATTCAAACATTCTGAAAAGAACCTATTCAAACATTCTGAAAAGAACCTATTCAAACATTCTGAAAAGAACCTATTCAAACATTCTGAAAAGAACCTATTCAAACATTCTGAAAAGAACCTATTCAAACATTCTGAAAAGAACCTATTCAAACATTCTGAAAAGAACCTATTCAAACATTCTGAAAAGAACCTATTCAAACATTCTGAAAAGAACCTATTCAAACATTCTGAAAAGAACCTATTCAAACATACTGAAAAGAACCTATTCAAACATACTGAAAAGAACCTATTCAAACATACTGAAAAGAACCTATTCAAACATACTAAAAAGAACCTATTCAATCATTCGATATAGATCTTAAACATACATTCTAAACAATCTAAGACTTATGAGATAAAATCTTAAAGATATATTCTAAACAATCTAAGAGTTAATGAGATAAAATCTTAAACAAACATTCTAAACAATCTAAGAGTTTATGAGATAAAATCTTAAACAAACATTCTAAACAATCTAAGAGTTAATGAGATAAATCTTAAACAAACATTCTAAACAATCTAAGAGTTAATGAGATAAAATCTTAAACAAACATTCTAAACAATCTAAGAGTTAATGAGATAAAATCTTAAACAAATATTCTAAACAATCTAAGAGTTAATGAGATAAAATCTTAAACAAACATTCTAAACAATCTAAGAGTTAATGAGATAAAATCTTAAACAAACATTCTAAACAATCTAAGAGTTAATGAGGTAAAATCTTAAACAAACATTCTAAACAATCTAAGAGTTAATGAGATAAAATCTAAACATTGCAAACTCAAAAAAAACATTGCAAACTGAATCTAAACATAGTTTACAGACTAGGAGGATTCATACCATTTACACAAGGAGGCCTGGCTTCAGACTCACCCAGTGAGTCAGGCCTCCTTGTGTAACATCTGAAGCATGGCCTCCCTGTGTAAATGGTATGAATCCTCCTAGTCTGTAAACAATGTGTAAACATTGCAAACTCAATCTAAACAATTTACTCGTCATTTAAAATCGTAAACACCGTTTTAAGGTACACTCACGTATATTCTTATTCTTTTATTTGGATCCTTTTTATCCTCCCCCTCCTTAGAACAGGTACATTCGGCATGTACGTTAGACATGTTTTCAATAAACCCGCAACACCGAAGAGCTTTAATATTAAAGTCTGCCTAAAACTGAGTTTACTAGTATAATCTGAGGCTATCAGCTAAAAAAGATTACCAAAAGTTGTTTTGTTATGAAAATAAAATTTACAGTGTGCTTTCTCTGTTGCCTACAAGTAAAATGACCACAGAAAGATAAATAAAGACCCCTTGGGAAATTGGAACGTTCCATGGAATTTTTTCGAGACGCTTAGAAAGGATTTTCCCACGAAACGAAACAAGGGCTGGGCAGGTCTAGGCATAACGTTTACAAAAATATCTCATCGAAAAAAATATGAATACACGAAAAAGATGAATACCGAGGAATTCATTGCGGAATTCAATGAATACTATAGGAATTCGCCAGAATTCTTAAAGAATTCGTGCTCATTTTTCTGAATTCAAATGAATTCATGCTAATTTTCGGGAATGCAATTGAATTCATTTAAAAATTTAGGAATACGCTGGAATTCACAAGAATTCAGGAAATCATTTAGGGGAATTTAATAAATTTGCCAAAGATTTTTATGAATTCATAGAGTTAGAGCTGAAATTTCGTAAGATTTCATGAAATTTCTTGGGAATTCACATGAATTCAAAGGGATTTCTTGATTCGTTGGAATTCACTTGAATACATGGAATTTTTCATGGAATTCAGAAGTTTGTTTTGGAATTCACATTGAATTCAGCCAGTGATGTACACCGAATTCGCGAGTTAGAAGCCCCTCGCTCTTAACCTTCTACCCCCAAAAATCGCAGTTGTCTGCTCGTTTTCCCCTTCCGCGTTTTTTCGTTATAAACTTATGATTTAACGAACTGTTAAGATAAAATTTCATATTTCCTTAGACAGATAAGCTTCTACTCCTTTCATCTTACTCCCAGTTAGATTTAACCTTGTTAAAACATAATCAGATGAATTTGAGTTATAATGTCTAGGAGTGATAGAGACATTTTTACCCATGTCTAGAGATGTTAAGCTTAAGCGAAATTGTTTTACGTTTGAATAAAAATACCGCTTCCAGTAGTGGGTTTATAGTACTCCTTGTTTGTGTAAGATTAGTGTAGCTGTAGAGCGTTGTTGCTGTTTAGTTTATACGCCCCCTAGGCCTATTTGTGAAAGACCTTTTTTACGCACTTTTATCATTCTTTATTTGAAAAAAGTGTTGGCAATGTATATTTTTTAAATATGACGGAATTGCTGTTGGTATGATAGCGCCCTATTCGCGAAAAAAACCTTTTTTTAAACAGTTGATTCATTCTTTGATAGAATTTCGAAGGAAGAAGTTAAGTGTTAAATTTGCTCGATTAATTTTGTTCGGCAAATAATATAATTAAGCCTTACGTATTACTGAAGGAGATTGATTTTGCCAACCTGTGTGAGTATTTAAGGAGATTGATTTTGCCAACCTTTGTGAGTATTTAACTGATTAATAAGTAAATGGAGGAAGATAATAATTTAAGTAAAGAGGAAATCAGAAAACGAAAGGCAAGGGAAAGAATGAGGGCAAAAAGGTCAGATCCTGAATTTAGGAAACGAGAAAATGAAAGGAGAAGAGCGTTAGCCGCGGAAAAAAAGGCTGTTTCTAGAACAGGTTCTAGCACGCAAAATGTTGGTCCTACCACGAGGCCAGTTGGCCATGATCGTACGAAAGATAATGCATTAAATAAATGTTCTATTGAAAGTACTGTAGGCGTAGGCATATCTATTAATAAGGAACCCAATAATGTACAAAATGTTAATGCTAATATTAGTGAAATCATCGAAAGCGATGAACAAGTACGAGCCTAGCTTATGTGTGATTGGGTTGTGGCTTCCATGTTTTGGGGACATTTGCTTTTTGTGTGGCGATGTATGATTCAGCTTTGATATGGACAAATGTTACAAATCATACTGGTAGACTAAGAATACGGTTGAGGTATAGCAAGAGAGTAGAGTTTCCCCAGCAATTGAGAGATATTGAAAAGGCTTGAACAATTGACTATTTTAAAATTGAATTGCTGCACTTGCAAAGAATTTAAAAAAGCGATAGATGCATATATTTAGGTTGTTTAAGGGGTAGTGATAGTCATCTCCACTTGGAGAGGTAATATTTTGGCTTTCCCAACTTGTTGTAGCATCCTAGGAGCGAAGGCACTCGGCGTCGCCCATCAGCTCGTCGAGACATTTTTTATTACTTTACACGCAGACCTTCTATAAAGAAAGATTTTTAACTATCTGGCCGCCATTTAAAATATGGCAACAAATCGATCCCGAAAGACCATATAGCCCGTCTATAGGTTAAAGGAATCCAGTGTACTAAATATTTGTGAATTCGGTTGAAACTCACGGACTTTCTTACAAAGAGAAGATTTGTTACATTTCTGGGCGCCATTTATGAAGATGGGGGCGGATTGGAAAAATCTTTCTTAGTACGCGCCTACTACTTACGAGTAACGTTCCTCCAAATTTTCAGCTTTCTGGGGCCAGCGGTTTGGGCTGGGCGATGATTATCAGTCAGGACTTTGATTTATATAGATATAGATGTATAATTAAAAAAACAGGAAAAGACAAGAGAACTACTCTTGAAAAAATAGCAAAATATAGGTTGCAAACGCTTTGAAAGTAATAAGACAAGATTTACAAAGGAGCTTTGGTTTAATTATAACCATAAGTTCGTAAGATATGTTACATAAATTTGTCACTGGAAACTGAGAGCTTGTCTCGAAGTGACGTAAATGAAACGTCATAGATTCTCGTAAAGCGACGCCTGAAGAGGCCCTGTCAAAGGCTTAGTACAGACTAAATAGGAAGATGGAGTAGAAAATCGAGTGTAGTCAATTCTCGCGTCGTTCTCGAACTAGCTCTCATTAAGTCTCTAGCATTTCGAAATATAGGAAGTGTCATACTTATGGAACGTAATCTTAGAAACATATGCTATAACTTTAAAACCACAGACTTCCGTGACAAATATTTTTAGAGGCTTTCATAGCTTTGGTGATATATAACAAAACCAAAAGTGAGAGCCCACAAAATATCTACAATTTCAAAAAATAGGAAAATATAGGAAAATTATCGAAATTATAGGAACTAATAGGAAGACATCCGAAAATAGGAAAAATTATAAAATTTAGGAAATGTGGTCACCCAGCGCAGGTCGGAATTAAATGGAGAAACATTGGGGTTTGAATTGTTATCTAAAACGTCCACCAGTTTTTCCTCCAACGAAGCGATTTTTTCTGACTGACAATCTGAAACCAGTAATAGAATTATGTAAAAACATAACCTACAACAACCACCTTATATTATAAAATCTCATTAGTTTAGAATTGATTAATCTACAGTGTGGTCGACATCATACCAACACCTTCCTTTGTGGACAACCGCAAATACTGCCAACGGATGAGGTCGTTATAATAAATTATAACCGGTGTAAATAAATGTTTTTCATTCATGTTTTATTTTATGCATTTGGGCATTCTTGGAAACTGAATTATCGGACCCTTCTTCTTCGATGAGAACATCACAGGAGACATTTACTTGGACTTCCTGCGTATTGAATTTAGTGCTTGCAAATGTATTGCAAGACATGGACAGTCGTCTGGAAGAGTGCATCCACCACAATCGAATATTTACGTTCAGGTGTTTACCAAACAGATTAGAGGTTGTAATTTGAGACCTAAGTTCTAAGACTAATCGTAGGATTGTGCTTTAAAACATTTTGTTGCGTTCAGGCACATTCTCCAGCATTCTTAGTAACTTGCCTCTCGTTATCACTTGCATACAAAAAAAACATGAATTCCTAACATTAATTTACAACCTGTATAATTCTGAGAGAGCGGTAGCTCTCTTAGATAAGACTCCATACTGCTATTAATGTATAAGGAGGGTTTTTTGTTTGGATGTAGTTTTTTTGTATTGTATTAACTGTTTTGAAAACTTCCACAGAACTACAATTCGGGCCCTCAACCTAACCAAACATAACAGTAATGTTTTGGAAAAGGCATATTATTTGAGAAGTCAATGAAGCTAAACATAAATATTTTAGAAAAGGCGTAGAATAGTTAAAAGATTTATAAAATATTATTAACCGAACCTAACCTAACTTAACTTATAATTTCCATCTCTGGGTTTGAACCCGAGCCTCTGAATTAAAAGCCTGATATTCTACCATGCTGCTGCGGATATTCGAAATCCTCACAGACATTTAATTAACTAATTCTTTCAAATAAATTCCCATTCAGAAGGAACCCGCCATTGGGCTGGAAATTTAAATATATTCTCCATAAAAAACCAAATAGCGGTTTCGGTCGAATGGGATTCGGTCCAATGGGACTATACCGTTTAAACTAAATTACGAATTTAAGGTAATTAAACTAGATTACCAATTAAACGTACTTAAATTAAATTATCAATTAGAGGTAATTAAACTAGAGTACCAACTAGAGTTAACTAATTTAGATAATAAATTATAGGTAATTAATTTAGATAATAAATTATAGGTAATTAATTTAGATAATAAATTATAGGTAATTAATTTAGATAATAAATTATAGGTAATTAATTTAGATAATAAATTATAGGTAATTAATTTAGATAATAAATTATAGGTAATTAATTTAGATAATAAATTATAGGTAATTAATTTAGATAATAAATTATAGGTAATTAATTTAGATAATAAA
Source organism: Phalangium opilio (assembly GCA_019434445.1). Taxonomy (NCBI): domain Eukaryota; kingdom Metazoa; phylum Arthropoda; class Arachnida; order Opiliones; family Phalangiidae; genus Phalangium; species Phalangium opilio. Next base: position 15,336 of record JAEQBA010003141.1, read on the forward strand.
TTATAGGTAATTAATTTAGATAATAAATTATAGGTAATTAATTTAGATAATAAATTATAGGTAATTAATTTAGATAATAAATTATAGGTAATTAATTTAGATAATAAATTATAGGTAATTAATTTAGATAATAAATTATAGGTAATTAATTTAGATAATAAATTATAGGTAATTAATTTAGATAATAAATTATAGGTAATTAACTAGATTACAAATTCAGGGTAATAATTCTAGATTCCCAATTGAGGGTAATAATTCTAGATTACCAATTAAGGGTATTTAATCTAGATTACCAATTCAGGGTAATAATTCTAGATTACCAATTAAGGGTATTTAATCTAGATTACCAATTAAGGGTAATTAAACTAGATTACCAATTAAGGGTAATTAAACTAGATTACTGACGACTGGTAATTAAGATAGACTACGGACGACTGGTAATTAAGCCCGATTACCCACGACTGGTAATCAAGACGGATTACCGTCGGCTGGTAATCAAGCCGGATTACCGTCGGCTGGTAATCAAGCCGGATTACCGTCGGCTGGTAATCAAGCCGAATTACAGATGATTGGTTATTAAGCTAGGTTAGCGACGGCTGGTAATTAAGCTAGGTTAGCGACGACTGGTAATTAAGCTAGGTTACCGAAAACTGGTAATTGAGCTAGGCTACCGACGACTGGTAATTAAGCTATGTTACCGACGACTGGTAATTAAGCTACGTTACCGACTACTGGTAATTAAGCTAGGTTACCGACGACTGGTAGCTAAGCTAGGTTACCGACTACTGTTAATTTAGAAAGATTACCGACTACTGTTAATTTAGAAAGATTACCGACTACTGGTAATTAAGCTGGATTACCGCTGTGTGGTAATAAAGTTAGATTACCGGTCGCAGATTATTGAGCTAGATTACAGGTGGCTGGTAAATAAGTTAGATTATCGGTGGCTGGTAATTAAGCTATATTACCGCTGGGAGGTTATTAAGCTATATTACCGGTGGCTGATAATTAAGCTATATTACTCTCGTACAGTTTCTGAACAATTTTAATTAGTATTAAGACTGAAGTTACAGATATTAATAAAAACTGTCTCTGTAGTCAAAGACGGGAAAGTGTGAAAGATAAGTGTAGAAAATTAATTGCCTGAAGTCCCAGATATTCAAATTTTTTCTTTTGAAGACACGATTATAAAACATCAATAATTTCAAAAAATTCTTATCTTACTTTTGTGACCAAATTTTCTTAGCCCTAAACATTTTTCAACACTATTTACAAAAGTAATTTGCTCTAAATAGTAGTTCTAGAAAAAATGGCATCTTCAAGTATTATTTAGGGATACCATGGATTTATATAATTACTACGTATTATGGATTTCCAACTTGGCCAAAAAGGCGGCCACCAAATATGTGCGACACCGGCGAATGTGACGCGCTGGAGCTAGGCCAAATTGAGTCCAGAGTACTTAGGTCACGTGGGAAAAAGGAAGTAGTGGTACATGCGGCGTCTGCTCCAAAACGTGGTCCGCGCCTTAGCGGCGGCCACTAAAATACTTACGTTTTGCACAGATAATAATAAAATGCGTAATAATGATACAATCTTTTATTGCATACGGTTGCCCATATTTCAAACGGTTTGAAAGCAACCAAAGTATCAAAACGCTAAATGCTAACTATTAAGCGAGATAAAAAGGAAAATGGATCATTTTGACACTTTGACAGACTACAAACAAGAGAGTAGCACATGTTATTTAAAATAATACTTAATAAATTTCGAAGCTATGTACCTTTATTTAGCAGTGTAAACTTAACAGTAGGGTGGTGCAAGTTTTTCTAACTGTGAAACTTGTCAATATAAATTGGTGAAAATTCAGGATATTTATTTTCTTCCAAATTTTCAAATCCATATATTCTGGTCTTTTAAATAATGCAATCCTACTATTTCTACCAAAAACATTGCTAATTCTTATTCGCACAGCCCTATTCCTGTGCACTCTGTCACACAGGTGAACAGACGCATCCGACTATATTCTAAGGCCACGGTTATAGACTACTGATGGTATACATAAATGGTTTGTAGAAAACCGTATTCATTTTAGTGGCCGCCAATTTGGTATTTCGCGCATGCGCAGTGAGAAAAATAAAACTAACTTCCGTCTCAATTTAGAGATCCAAGAGGGGGAAGAGGAATCAAGTTGTCTGGTTTCTCTCCGCAACGCGCGCCAGAGATTAATGCCATGTGGAGTTGGAAATCCATAATACGTAGTATTTATATAAATCGATGGGGATACTGGCATGGTACTTGGTTTAACTTTTTGACTAACATTTGGTTTTAGGAGGTTCAAATACTTTTATTTTTTTTTTACATAGATTTTAAAATTCGAATTATTGCGAAGCGTAAAAATACAAAGGCCGTTTGAATTTGACGTAGTTATTAGTCTCGAAAAGGTGTTAAGATAGATAGTGATCTTTTGGGAGCTATACATCACGTTAATTTTGATACTTCTAAAATTTTAAAATTAACGAACACGATTTGTTAAGTTTTCATACGGTTATTTTTATCAGCTATCAACGATATTCTATCATTATAGGGCCGAATACTCAAACCTAGTTTTAAGTTTTTGATAGAAAATAAAATGCATAAGCGTGCTATTTTTAAAATGATGCACATGTTTCGTATTAAATAAAAGTAAGTTTGGTAAAAAAACTAAGACAAGAATTCAAATTATTGATGTTTTATGATCGTGTATTCAAAAGTAAAAATTTGAATATGTGGACTTCAGGCAATTAATTTCCCACTCTTATCTTTTACACTTTCCCGTCTTTGACTACAAAGACAGTTTTATTAATTTAGTATAATGACGTCATTCGGTGGCAGTATTGGGGTTGCCCGTACAAAAATTTACGGCTGCATTTTGCTGTTATTTAGATTTTTTAGAATCTGCAATATATTGCAAATAAACTGGAATATTCTGGAAAAATACTGGAACAAACCTGAAAAAGGTTCAACTTCAGACAAAATTAAGATGCATTCCAGAGAGCAATGCAGAACATTTTAGACGTTTTGCAGAAAAAATATCTTCCGTTGGAAAACTCAGTACAGCAGTATACAAAATTTAGCTACTCTATAGTCATAAAATAGCTACCTTACAGCTAGAAAACAGAAGGGAAATAGTAACTACCGTAACAAAATCAGGATGTTTGTAGGCTCATTACAGGTACTGTACCGTCCAGATATATTGTATGCATGTTACAGTCAGAAATTGCTAAGTTTGTAGGATAATGGCAGGCGTGTCTCGGATACTTTCTAGGATAATTGCAGGCGCGTTTCATATACTTTGTAAGAAAATTGCAGGCGCGTTTCAGATACTTTTTTTGGATCATTGCAGGCGCGTTTATGATACTTTATTGGATCATTGCAGGCGCGTTTCAGATACTTTGTAGGATAATGGCAGGTGCATTTCCGATTCTTTGTCGGATAATTGCAGGTGTGTTTCAGATACTTTGCAGGATCATTGTAGGTGCGTTTCATATTCTTTGTAAGATAATTGCAGATGCGTTTCAGATACTTTGTAGGATAATTGCAGGCGCGTTTCAGATACTTTGTAGGATCATTGCAGGCGCGTTTCAGATACTTTGCAGGGTCATTGCAGCTGCGTTTCAGATACTTTGTAGGATAACCGCAGCCGCGTTTCAAATACTTTGCAGGATCATTGCAGCCGCGTTTCAGATACTTTTTTAGGATAATTGCAGGCGCGTTACAGATACTTTTTAGGATAATTGCAGGCGCTTGTCATATACTTTGTAGGATAATTAAAGGCGCGTTTCAGATACTTTGTAGGATAATTGCAGGTGATTTTCAGATAATTTTTAGGATAATTGCAGGCGCATTTCAGAGACTTTTCAGGATAATTTCAGGAGCGTTTCATATACTTTGTAGGAAAATTGCAGGCGTGTTTCAGGTACTTTTCAGGATCATTGCAGCCGAATTTCAGATACTTTGTAGGATAATTACAGGCGCGTTTCAGATACTTTGTAGGATAATTGCAGGTACTTTTCAGATATTTTTAGGATAATTGCAGGAGCATTTCATATACTTTGTAGGATAATTGCAGGCGCTTTTCATATACATTGTAGGAAAATTGCAGGCGCTTTTCATATACTTTTCAGGATCATTGCAGGCGCGTTTCAGATAATTTTTAGGATAATTGCAGGCTCGTTTCAGATACTTTGTAGGATAATTGCAGGCACGTTTCAGATACTTTTTAGGATAATTGCAGGCGCGTTTCAGATACTTTTTAGGATAATTGCAGGCGCTTGTCATATACTTTGTAGGATAATTACAGGCGCGTTTCAGATACTTTGTAAGATAATTGCAGGTGATTTTCAGATAATTTTTAGGATAATTGCAGGCGCATTTCAGATACTTTTCAGGATAATTTCAGGAGCGTTTCATATACTTTGTAGGAAAATTGCAGGCGTGTTTCATATACTTTGTAGGAAAATTGCAGGCGTGTTTCAGGTACTTTTCAGGATCATTGCAGCCGAATTTCAGATACTTTGTAGGATAATTACAGGCGCGTTTGATATACTTTGTAGGATAATTGCAGAAACTTTTCAGATATTTTTAGGATAATTGCAGGAGCATTTCATATACTTTGTAGAATAATTGCAGGCGCTTGTCAGATACTTTGTAGGATAATTGCAGGTGATTTTCAGATAATTTTTAGGATAATTGCAGGCGCATTTCAGATACTTTTCAGGATAATTGCAGGCGCATTTCAGATACTTTTCAGGATAATTGCAGGCGCATTTCAGATACTTTTCAGGATAATTTCAGGAGCGTTTCATATACTTTGTAGGAAAATTGCAGGCGTGTTTCAGGTACTTTTCAGGATCATTGCAGCCGAATTTCAGATACTTTGTAGCATAATTACAGGCGCGTTTCAGATACTTTGTTGGATAATTGCAGGTACTTTTCAGATATTTTTAGGAAAATTGCAGGCGCTTTTCATATACTTTTCAGGATCATTGCAGGCGCGTTTCAGATACTTTTTAGGATCATTGCAGGCGTATTTCGGATACTTTGTAGGATAATTGCAGGTGCGTTTCAGATACTTTGTAGGATCATTGCAGCCGCGTTTCAGATACCTCGCAGGATCATTGCAGGTGCATTTCAGATACTCTGTAGGATAATTGCAGGCGCGTTTCAGATTCTTTGCAGGATCATTGCAGGCTCTTTTCATATACTTTGTAGGATAATTGCAGGTGCGTTTCAGATACTTTGTAGGATCATGGCAGCCGCGTTTCAGATACTTCGCAGGATCATTGCAGGAGCATTTCAGATACTCTGTAGGATAATTGCAGCCGCGTTTCAGATTCTTTGTAGGATCATTGCAGGTGCGATTTAGATACTTTTTGGAATAATATCAGATGCGTTTCAGATACTTCGCAGGATCATTGCAGGTGCATTTCAGATACTTTGTATGATAATTGCAGGTGCATTTCAGATTCTTTGCAGGATCATTGCAGGCGCGTTTCAGATGCTTTGCAGGGTCATTGCGGGTTTTCCTATCAATTATTGTGAATCAGTCGCCTTATATACCCTAAATTTCCAAAAAAATTTAAAGAGGCTTACGCTTGAGTTCAAACGTCAACAATAGCTATGTTTAAAATTATTTTAGGAATAAAGTTCCTTAAAACGATTTAACTAGAGTTTAATTCAATCACTTGATTTTACTGCTAATGGATTAGTTTCCTATAAATTAATTGAAATAAAAAATTACTTATCTCAGATTTTTCAACAACAATTCCATTTTCCTGAAACATTTTATCATGAAATTTTATCTTTTCAATGGAGAACGTACTTTAATTTTCAAATAATTCTCTCATTAATAATGTATTTTATGCGGTCTTTTAGAATACAAAGGGGGGCTGTTATCACCTTTCTAATATTTGATAAACGGGTTCGTTTCGTCTTTAAGCACAGTCACAATTATTGAACTGTGTATATCAGTACTTGTGGGAAAGATTTTAGAAGTGTTGGTTGAGTTGCTATTTAGTTGACAACATTATGAAAACTTGATGTGTTTAAAACCTTTTGAAAGGAAAATTCTCGGAAATTAAAAAAGAAAGTGTCAATTTGATTAAATTTACACGATATCCCTCAAAATAATAAATTCATGATAAAATATTTCAGGAAAATAGAATTGTTGTTGAAAAATCAGAGATAAGTAATTTTTTATTTCAATTAATTTATAGGAAACTAATCCATTAGCAGTAAAATCAGGTGATTGAATTAAATTCTAAAGAGTAGTAAAATACGGATTGTCTTTAAAATTCAATAGAAAAAATAATATCTGCGCTTCAGACAACTGGAAAAACTCTTATCGTTTTGTTTTTAAGGCTTGGGCAAACCAAGTCTTTTTTATATAATATCTGTTCCTTCAGCCTTAATTTGTATTAATATATTATAAAAATAATTATATGCTTGTCAAACGTCATTAATTCGATGTTCCAGTAAGATGTTCATGAGCATATTGGCTCATTCCAAGTGCCTCTCATTATTTTATGGGAAAGATTAAAATTTTAAATCATTTGGCAGGGGAGTGGTAAATTAATTCACAATTGGTAGGCGGGTGGTAAATTAATTCACCATAGATAGGCGGGTGGTAACTTATTTCATATAAAGAGGCGGTTGGTGACTCAATTAAGTTTAGTTGACCTTTTTGTATAGATTTAAAAAAGGTTATGTCTAAACCACGCGCCAGCACGGGCACATTTCATTGAAAGTTTGTTATTTAAGAAATTTCCCTTATATATACTAAGATTCTTGATCAAAAATAGACAACGAGCTTTCCAAGACTCGAACCTGCAATGTTTTGCCTCGAATGCAAACGCGTTATCCATTACGCCATAAGCCCGTATTTCGTAACAAAAAATTATCTAAACATTGTATTTATAGGATTGTTTCATTTATGTTGAATAAAAGATCTGTAAAAATAAACAACGAGCTTGCCAGGACTCGAACCTGCAATCTTCTGCTCCATAGGCAGACGCGTTATCCTATGCGCCACAAACCCGATGGAGGCTGAACAGTGTAATATATTTAACGGTTTTACCATGATTTATAAATTAATTAAAATAAAATACTTAGACTTAATTGTTCTTAATCAAACTTCAGAAGTTCAACATTCAATAGTTGCTTGATAATTCAAAAGTGTTCCGAACCTTAACTTCGCAGTAGTTTCTGAGTTATTCGATGGAGTGGACCACCAAAAATCCCATGCTTTTTCTATGGGACGCTAAGCCTAAAATCTGTGAATTATTTCTTTAACATTACGGGAGGGTGTGGGTTCTTATCTAGAAGGGCCTACCGGCCCTCTAGAATTTCTATGTTCACTGTTCAGAATTCGGCATTTCAGCAAAATAGTCAAAAAGGTTCAGACAGTTTACGGTTTGGTAGGATGGGAGAATTTTATAGTAGGAATTCTACTGTTTTCAGCAGTTCAGACGTTCAGACATTCAGCAGATTAGTCGATCCCTCGAGTTTTTGCCTGGCCATAAGAGTCTTTTGCAATCTTCCATAAATGATTTAAAACACCCACTACATGCGAAAAGGAAAATGCGACCAAGTGAAGATAATAGTAGTGAAACTCTCGTCATGGATATTACTACTAAAAGTCATCCTAAAAAGCGTAAAACAACCGAGGTAGTGCCTTTATTCAGTGAAATAAGCAAGCAAGTGATTAAGAACATGGGTAATTGGTGTGCTCGAATCGCGAAAGAACCACACTTGAAGAACCTTAAGGTAAACGAACAATTTACGCTTACTATGGGAAAAAATTCACCAATGATGATATGTCCGTGGTAAATCGATAACACTGTCAATGTGTAATGGAAGTGCAGTTTTATCAAACTATACGAGACACGCAATGATATGCCAAAAATTAAAAGGGATAGGCCGGAGCAGTCCAATTCAGCAAAGAGTGGAATCATTTTTCAATATCGCTGGTTCGCGCGCGCAAGAAATTCCAAAATCGGAAAAGGAAGTCAATTTTGCGGTGGACAGGGTCACGGAGTCTTCGGCTCAATTGTTCTCAATGTGTATAAGCAATAAATATTACCTAAAATACTTTTGAATTCGTTTACTAATACTTAGATTTTACATTATCTCAGGCTTGATGAAATACCTTCTCGCGCATCTAGCTCAAAATTTTACCCCAATAAATGGTCAAGAACCGAAAGATATAAGCGCAAGCTTCACGAGGCTGCCAGGGATTGTAAAACAATTCTTTCTTATCTTACCTCAAGTGATCAAGACCAAGTATTAAAGCTACTTCGGGAAAACAACTCCTTGAGAGAAGAACTGGATCGGTTGGACCTCCATTTAGAAACAGTTCACTTCAAAAAGATGAGAATAGTGGAATTCAACCAATGTTACGAAGTCTATACGAAAATAGTGTACAAAACTCCCAAAAAAAATCACCAAGGCACTCGGATTCGGTCAAAAATTTTGCAAAATTGGTTTTCATATGGTCTGGAAAGTTGTCTTATGAATTCTTGTCGACAAATTTGGGTTTAGCCTTGCCAAGCGTAAGACAGGTGGAAAGATATGTAGCATCCACAGACAAAGCTGAGGAGGGAAAAATTCGCTTAGATGGTTTATAAAAACACCTTGAAAGGTTCGGGAGAAAGCCCTTTTTGGTTAACTTGTGTGAAGACGCGACTAGGTGTACCGCTAAGGTCTCATATGATTCCACTACAAACCAGTGTGTAGAATTTGTATCACCCTTAGACCATAATGGACTTCCTCTTATACAACAGTTTCCTTTCGAAAGCTTTGACAAAGCGGAGTCTTTCATGCGCTCTAAAAAGAAGTCAGAGTTAGTTCACACAATTATGGTACAGAGCCTTACTAGGGGTACTCCTCCATACGCTTTGCTTATATTTGGAACTGACAATAAATACACCAAGGGTACAATCCAAACTCGTTGGAAACATTTAATAGATTTGCTTAAACAAAGGGAAATAGTTGTAATGGCCGTGGGCTCCTACGGTGACCCTAAGTATCTTCAAGCAATGAGCGATAGTTTAAAGTGTTAGAGTCACCAAAAATCGCTATTTTTAAAACTAAAAGGTTTTATTCCCACCTGAAAGATCAAATCTTTCTGATTTAGAATATCTATTTATGTAATGCGTTATAATTTTTCACATATTATTAAAACCCCGGCTTTCGGAACCTACTCGCAGAATTTTTTCAAACTATTTTGACAGTTAAATTTCGCGGAACCCCTGGTGACGTCACGATTCGAGCGCGCGCGACTCCGCAAGTCCTATTTTTTAATTGATAGGTGGCGCTTTCAAAGTCATCGAATTTGACACGCGCGCGATGTTTAAAAACTAGGCTTAGCTCTCGTATTGAAATCTGTCTCGCGCGCGATGATTAAAAATTAGGCTTAGCTCTCGTAATGAAATCTGTCTCGCGCTGGTCAACCTCTTATGACGTCACCAGGGGTATATTTATAATTTATTCCGTCTTAATGAGGTATGTGAAGTATCAATTTTCTTTTTCATATTACAAAATGAATAAACTTCTATAAGACTTTTGACTTTGGATCTACTGTAATTATAACCCAATTGATGATTTAAAACGAAAATTAGCCACTTTTCGAAAAACGTGGCACTAACACTTTAAGGGCTAACAGAATCTTCAAGAAAGTCAACCATTTAATAAAGAATGCTTTTAACAATTCTGGACAACCTTTTAAAGAGGAGATGCTGTGTTTCCAGGCGAAGCCTCCGGGATGAACTAGGCCCATGCGTGTGGCGAAGCGAGAATATTTTTTTAACTAATTTAGTTCGCCGTGTTTTCCCGTTTGGGGGAGCTGACACGACCGTAAAATAAACAAAGTTCAACCCCGTGACCCTGTCGACTGCTTAAGTATTTGGGCCAAGGTCGCGGATTGTAAGTATACGTTTTTATAACTCTTATACTGATATATTTTAATTGAAATAATTTATTTTGTTGTCATCAATACAATCTAACCGAAAAATTCAGTAAAAAGTGAATAGCCCCAAAAACATTTACGTTAATTTTAGGATGAAACTTTTCTCTATCATAAAAATTTTATGACTGACCCCTAAAATATCAACGATAATTTAAGGAAGACCCCTGTCACAACGGAAAAATAAGCGCCAACTATGGTGAAAATATTTTTTCTAACAAACTGGATATTTCCCCACATAAAATTTGACATGCATGGGCCTAGTTCATCCGGGAGGCTACGTCTGAACCGAAATTAATGTAAGATAGAGACCGTCTGCACTTTTTTGACTATTATGCTGAAATGCCGAATTCTGAACCGTGAATTTTGAAAATGAAGTAGAATGGAGACCGTCTGAACTTTTTTGACTATTTTGTTGAAATGCCGAATTCTGAACCGTGAATTTTGAAAATGAAGTAGAATGGAGACCGTCTGAACTTTTTTGACTATTTTGTTGAAATGCCGAATTCTGAACCGTGAATTTTGAAAATGAAGTAGAATGGAGACCGTCTGAACTTTTTTGACTATTTTGCTGAAATGCCGAATTCTGAACGGCGAATTTTGAAAATGAAGTAGAATGGAGACCGTCTGAACTGTTTTGACTATTTTGCTGAAATTCCGAATTCTGAACCGAAATTAATGTAAGATAGAGACCGTCTGAACTTTTTTTACTATTTTGCTGAAATGCTGAATTCTGAACCGAAATTAATGTTAGATAGAGACCGTCTGAACTTTTTTGACTATTTTGCTGAAAAGCCGAATTCTGAACCGAAATTAATGTAAGATAGAGACCGTCTGAACCTTTTTTGACTATTTTGCTGAAATGCTGAATTCAAGATCTCACTAATAAAAGCAGAATCTACTAAAATTATGAAATTTATAGAAATAATATTTGAAAAGGTGGATTTTAATTGAGAAAAAATTAGGAAAAGGTCCCATTTTATTTGTGTTGTAAATGAAGTAAACATCTAAATTCTGAAAGAGGTGGATTTTAATTGAGAAAAATTTCAGAAAAGGTCTCATTTTATTTGAGTATAGAAATTTTGGAAAAAGCAAATTTTAGTTGAGAAAGCCTAGTTACTTAAAAACCAATTAGTGCCTTTTTCCCAAAATATTGGTTTAATGCTTTTTTTAGAAACTAAAATATATATATGAAATTTATACAAATAATATTTGAAAAGGTGGATTTTAATTAAGAAAAAATTAGGAAAAGGTCCCATTTTATTTGTGTTGTAAATGAAGTAAACATCTAAATTCTGAAAGAGGTGGATTTTAGTTGAGAGAAATTTCAGAAAAGGTCTCATTTTATTTGAGTATAAAAATTTTGGAATAAGCAAATTTTAGTTGAGAAAGCCTAGTTACTTAAAAACCAATTAGTGCCTTTTTCCCAAAATATTGGTTTAATGCTTTTTTTAGAAACTAAAATATATATATGAAATTTATACAAATAATATTTGAAAAGGTGGATTTTAATTAAGAAAAAATTAGGAAAAGGTCCCATTTTATTTGTGTTGTAAATGAAGTAAACATCTAAATTCTGAAAGAGGTGGATTTTAATTGAGAAAAATTTCAGAAAAGGTCTCATTTTATTTGAGTATAAAAATTTTGGAAAAAGCAAATTTTAGTTGAGAAAGCCTAGTTACTTAAAAACCAATTAGAGCCTTTTTCCCAAAATATTGGTTTAATGCTTTTTTAGAAACTAAAATATATATATGAAATTTATACAAATAATATTTGAAAAGGTGGATTTTAATTAAGAAAAAATTAGGAAAAGGTCCCATTTTATTTGTGTTGTAAATGAAGTAAACATCTAAATTCTGAAAGAGGTGGATTTTAATTGAGAGAAATTTCAGAAAAGGTCTCATTTTATTTGAGTATAAAAATTTTGGAATAAGCAAATTTTAGTTGAGAAAGCCTAGTTACTTAAAAACCAATTAGTGCCTTTTTCCCAAAATATTGGTTTAATGCTTTTTTTAGGAACTAAAATATCGCTAATGTAATTTTCGCAACTTCCCGCTTATATTCTCATTTTCCTTATTTTTGGAATTTCTAAAATTTTCTTCACACAATAATTTGGAAATTTCTCAGATTACTTTAACAAAAATGAATGGTTTTGGTAAATTCTGTATGTCCTAAAAATACCATAGCTATACTTCTGACGATAGTCCTTGAAGTTCATTTAGTTGCCCTCCCCCCGGCATATTATCAATTCAGCATTTCAGCAAAATACTCAAAAAAATTCAGACGGTCTCAATTCTACTTCATTTTCAAAATTCACGGTTCAGAATTCGGCATTTCAGCAAAATAGTCAAAGAAGTTCAGACGGTCTCTATCTTACATTAATTTCGGTTCAGAATTCGGCATTTCAGTAAAATAGTCAAAAAAGTTCAGACAGTCCCCATTCTACTTCATTTTCAAAATTCACGGTTCAGAACTCGGCAATTCAGCAAAATAGTCAAAAAAGTTCAGACGGTCTCTATCTCACATTAATTTCGGTTCAGAATTCGGCATTTCAGCAAAATAGTCAAAAAGGTTCAGACGATCTCTTACTTTAATTTCAATGTTCACTGTTCAGAATTCGGCATTTCAGCAAAATAGTCAAAAAGGTTCAGACGATCTCTTACTTTAATTTCCATGTTCACTGTTCAGAATTCGGCATTTCAGCAAAATAGTCAACTTCGATTTCATTTTAAGGAAATCTTCTTCTTGTTATGGATTTCAAGGCGTTTTTGTCCGAACATCCAGTTAATTCCAAACACTTCCGCAATTTTTGCTGAAACATGTCATTGTCTTTGTCCTCTTGCTCATTTGACATGATCACACTGTTATTGTTAATTAATCAATCGTTTAAAGTACGAGTTGTCGCTACTCTGTTATTCTATAACCCAAACTAAAACCAAAACATAAAAAACAGAAAAGAACATAAGACGCCTACATAGATGTCGCCACATGTTCTATGTCTCTCACCAACGCTCACAATACAGGAGCGCATATATATGTATATATTTAATGCGAAACCCCATAAAATTGGTATATGAAATGAATTCAACTGACTAAAGCAATGTATGTTTGCAAGTTAAAAATACTGAATATTTTTACGACACGTCACTGAATCTTTGCGTGCCAGGAACCCATTAACCCCGGGGGTGGTAAAGGGCGTCATAATTGGAAAAAGGCTCGGAAAAAGGTTACCATGTTGATTGAAACAAAGATTCGTTTATTTGAAACGGATTTGAAGATTTGGTTTATTTGAAACGGATTTGAAGATTTGGTATATTTGAAACGGATTTGAAGATTTGTTTGATTTTAAACCGGTTTGAAGATTTAGATGATTTGAAACGGATTTGAAGATTTAGATGATTTGAAACGGATTTGAAGATTTAGATGATTTGAAACGGATTTGAAGATTTAGATGATTTGAAACGGATTTGAAGATTTAGATGATTTGAAACGGATTTGAAGATTTAGATGATTTGAAACGGATTTGAAGATTTTGATGATTTTAAACGGATTTAGGTGATTTGAAACGGATTTGAAGATTTAGGTGATTTGAAACGGATTTGAAGATTTAGATGATTTGAAACGGATTTGAAGATTTAGATGATTTGAAACGGATTTGAAGATTTAGGTGATTTGAAACGGATTTGAAGATTTAGATGATTTGAAACGGATTTGAAGACTTAGATGATTTGAAACGGATTTGAAGATTTAGATGATTTGAAACGGATTTGAAAATTTTGATGATTTGAAACGGATTTGAAAATTTTGATGATTTGAAACGGATTTGAAGATTTGGATGATTTGGTTGATTTGAAATTGATTTTGCGGTGATTTGGTTGATTTGAAATTGATTTTGCGGTGATTTCGTTGATTTGAAATTGATTTTGCGGTGATTTCGTTGATTTGAAATTGATTTTGCGGTGATTTCGTTGATTTGAAATTGATTTTGCGGTGATTTCGTTGATTTGAAATGGATTTCATTGATTTAGATGGTTTGGTAGATTTGAATGATTTGGTAGATTTGGTTGATTTGAAATCGATTTCATTGATTTCGTGGTGATTTGGCTGATTTGAATGATTTGGTAGATTTGGTTGATTTGAAATCGATTTCATTGATTTCGTGGTGATTTGGCTGATTTGGATGATTTGGTTTATTTGCTTCATTTGGATGATTTGTACGAGCTGTGTACGAGATTTGAACAAGCGACGGCCCCCTCGGAAGGTTGTCGTTAAATACGCATTTGCGTTTAGGCATTTTGAATAAAAGAAGACTCACTCGTCACTAATTAAACTACACTAGTCACCTTGACAATGTTCACAGATTTGAAGGAATCTTGAGCAGAATACAAAATATGGATGGTAGTAAGTAGAGTTTAAAAGATGGCGCTAGTCGTTATTTAGAGGTCTGTAAGAAACCGCGCGATAATCACAAAGGGGACAATTTCGAGAAAACGGGACTTTTTAGTGTCTCAAGGCGTTCTTCGGGGACACCGGGACAAAGTTTATCAAACGGGACTTTTTAGTGTCCCGAGGCGTTCTTCGGGGACACCGGGACAAAGTTTATCAAAATGGGACTGTCCCGGCGAAAACGGGACGTATGGTCAATTTAGGTAAAATATGATATGAAATTGTAAATTCGCATTCCCTTAAAGTTTTACTTCCACTTTAGGGTAAAGAAAAAAAAATGAAAATTCATTCTTGAAGCTTTAGTTTTACTTTTGGGTACAAAAAAATATGCTTGATTTGTTTTATCAATGCGGTTGTCAGTTCGATTAGTGAGAGTACTATTCAAGTGTAATTTTAGTGAAATAAAAGTATAACTGTTATTGAAAGTGTGATAAAATAGACCTGGTAGACTTTGACCAGAATAGGCTAGATAAGATAAAGGGAGGTAGTCAAGATGACGTCATCAGATAGCCAACATGCTTAGTTCTTTTTGATTAATCAGCCAGTTCGTTTTGCTCGCCCGGTCTGTTCGCTTAGCTCACCCAATACGACAGTATTATTATTATGTAATCTATTAATAGTTGATTGATGGAAATAGTCGCGTTATTGTTTTACTAATTTAAACTTAATAAATACTAATCTTATTTATGAATAACGTGCATGATTAATTATCACTACATGTCACTACAGAACGATTTAAACACAACATGGTAGCAGAGCGTGGTTCTGTAAAGACATAAGTGAAGTAAGTGAACTCTCGTAATCTACCGCGGACGCGGGACGGTGACTGTATAAGATGGCGGACGTTGGTGCATACAAGATCGGGCAAGTTACAAAATTACACTCCGGGAATTATCGGCAATGGAAGTATGAAATTGAAATGACATTAAGATTAAACGGACTATGGAAGATTATAGACGGGACTGAAAGCCCGGTAGAAGTGGCATCACGCGCGGTGAGAGAACGTTATGAACAAAGAGTCGAACAGACTTTCGCGACTATAGCATTAAGCCTTAGCGAAGAGGTACAAAGTATTATAGACGGTATAACGGATCCTGTGGAAGCGTGGGCGGCGATATTACGGCGGTTTGAACCCAAGTCGCGTTTAAGAATCGGAGTATTAAGAAGAGAATTATACACCGCGACGTATAATCCGCAAGAAACCATGTCATCATTTTTAGACGGACTGTATAGCCTACGTAAACAGTTGGCAAACGCGGGGGAGGTGATAGCTGATAGCGATTTGGCTTACATAATGATAGGATCATTACCTGATAAATATGACGCGTTAGCTCAACAAATTTATCATTCATCTGATCAAAACTTCAAGCCCAACATAATTAAAGAGAAGTTGTTAGCAGAGTACGATAGACAATTGGAAAAGGAGAAGCAATCTGAGACGAGTGCAGCTTTTCATACCCGGTCAGGAGCACAAGGACATAAACCTTCGTCAAGCGCTAGACAACAACAATTTCTCGGTACATGTTACAACTGCGGACGAAAAGGTCATAAAGCATTAGAATGCAGATCTAAGAAGTTGAGGAATCCACCTAAACCAAAGATGAAACGGCAAGAAAAGGATAAGATGAATGCTTGCATAGCATCCGCCTGCTATACCTCAACGGCAACAAATGATTGGGTGCTTGACTCAGCGGCATCGCACCATTTCTGCAATAACCGGAGTTGGTTTCATACTTATACAAAGGGAGAATCAGATGTAACGCTTGGAGAAGGAAAATCGAAAGCGCTGGGAAAAGGTGACATTATACTCCAAATGCACAATGGAGAAGAAGAAACGTTCCTAAAATTAAAAGGAGTCATTTATACACCGGGAATGAGCAAGAATTTATTATCGGTACGACTCATGGATAAAGCAGGATTCAAAAGCGTAGTAGAGCAACAGAAATTTATTGCGTACTTTCCAAGTGGAACAAAAATCTTCGAAGCCCATCTGAAGAACAACTTTTACGTCGTGGAGGCACAAGTTCTTGATGAGGAACCGGATCAAGAAGCAGAAGCTCATGTCAGCATATCGAATACAGAAAAATGGCACAGCCGCCTTGGTCACGTAAATGGGACAGACTTGCAATTTATGGAGCAAAATCAGATGTTGCAAGGTTTGGACTAGATAAACTTACCATTACCAACGTGTGATTCCTGTAAAGTCAGTAAGAGTACGGCACAGAGCCATAAAAAGAGTTTCACGATAAAGAGTAAGGAGATCCTAGAATTAGTCCACTCAGATGTATGGGGACCAGCACCAGTAAAAGCCATGGACGGATCAAGATACTACGTATCCTTCGTTGATGATTTCAGCAGATACTGCTATATATATACGATGACAAGGAAAGACGAAGTCTTCGATCGCTTCAAGTCCTATAAAGCCCTGGTGGAAAAACAGACGGGAAAGAAGTTGAAGAAAATACGAACCGATAATGGATTAGAGTATTGTTCAAAGAGGTTTGAAGAATTCTGCGACAGAGACGGCATCAAGATAGAACGGACGAATACATATTCGCCGGCCATGAACGGAGTCGCAGAAAGGATTAATAGGGCGTTGATTGGAATGGTACGAATATATCTAGAAGAAGCACGTTTACCATTGTCATTATGGGCCGAATTGTTACGCACAGCAACCTATATCAAGAACCGGCTGAGACACTCAAAAATGGGTACCACTGTCCCAATGGAAATCTGGAACGGTACTAAACCTAGTGCCAGACACTTACGAAGAATAGGTTGTTTAGCCTACGTACATATCCCCAAACCGCTAAGAAGAAGTAAACTACACAGCAGAGCGAGGAAAGGAATCTTAGTCGGATATGCCGTGCAAACGAGGGGCTATCGTATATGGTATCCAGGAGACAAACGTGTTGTAGAGTCCAAACACGTGGAATTTGATGAAAACTCAATGGGAATGATGGCTCTGACCAACATGAAAGACCCAAGAGACCAGTACATCTACATCTGGCCAACCTATAAGGATGAGACGTCAGAGTTGACTAATGATAATCAGGAACATATCGAAGAGGGAGCAATTATTCATACTGAAGCAGCTGAACAGGAGCAAGAGGAACTCAATCTTCCGACAGAACAGAAGGAACCTACCGTGAAGATCACAAAAGGGACGATTATAATACCCGAGAATCCTCCTCTACCTGAGGGCTGGTGCAAGGACATCAGAATACGACAAGAAGGAAAATCAGCTGGGAAACTTGATATTTATTATCGAAACCCTGACGGAAAATGGCTAAGATCAACCAAAGAAGTAAAAGCGTATATGAAGCGAAAGGGCCTACGCCATGACATGTCCCTGTTTGATTTTTCGACCACGAACATTAAGGCCAAGATTGGAACTACGGCAAATGAGCAAGAAGAACCTGAAGGATCGCAAGAACCAGAAATATTGCAAGAACCAGGAAAAACAGGACAAGACGAAGAAGAAGAATTCTATGAAGCTCATTGCGCAGAAGTCAGAATACCAAAGACTTACGAAGAAGCTGTAAATGCACCCGAGGCGGAGTTGTGGAAAGCTGCCATGGACGATGAAATTAACACATTAATCGATCGAAAGGTTATGACTACTGTTCCCAGACCTCAGGGAAAGAAAATTACCGGATGCCGATGGGTATTTGTTACGAAAGAAGATAAGGACGGGAATGTCATTCGTTATAAAGCACGACTTGTGGCTCGTGGATTCAACCAAATTCAAGGGATCGATTATAACGATACATTCGCACCAGTAGTCAACTTCTCGATTATTCGTTTATTAATGGCCATATTCATTGTAACATATGGATGGAAACATTGCCACCTTGACGTGAAAAACGCTTATTTGTACGGGAATCTTGACAAGGAAGTCTACATGGATTTAATACCGGGTTATGAAAACGTCGCTGATCATTCCAAATTTGGTTTAAAATTAACGAAGTCGTTGTATGGACTACCACAAAGCGCGAAACAGTGGTTTGACGAACTAGATAGGACATTTCTTAAACTCGGATACAACAAATTGACGGGGACGAATTGCGTATACCATAAATACAAAAAGGCTCTAATCATGGTTTACGTGGATGATTTGATCATCATGACGAAAGATACGACCACCATGAAACTAATCCACGAAGAACTTATGAAAATCTATGAATGGAAACAACTTGGACCTTTGAAGAAAATATTGGGAGTGGAAATCGTAGAATATCAAGATGGAATCAAATTACATCAAACTACTTATATCGAAAACATAGCAAAAAAGTTCAAGATAACGGTTGAAAGCCCCTTTAGTCTACCAATAGCGCCCAGCGTCAATTTAACTAAGCAAGATTGTCCAGAAACCGAAGAAGAACAAGAAAAAATGAGGATATATCCGTATCAAGCCCTAATAGGAACGTTGCTCTTCTTGGCCCAGAGAACTCGTCCAGATATTCTCTACGCAGTCATAACATTGTCTCAATTTAATTCCAATCCTGTACTTCCACACTGGCATAGATTAAAACAGTTAGCAAGATACGTTGTGACTACGAAAGATTATGGACTACACTATCATAAAGAAGATGTATCAAGATTACAATTCTATTCCGACAGCGACTGGGCCGCAGACAAGGACACTAGAAGATCAACCTGTGGATATATATGTTACTACGGTTCATCACCAGTATCATGGCGGGCGTTCAAGCAAAAGTCCGTCACCTTGTCTACAATGGAAAGTGAATACGTCGCGTTGTCCGAGACAATTAAAGAACTATTGTGGTTTAACAATATTTTGAAAGATTTAAATGAAATATTTAAAATTAACTTATGTAAACCATACGTATTTTGTGATAATCAATCGGCTATATATTATGCAAAAAATTCAATCGAAAATCATAGATCTAAACATATCGATATAAAATATCATTTTATACGAGAGCATATAGTTCAAGAATTATTTGAGTTAAAATATGTTAATACAAAAGCAAATGTAGCTGATATATTCACAAAAGCTTTGCATAAGATAAACTTTAAGAAATGTATAGATTTACTAAAAATGTTAGAAAAGTTATGAATGTATAAAGTAGCTTTAACAATTCTGTCAAAGAGGGGGAGCTTGTGATAAAATAGACCTGGTAGACTTTGACCAGAATAGGCTAGATAAGATAAAGGGAGGTAGTCAAGATGACGTCATCAGATAGCCAACATGCTTAGTTCTTTTCGATTAATCAGCCAGTTCGTTTTGCTCGCCCGGTCTGTTCGCTTAGCTCACCCAATACGACAGTATTATTATTATGTAATCTATTAATAGTTGATTGATGGAAATAGTCGCGTTATTGTTTTACTAATTTAAACTTAATAAATACTAATCTTATTTATGAATAACGTGCATGATTAATTATCACTACATGTCACTACAGAACGATTTAAACACAACAGAAAGTATAAGTGAATAGCATATCAAATTAAGAGCTAAAATTGAAAGTTGTGAAGTCTCGCCATAGAAATTGAAGGTTTGATTAAAAGGTGGATAAAACCTCGAAACCAGATTTTCAACATGTGGCTTGAGGCTCGGCCCAAAGCTCGATAACCGAAAAAAAACCATGGCTCGAGGCTTGGCTCGGCTCGGCTCGACCCCTAATGATAATTATTCAATCACCCTTAGATACCAGCGTAATTTAGAATATTGGCTGCATTCAACAGAGCTGACCAAGCAAAACAGCGGATTTTGGAAAACTTTTACCGGTGAGCTCTGTCGTGATAATGACAAAGCTTTGCTGAACGCTTTTTCCCAGTCATCGGTGTTTTTAAAATGACGGTAGGCTTAACAAAACATGTATGAAAACATATTTGTAGAGATGAATAAGCACAACTTTAATAATTGAAATTAGAAAGACTAACATCTCTTTTAAAATTCTAGCGTGATCAACTGGTTTCACGGTAATTAAATAGTTATAGTACCATCAGAATCTGAAGGGCTATTTGTAATAATTCCTCCATGCTTTTTTTCGACAAGCTGAGAACTACGCGTTTTACGTCACGGGATCCAAACAAGCTGGTTCTGCAAGACAATGACATTTTTGCACACCTTGTGAATTTATAGGACATTGGTCCAGTGAGACAGTGACCCCTATAGGTGTCGCAAAGTTATCTTATTTCCGTCCCTGCTAAAAAGAAAACCGACATAATAGGCAGGCTAGAGCTCGTACTACTTTTGGAAAAAATATTTCCCTGAGATTTCCAGGTTTTTCCCCATGTACTTCAATGAATTTTCCTGGTTTTCCCCATATATGGAGTGTCCTATGGAGCAAATGTTAACGAAGGAAGGGAGGGGCAAATATGACTTATACATAATCAAAGGGCATCCCCGTATCTTTAATATAACCAGAGCTATGAGCCTCCAAAGTATAGTGTAATGTTAATCCTATGGAGGGAATGTTCACGAACACTTTGCTTAACTTCTCGGCCCCTGTTTGACGAAATCCCAAGTTTTTAGTATCGTTGGATGGGGGGGGGGAAATAAGACTATAACTATATCTCTAGTAGAACCAGAGTTATGAGCCTCCAAAGTTTAGTGTAATGTTAACCTTATGGAGGGTATGTTCACGAACAATTTCCTTATTTACTCGGCCACTGTTTGACGAAAGCCCAAGTTTACAGTATTGTTGGAAAAGGGGCAAATAGGACTATAACATACCAAAAGTACCATCCCTTATCTCTGGTAGAAACAGATTTATGAGCCTCCAAAGTTTTATGTAATGTTACTCCTACGGAGGGGTTGTTTATGAACATTTTGCATAATTACTCGGCCCCTGAATTTTACTAGAAATTCTAAATTTTCCAGAGTTTTCCCTGAGGTTTTTGTCAACTATTGATTTCCCTGATTTTTCCAGGTTTTCCCTGTTTCCAGGTTTGTATGAACCCTGATAACTCACAGCAAGACAAGGTTGAAAAGGGACGAAAATAAGTCAAATACTTTCAACGTCCAGGAAATTCGCGAGAGCGGAAATAAGCAAAACACTTCAAAAGTATCCAGGGACACTATTCTCTAAACATTTAAATGATTAGAAACCCACATCTAAACAATAGGGTAGGGTCGATATGGAGAGGGTGCTTAAAACCGTATTCTCTTATTTTTCTAACCCAAATCCTAATCGACATTTGAATCTCCCGCCAACATTTACCCATCCCATTTGTACGTCACTTCCTCTTTCATTGTGTAATTTTATTTCAGCATAAATTACACTAAGGTAATAAATTAATTATCTGCGATAAAATAATTTAAAATTAGAATTTTACTCATGATAAAACTAAGCTTGTTGCTTTCATAGCTTTATTCTTTTAATCCGTTACCTTTATTTTTGGGATAGCTTAAATTTTTGTAAGTGTTCCGACCGACTGTTCGTCGCGTAACTTCAATCAATAACAAAGTCACTCAGTTTTTAACTTTAGACGAAATCATCATTTCTATTATTTCCGTGGTACATTAACCTATTTCATTTCTATTATTTCCGTGGTATAAAAACCTTTTCCATTTCTATTATTTCCATGTATCTCAACCTTTTCCATTTTTACCTCTCCGAGTGACGATGACGTCACGGAGAGGTTTTACACTGGACGTGTCTGTGTGTGTGTCTGTCAGACCCCACGTGACCGCGTTCGCAGTTTACAAATCGGAGCAAACGTGTTCGCCATTTCACAGTCACGGAAATGGCTCCTCTACTTGAGTTCTCACACCACCATCTTCTGGTCTTTGTCCATCACACACGGACACCAGTCTGTACTTACTGGCTTCTAATCACCACCATCTTTTGATCTTCGTCCATCCCACATGGACACCAGTCTGTACATACTGGCTTCTAATCACCACCATCTTCTGGTCTTTGTCCATCCCACTTGGACACCAGTCTGTACATTCTGGCTTCTAACACCACCATCTACTGGTCTTCCGTCTATTCCACATAGACACCAATCTGCCTCATAGTTTGGTTTTAGAATATACGCGGCGATCAGCTAGGGTTACGAGAAACGTCTAGCCTCCCTAAGGTGGGATCGACACCAAAGGTTTTCGCAATTGCGCTTTTTCCTTACTATTATAATGGAAACGAATCGTATATATACCCCAAAATTTGAAGAAAGCGGGCAAGAGGGGTACCCTTCACTTTAAACGTCAATATTAGCAAAGTTTGAGATCATAATAGGTATAACTTTAATTTAAACGATTTAACTATTATTAATGTTAATTATTGGAGATTAAAATAAATAAAAATAATTATATTTATTTAAATATTAAAGATAATCTTGTTTCTCAACTCAAAATTAATACGGAAAGAGTTAAAAAGCAGTCTATGTTTTTGTCTGTGTGTGTCCGTCCATTGTTACACTAGTGCGTCGCGTTAGCAGTTAGCCTTGTGTTGATGTGTTAAGAAATCGTACAGAACCTTAATATTCCCTTTTTCCATAACATAAAGTGAATATGTGGAAGTATTTTTCGTAATAATGATGCATTTAGTACTTTTGTAGCTTTAAAGCTCTGTTTCATTTCGATATTCCAAAGATTTTTTTTAATATTGTTATTTGAAATGGCTGTTTATATATTACTTAAGCTATACTACATCTGTATATAGAATAATCCTTGGTTTAGTGATTTCATGAAGAAAGCTAAGATCTAGACTCCGGCGGGTATACCTAGTATTACCCGCAATAGGCTTATTGAAATAAAGAGTAGAGGCCTGAGGTGAAGTAAACTTTGGGCTTTGATTTTCGTGTCTGAAATGAAGAGACATCAACTGTTCAGAGTGAGCCGAAAGTTAAATACACTATTAAATAATCAGGTTAAGATTTTATAATAGAAGAAAAGATCATAGTGGCAATTAGAATAGTAAAAGGGCTAATGGTAAACGGGTAGTAGCTACAGACGTTTTATTCTCTTTATGGTGCGCATTGACTATTAGTGCGTCTAGCTACAATTTAGCTTTGGTGTTATTTAACATTAACATTCATGTTGGCAAACTAAGAATATTGTTGAGGTGAGACGAGACGATAGTGTTTACACTGCAAACCAGTTGTGAATGTAGCTATCAGAATATACGGTCAGGGGCGTTCCGAAGGGACAAGGTTTTGGAGGGGGAGCCCACCAAATTTTGCCAACTTGAAACCAAAAATTTGCCAAGCGACACGTAGTAATGTAGTATCATGTAACTCTGTTTCGTAAAATAGTTTTGGAATGAAGATCCTTGACTAAATTTATCAAATTTCCCCGACTAAATTTATCAAATTTCCCCGACTAAATTTATCAAATTTCCCCGACTAAATTCATCAAACTTCCCCGACGAAATTCATCAAACTTCCCCGACGAAATTCATCAAGTTTCCCTGATCAAATTCATCAAGTTTCCCTGATCAAATTCATCAAGTTTCCCTGATCAAATTCATGAATTTTCCCTGACCATTTGCAATAACTCACTTGGCGAACATAGACTTTGAAACTAGTTATTATATAAAATTGTTGAAATTATAGGATAATAATTTATTAGTAAGTGAAAAAATGACTAATTATTATAAAAATAGTGAACCGAAAGTAACTAAAAGTTACTAAATGAAGATACTTAAAAGAGTTGGCTCGGGTAAAATCTTACTATGTTGCCAACACTCTTTCAAAGCAAATCACTTCACTGATTTCCTTAATTCGAACTTCTGTTTGTAATTAAAGACTTTATAAAAGTATGTCTTGTAATGAACCACCGTCTATAAGTTGATATAATGAGATCAAATGCTCCCTCGTACAATGAATATTGTAAATTTACTTGAATCATTTTGACAAGAGTCGTTATTGTTATAGATATAAGAATACTATTTTGTTTGAATAGAATCCCATTAAAGTTATATTTGGAGCAAGCGAAGCGAGCTCCGCGATTTTTTGGCTCTGCTCAAATCTCTGATTCCGGTCACTCTGATACTGTTTTCCAGAATTTCAATTTCACTCCAAAATATTTTTCCCTGACATTTCCCTGGCCTTTTAGATCCATTTTCAATTTCCCTGAGCTTCATTTTGCCAAGTGAGCGTCAATTTGCCAACTCAACAAAATTTTAGGGGGGGAGCCTCCCCCCCTGTCCCCCCCAAGGGATCGCCCCTGTATACGGTAAACAGCTGAAGCGTAGACTTCATTTCCTGATCTTTTCCCCATTGACTGATTTCCATGTGTCCAAGATTTATCCTTATTGGATGTAAAATGTCGTCTGCTTTACTGTATTATTCGCTATGCTTGGAATACTGCTTCAATATTTCGTAAATTTTTACTTCAAAAAAGAGAAATAATTCCATATCTAGGTAAATAAGTTTGTAGTAGTAGACCTCTTGACTCGGAGAGGTAATATTTTGGTTTTCCCAACTTGTTATTATTTCCGTGGTACCTAGACCTTTTCCATTTCTATTATTTGCATGGTACCATAAGCATATAAACTACCCGTAAGCGTGAATTCACAATAAGACTACGGGTAATCACCATTGTACAAGGGCGCCAGAGAGGTTCTCCGCCACCTAGAGGGAAAATGAAGCAATTCTCTCCTTCCCGATTCTCCATAGTCCCTACCACCTTATAACCCAGAAATCTAAGCAGTCGTCTGCTTCTGCAATAAATGACAGCGGTAATCGGTTTAGTACGGGCTTTTAAGACTCAAGTTGTTTGTTTAAGATTAGGAACAGCAAATTATCTAGAATTTTTAAAGAAAAAAGGAAAAACTCTTAGTGATAAGTGTACACAGTACAACTGGTTTCTTATGAATATGATAAGTACAAAAGATAAAAGTGTAGGTTTCCGCATGCCTTTATTACGCGAACTTTAAAATCCACGTTTTAGCCCCACTAGCAGACGACCATGTTTGTTATGATTACAAGTATTAATAGAGGTAGGGCTTATATTAGGTAAGTTTGAGATATATATTAATCCTTGTATTTATTCCCAAGCTTGCGCGATTTGAATAAAGTTTCCCTTTTGTGCCACCAGGAAGACTTGTGTCGCGAGTTTTACCTAGACAATGCCTGTGGCTAATTTCCTGCCGATTCACGCTT
Source organism: Phalangium opilio (assembly GCA_019434445.1). Taxonomy (NCBI): domain Eukaryota; kingdom Metazoa; phylum Arthropoda; class Arachnida; order Opiliones; family Phalangiidae; genus Phalangium; species Phalangium opilio. Next base: position 40,864 of record JAEQBA010003141.1, read on the forward strand.
ACGGGTGGTTTGATATGCTTATGATGGTGCCTAAACCTTTTTCATTTCTATTATTTCCGTGGTACCTAAACCCTTTCCATTTCTATTATTTCCAAATTTCCAATTTCCATTCTTTAATTATTATGTCCGAAGACTATAGCTCGCCTAGGTCTGAGCTCCATTTCTTTTATTTTTCTTATGTCCAACTAAGGACTTCTAGCTTCTTTGCTAGTCCATAACCAACTATTTTCTTATGTCGAGCTAAGGACTTCTAGCTTCTTCGCTAGCCCATGACAATCTGATTTTTCTCCTATGCCCAAAGAGGACTCCTAGCTCTTTTGCTAGGTCTCAAAGTTCAATTTTCCATTTTCCACCCCCATATTCTTAGTTCAATTTTGTTCATACCAAAGTATTTATGGCCAGAGCATCGGCCTTTACCCATATGATTCTATCCCCTCATTTTCTCTTTTATTTTTCTTAACTATTAACCAGTGCACGTGCATGTCATATAATACCCCGAGTCTTTGAACTGTCCTACAAAAGCTAATAAATTTTATTACTTTGTTTTTTAAACCAACCGATCCCATCCTTCGGTCAAAGATTCTATTTCAAGCAGTTAAAACTTATTTTTCTTACACAAAATATCCGACTAAAGCTATCTATACGGTTTTTTCTAGGAACAAAAATAATACAATGTTTACAAAATTATATAAAACACAAACAAATACAAAACAAGAAACATGAATATTTTTGCGCGCGTGTGAATTAGGCCTAATTCTTAAAAACATTCATATGAAAAATTGAAAATGTACATCAATTGAAACTTCATACACTTATTATGAACATCCTCCCCCCCCCTTAAACTACGTTTTAAGTAGTTCAAGAATGAGAGTTGTTTTTTGTCAAACTTTTTAAATTTCTAAATGATATAAAAGTTGAACGGGTCGACGTAGTCGATTGCCGTTCGGCAGTCTTATCATACATGAACGTATTATTCCGTCCCTACCTCTCATTACTTGTTCTATTACTGCTGATTTCCACATTGCTCGTGGTTTCATAGCGTCTTCTACCAAAACAACATCATTTAATTTTAATTGTTTGCTCGGTTCACCTTTCGATATTGTTCGGTGATGAGCCGATCTCAACTCTAGCAAATAAGTGGTTTTCCAACGGATCCAAAACCGATCCAAAACAGTTTGCCTGTATTTTAAGCGTTTAATATTTTCGCGTTTGTTACCTTTGGCAAAACTTCACTTGTAAACGTTTGTGATGGTAGAGTTGTCAGTCTTTTCCGCACTAGAAAATGAGCTGGCGTTAATGGCCTTGGCTCTCCAGGGTCTTCATAAATATATGTTATTGGACGGGAGTTTATTGTCGCTCAGTGGCGTCGCTAGGCCTTTTTTTGGGGGGCTATAGCCCCCCAAATTCCAAACCTAGCCCCCCAAAACAATCTGTAAACCCTACCAAAAATTGCTGTTAGCAACCTAAAATACTGTAGCAATACATAAAAAATTTTCAATATCAAACAGTAAAATTTTGAAGAAAAAAACAAATGGAGACAAGTAAAATGTTTCATGTTCTTTCGAAGGGAGTCCCAATAGTGTGGACTAAAAGCTAACCAAAACTAAAAATAAACCTAAGACCAGAAGTGTGATGAGACTAGAAGTGAAGGGCTCTAGCATTGGTAATAGATCCTGGCACTAGTGAACAAATTTGAGGATTTTATGCCGCTTTCATCGCGCCTACGCTACGCTAGAGAGAAAAAATTGGTCGAGTTTCAAAAAATTTCTTACCCCCTTCCCCTCGTTCTAAAGCCGCGGAACACGGTCGCGGCTCCTTGAATCTAGTTCGGCCGTCTACTACTGCCAGCGTCTCACGTTTTGGAGGGGAAATTCTGAAACTGCTACCAGAGGGCCAACCGTTGGTGTGTTATCAAGAATATTCACTAATGCCTAGTGAAGAATTTGGTTAGCTCAGTACTTCTAGTCTCATCTCACTTCTGCTAAGACGAGTGAAAATCCTTTATAATCGGTTCCGTAGTCCTTATCAATAAAAGGTTTTACATCTTTAAAATACGAATAATTTCACTTTGACACAAATTTACGGATAGTTTTAAAGGTCCACACATTTTCCAAAGAACCCATTATGCAATTTTTAGCCACATCGTAGTATACGATCGGCTCTTAGTTTGACCCGATCCGTAGTAGTACTGGCGGGGGTTTTCGCTTTCGTTATCGTCAGATTTTAGCTTAAATGGAACCAGTAGTGGTAGCTGAGCTCAGTTAGAGATTTTATTTTAATTAAAACAATTTTCACACCGCACCCGGGAATTCACACCGCACTGGCGCAGCAGTAAGACACGCTACCACTGTGGGGTCGGACACTTCTGATTTTTTGTTTAGGGTCTTTGAATTTTTTTCTTTTTATTTATGTGCTAATTAAACAGATAACGATTTTGCTACTATGACGTCCCAGCCCTCGGGCCATCTTGTTTATATTAAGTTCTTATAATAACTTTAAAATAGTTTGCCCAGATTTAGCCCCCCAAATTTCAAACCCTAGCGACGCTACTGTTGTCGCATCAATTTCTATAAGAAGAGTCTCTATTTCTTCGTATGTTAGGTGGGCTCTTCCAAGTATCTTGCGGAGCGGTTCCTTAACGGAACGCACCATCCTTTCCCAAAATCCCCCCACCAGGGGGCCCTATCAGCTATGTATCTCCATTTTATCTTTAAACTGCCACAATACTCCATTGCTTCTGGACTTCTCTCATTTTTTCTTGCAAGATTTTTAGATCCGCGTCTGCGCGTTTAAAATTTGCCGCGTTATAGCTGTAAATTATTTTGACCACTCCTTTACGCGCAATAAACCTTCGAAAAGCCATAAGAAAGGCTTCTGTTGTGAGGTCCGTAACTAATTCCAGGTGGACTGCACGCGTTACTGCGCAGGTGAAAACTACGAAGTAACATTTATTATCTGGCTTGTCATATATTGGACCAGCGTGCACTGTTAAAAAAATGGAACTGTTTGACACCTTTAGAGGTGTTTCCTAATGAATCCCCAGCAGCACCCCTATTGGTGTTTAAAAGCACCATTCGAGAGGATTTCAATACGCACCTTTGAAAACGGTACGAAATAATACCTTCTCTGAAGGTGCTTTTTATATCCTGTGAGGTGTTTTAATCACTTTGAATAGCGGTGTATATTAATACCTGAAAAAGTGTTAATAAACCCTTTAAAAAAAGTCTTTTTGAGACTAATTTGGTGTTTTTAAATTCCATTGACGTTGGTGCTTTTTAATTCTTGTTAGGTTTAAACCATCACCCTTAATAGAGGATTATAATTATACCAGAAAGGTGTCTATTGACTCTGTAAATGGTGTTTTTTGATATTATTTTTTTCGAAACACATGACTATGGAGTTACCATAGATTAGTCTTTCAAAATAGCTGCTCAAAATCTGCTGCTCAAATCCAGTGGATTAAGGGTAAACGTTTTTTCTGCTGTAAGCCTTATTCAACCGTGTAAGAATTGATATGCGTGTGAAATGGTTACGTTTAACCTTTACTGTATATCCTCAATAGTTGTATTTAAGGACCTGATTTACATCATTTAAATGTGTATTTAATTTTCGGCTCACTGTGAACCGTCAAGACCTCCTCAAAGACACACGAATTCAAGGAACCAATCCGAACAACGCTTACCAAAATATTTAGAAGTAACATTTTGGGAAACTAGCAAAGTTAAATTTCATGTTTACACCGTATATAAATGTAGTAAAGCTGAATTAAAAAGTAAACACCAAATTTGATATATTAATATAAAAGATCTTCTTGGAATATTGAAATGAAACAGAGCTTTATAGCTACAAAACTACTTAAAGAATCGTAATGCCGAAACATACTTAACATATTTTCATTTAATATTCTCCAATAAGAAAATGTTATGGTTTTGTAAGATATAATTTTATCCTGCTCCTGATATGCGTGTAGTGTTTCGACTCAGATGCAATCTTCATTACTCGTTCTATATAAACTTTCACTTGTGTCGTTCCGAAGAAAGAAAATTATCTTAAATATTTAAATAAATATAAATGATATTAATTATTTTAATCGTCAGTATTTTACCTTTACTCTAGTTAAGTGGTTTTAAGAACGTTATTCTTAAAATGATTTTAAACATAGCCATTGTTGACGTTTGACTTCTAGCGTAAACCGTTTTCACAATTTTTGGAAATTTAGGGTATATAAGCCAATTGATTCACAAATGGTAGGAATAAGCGCTATTGCGTGAACCTTTTGTCGAAGCCCTGCCATTGGGAGGCTGGTCGTTTCTCGTAACTTAAGCCGATTGCGCGTACATCTTAATCCCAACGATGATAATGGAGTAGAAGCCAATGTTTCAGATTGGCGTGTATGTGTTATACACAGAAGACTATATGATGGTGTTGTAAGAAGACAATAAGTACAGATTAGCGTGTATGTGATATATACCATTAGAAAAACAAGTGTGGAGATAGCGTAATGAAGTAGAACTTTTACCTCTCTCCGAGTGACTGGGCGTGTCTGTCTGTCACCGCGTTCGCAGTTGGCAAATCGAAGCAAACGTGTTCGTAATTTCCGGAACGCGTTCGCAGTATACAGAAATTCGGAAAATGTTACTTCGTTGCTATATCCATCTTATTTAACGTCAATCATTAACTATCCGTTACACCTTCATCTGCTGTCTAACAACCAATTGTTTCACCCAATGCTAACCGGTATTTAATGGTTTCTAACAACAACACCATGCACTAGTCTTTCGTGTACACCACTTAGCCACACGTGAGACATGAGAAACGTCTAGCCTCCTAATGGCAGAGCTTCCACCAAAGGTTCACGCAATTGCGCATTTCTTATCTCTTAGTGTGAATCAATCACCTTATATACCCAAAATTTACAAAAGTTCTGATATAGGGGTTTCCTAGAAGTATAACTTTATAGATAGCTATGTTTAAAATTATTTTAGGAATTAAATTTCTTAAACCGACCTAACTATAATTAACGTAAAATGCTGGCAATTAAAATAATTCATATTACTTATATTCATTTAATTATTTAAGATAAACTTCTTTCTTTGGAATGACAAAAAAGAGAGTTTATATAGAACGAGTAATGAAGATTGCATCTGAATCGAGACACAACACGCATATCAAAGTTAATATAAAGCGAGTAGGATGATAAGATCTCTTACAAAACGATAACATTTTCTTTTTGTAGAATATTAAATGGAAATATTTTAAATATTTTTCGGCATTACGATTCTTTTAGTAGTTGTGTAGCTATAAAGCTTTGTTTCATCTCAGACACACAGATACGTCCAGTGTAATACCTCTCCGTGACGTAATCGTCACTCGGAGAGATAAAAACCTGTGTCAAGGGGAAATTCAAGTGATAATTTTATTAATTACTCTAATTCCAAGACATTCCAGCATATTGAACTCTTCGAGAATTATTTTCCAATGATTGAAAAATCAAAATAAGTATAAACAAGAAGTTATATCAGTATCTCAGAGAGAAGGTATAAGATGCCTTTGTATTCGCGCACCATAGTCCCAGTCCCCCTTTCAAAATACAAGGGGGGACGTAAAAGGAGGCGCCGGGCTATTTCGCCTCTCATCAGTCGGAAAATATGACTGTAATTTTCGTCACTCGCGTCGTCGCGCTGACGTGAGTTTTCAAGAACCAATGAGATGCTGGTTGTAATTTAGAGACGGGGATTGACTCCGGACCTACGTTTGGACTGGAGATAAAGCTGGAAATCTGGTGAATTTATACCTTCTCTCTGAGATACTAGATATAACTTCTTGGTATAAATTCCTTCAAATATTAGAATAAGCTAGTCCAAAGAAATGTTAAATAATTTAGATTTTTAGAATCTTTGGGTTATTTTTAGGATGCTTAACTATGCGGGTAGAATTAGTAGATTATTTCCCTCTAAGCTCATATCAATAACCTTTCACTTAAAAAAAACTCCATGTCAGCTAAAAATGTGTAAAGTAAAGCCCAAAGGTGTTTATTCGCATCATTCGAACAGATTTATATTAAAAACACTATTTCCGTTTAAAAAACAATTTAATAAGGGTCAATTAACACCTAAAGGTGTGTCTACATACCAGTGAATCACCATTTCCTTAAAAAATACCATAAAAGAGTCAACTAGCACCTTTTTACGGAAAAAGCACCGTCTCAGTTAAAAAACACTCCCAAAAGAGTGTATAAACACCTCAAGGTATTTCCGAACACCCATGAAACACCTTTTTTTCTAACAGTGTGGTCTATACCGCAAATTTCGAAGGGTGGAGCTGGGTTTATTCTTGCTTCCGGAATAGAGTCCGACGCCGCCAAAAGGTTGTCGGCGGCGGCGTTTGCACAGTTTAGGCATATTGGCGACGGCGCGCCGCCGGCGCGGCGTTCTATAAACCGGCGGCGGCGTTGCATACAATTCTATTGGCGGCGGCGTCGTTAGAGTCGTGTAAGTTCACAACGAGTGATTAATGTCGTATGTAGTTCTCAGTTGTGAAGTGGTGGTGTTCACAAGATCAGTCCATGTTCGAAAATACTGGAAACTACTCTCTTGAAATTTTAATGTGATTTGCAAAATAATGTTTGGTATTTCCGTGCGAAGTTTAAAATGTTTCTCTTTCCTAGCTTTTTGTAAGAACATTAAAAAGAAAAACAACCATAATTTAAAGGTTTAGTCTCAAACCGTTTAAATTTGTTTCCTTCAGTTTCACTGGTTCGAATCTCTTGAAATTTTATTGAGAGGCTTATTGAAAGGTTTTAAATTATCAAGCAAAATTTCAAAGTTTTGAAACGAATAGTTCTTTTCCTAAAATTTTCCTAAACGACTAAATAGGTTGTAGGATTATGCACAAACAAAATTTTAATGAATTTTTTGGAAGTGAATTGTTCGTTTGAAATTTTGAAACTTTGCATCATAATTTAAAACCCTTCAATATGCCTCTCACTAAAATTTCAAGAGATTCGATCAAGTGAAACGGAAGAAACTTTTAAACCGTTCGAAGACCAAGCCCTTTAATTAGGGCTAATTATCGTTTTAATATTTACAAAAAAAACTATAAAAGGAAATGTTTTGAAAATTTCCAAAAAATAGCAAACGTTGTTTTGCACATCTCTTTAAAATTTCAAGAGATTTGAACCAGTAGTTTCAACATTCTGGCTAAATAACTGTGTTTCTCCCAGGTTTACAGGTTTACAGGTTTATTAGGGGCGCCGTACAAAGTACACCCCTTTAGAACGGGGCGGCTCTCCTGTTGGGAGAGCTGAGCAATGAAGAAAAAAAAACAATATATACATAGGATACAATACAAACTAAAAATTTAAAGCAAAAATTAAAATTAAAATTAAAAGTTAAAATTAATATGAAAAGTTAAAATTAAAAATAAACGGAGCGACACACATAGTGAGACCAAAATGCTCGTAGAGATCCAAATTAAGTGGAGGATGGCGCGGAATGCCCGGCTTAGAAAAGAGCATGTTCATCGGTGAGATTAGCTCGTCTCTAGGCTTGTTTCTTCTGCCACCATAGAGAGAGTATTTCACGCACCACCTGGGGGTCCCAAGGAGCGCCTGTTAGGCCAAGGACATCGGCCAAGGACATCCTCCAAGGAGTTCCCACAGTGGTTAGTACGCCATACGTGTGCGTCGGGGCCACTCAATGTCTCGGGACATACCAGGAGGACGTGCGAGACGTCCTCGGTCGCGTGTCCACACAGACGGCAGACCGGCGATAAATCGCCAAAATCGGCCTGACGAACTCCTGTGAGGAGGGAGCCTGAGCGTGCTTGGAAGAGTAGGCCACTGGCGTGAGAGCCATCGTAGAACCCTTCCGGCGCGGGGTGAGGTTTAGCGCGGTATACTCGTAGGCTTTTCTTCTTGTCGACCGCGGCTCGCCAGATGTTTTGAGCGTGTTCTCGACCCTCTCCCTCTACGAATCTGTCACAGTCTCTAGAGATGGTGGCGGAACCAAGGTGCGTACCCTTTCCATAGTGCCGGTCCAACGTCGCCACACGAAAGGTCCAGGCCGTGACAAGCCCATTCGCACGGGCGGATTCATAGACTTGTTTGGCCAGGTGCGTACGAGGGAGGATCTTCAGCCGACCAAGGAACTTTAGCTTGGACTTAGCTTCGCGGGCTTCCATTGTGCTCCATCCCATTTCCTCCTGGATAGCGGCGTAGGCAGCCATAGGTCCCGCATTCAACGCTTTCCGGCCAACCAGGGACTGAGTGCGCTCCAGTGTAGCGAGTAGGGGGGCGGGGAAACAGAGGACCTCATTACCGTGTGTGAGTGCTGGCACAGCAAAAATTACCAACACGCGATTTTACATAGGAAAAACATTGGCGTGTGAAGCCAAAGAGTGATCGAGTGGGCTGTGGTTCTAGCAAGGAAGGAAAAAATGAGAACCAGTCAAGGCTAGTAGTCTAGATCCGTGGAGTACAAATTTATTATGACTTGAATTTTTAAACTGGTCCCTCCTCAATCTTCTTAAAAGTTCTCAATTAATAAACTGGTCCCAAGGAGCAGTAACCCCCGGATTTAGAATAAAACAAACTGGTCCGAGCAAGTAATAAACTGGTTTGGGACCTGTGGACCTGTGCTATTTCCAAGACTTATTGGCACGCCGGCGTACGCCGGTGATATTTCGGCGTCGTGGCGGGGCGGCGCGCTGTTTAAAAGTACGTACGGCGGCGGCGGGGTTAAAAACTAGAAATGTGGCGGCGGGCCGGCGTACTATCGGCGGCGTCGGACTCTAGTCCGGAAGCGCCGCCATTTCTGCTTTCCTTGGCTTGGCTTTATATTGCTTGCATCTTAAACAAGGGAAGATGACTTTATTTACTAATTGCCTAATCTTTGATATCCAATATTGTTCTCTAATTTCCGTCAATACTTCATTTTTGCTTGCATGTTACAATCTTACGTGTGTTTTTCATCCAATTAAATATGATAGTTGAAGAGTTACTGACAATATCCATGGGTGACGCTCATTATGGGGTAAGTATTTATGGCCGCGTCTAAGCCCCCTCCCACACATGACCCCTGTTTATCAAAAAATGGGTTCAGTGATGTGACACTCGATATTCTCGATATTTCTTGTCCATTTTCCAAACTTTTTACTTCATCAATGAAGTCATCTTTTGCGCTTTCTTCACCGAAAACACTTAAGCATTCATTATTTCTTCCCCTGTCAATGGGACCCTTTTTTCTTGTACCTTATTTCTTGTGTTGTTGTGTTATGGATGAAACCAGAAGTAAATAGCTTTACCTATGAAAAGAAGTGAGATCCTAAGAAAAACAGGAACATGTGAATATATGCAAAGCTTTGCTTTGGAAATACTACACTGTAAAAGTCGTGAGACCCCATGTACAGACTGATAAAAAAGTCTTTGCGCGTTGCAGTTTGCGCACATATTTTACTATATTTCAAAAACTATTCAAGCTAGCGCTCTGAAATAAAGCGCGTTATAATAGTTTTGCAATCCTCTTTCATATTTTACCCATTTCATAGTTGCCCTTTGCATACTTATACCGGAAACCGGAAGTGTCAAAATTATCAACTTTGGAAATGTTGGATTCTCGAGTATATAAATGCGATTTTCGGATTCCTTGGGGTCGATTCATATTTCAAAAGTTTTCACCAAATTCAATTCGGATGAAGAGGTCACGAGTAATCAGCCTTTATTCAAAATATGCAACTTCGGTTAGAGTGGCGATAATTCATAATCGACTAACGAATTTTTTTCGTAATAATGCATGTTAGATGTTATGGCACTTTATACATATATATATATATGATTGGGCTTGTGGCGCAATACTTTGAAACAAACCAGACGTTTATTAAAGGGATGGTGAAGTGGAAAATAAAGTAATTTAAGTAAGTCTATAAGACCAATCTGCATAGTGAAACAACCAGGAAATAACACCGAACGATTTTAAAACTTTAATTAGTTTGAAATTTCATTGATAATTTTAAATAAAGACCTCCGACCAATCGCGTAGTGCCCTGCCTTTTTATTAACAATTTTCTCGTGGCGCGCTCCGTGTTGAATAAATTTATCGCGAGATTTGAAAAAATTTGTGCGATGTGACAATTGTGTGATTTGTCGCGCGAGAAATGGAGCGTGCCACGAGAATTTTGTTAACAAAAAGGCAGGGCGTTACGCGATTGGTCTGAGGTCCTTATTTAAAATTATTCTTAAAATCTTAACCTAATTTGAATTTTGAAATCAATGGAAGGTATTTCCTGAATGTTTCATTATGCAGACTGGTCTTATAGTTAGTTGAAGAATCAATAAAAAATCACTTTCTTTTCAACTTTTCACTCCCTTTAAGAGAAAATTCGCGTCTTTTGAAGAGGAGAAGTGGTTTGACAATATTATTATTTGGGCCATGATATAATTATATAAAAACGTCTTGGTTTGGACCAAGGCCGAAAAAACAAACGATATGTGTGAGGTTTATCAATTGACTGAAGTTCAGATATTGAAATTTTTTTCTAGTTCTTTTTATCCGCTCAATCCTTAATCAATATTTAATTCAATCAACTGATTTTACTGTTAATCGATCTAGTCCCTCTAAATAAATTGAAAAAATTACATATCTACGCTTTTTCAAGAACATTTTCGAAAACATTTTATCATGAAATTAATTGTTCTTGAAAAAGCGTAGATATGTAATTTTTTCAATTAATTTAGAGGGACTAGATCGATTAACAGTAAAATCAGTTGATTGAATTAAATATTGATTAAGGATTGAGCGGATAAAAAGAACTAGAAAAAAATTTCAATATCTGAAACTTCAGTCAATTGATAAACCTCACACATATCGTTTGTTTTTACGGCCTTGGTCCAAACCAAAACGTTTTTATATAATATCTGTAACTTCAGTCTTAATGTAATTAAATTTTGAATAATTATGTTTGCTTTACCGTCATACATTTGCACTCTAAAATATAATGGTGCATTCAAACACCATATATGCTCTTTTTCCAGTGCCATAAAAGACATCATTTAGGGTGTACTTTAACCCCATTTCTATGATCAATTCACGCCATTTACTAATATTATTTGCAAGTATTAAGGAAATATTAAGCATTTATGCACCATTTACAGTGGCTTTTAACATCTTTTTTAGACAATCTATTGAACTTCTAATATTACTTAGTTTAATGGTTTTAAAAGTAGGGAAAAAGTACTCTACCTATGTCACCTTATTAAACCAAGTGAAGTGAAATAGTTGTTAAATATGTATTATAACCACTACCCCACAGACACGTGGTAAGTCTAAGTTTTCCAAGAGATCTAACTAATTATTATGTCCAATTAAGATGTTTGAAACATGTATCTACCTGGGCTCGAACCTGGGACTTTCCGCGTGTGAAGCGGACGTGATAACCACTACACCATATATACGAGGTAGCACTAGCTCCTGAGGTTTCCAAGAGATCTAGCTAATTCTTATGTCCAATCACGATGGTCAATACACGTATCTACCAGCGCTCGAACCTGGGACCTTCCGCGTGTGAAGCGGACGTGATAACCACCACACTACAGATACGTAGTGACACTGTGTTTTCCAAGAGATCTAGCTAATTATTATGTCCAATCACGATGGTCAAAGCCGTACTTCTGTAATTAATTAAAATTAACATTTTTAGACTTAATTGTTTTGATCAAGCTGGCCGATAGCACACCCTGAATACTTAATTGTTAATTTAAGATAATTCCGAAAAGTATCTTCGCTGTAGTTTTTAAGTTATCGGTGGGGAAAAATCACGAAAAACCCATGTTAATCTCCATAGGAAATTAGCAAAAGCGGGTGAATATTACTTTAACGTTACAAAACGGTATCAAGCAGGGTTGGCAAAAATCCGGATAATTTGAATAAAATCCAGACCAGTGGTTTTTATTGGATTAAACCGGATTTTATTGGATTTATCCGGATTTTTTAAAAACACGAGTTATTTTAGGTTTTTTTGAAGGCAAAGTACTTCTGTTGAGCTCTTATTTTAGTTTTGGGGCACTCCCCGACCCCTAGCCCCGATTCCAATATAAAATAGTCTGCTAGTTTAACTGATAAAATGTTTTCATGAAATCAATTTCTTTCCTGAGTGCACGAGCCTAACACTAGCGCGGCTCCAGTGGATCCCTTACAAGGGGACTTTCCTTATAAACTCCGGGTTTGGCTTGGCAAAGGCTAGTGGGCGGGATTTATACATGCACGTATAAATTCCGCCCACAAATGCCTCTAGCTTTCCCAAGCCAAAACTGGAGTTCGTAAGGAAAGTCAACATGTCCACTGGAACCAACGCTATGCTTTAAGTTCGAGTAATACTGGAAAAATATTGTAAGCTGTAACTGGACAGTAACCGGTAACATAACTATTAGTTTTATCATTCATAATAAATAATCTTTAGTTGTCGCTTCATATATTTTTGCCTTGTTTCTGGTTGTATTTTAATTATTTTTATGGCACAAAATTGATTTTTCCCCATTCATAATTAAGCCGGATATTTTAGGTGGATTTTTTTAAGTGGATTAATCCGGATTAAACCAGGTGGTTTAAACCGGACTGGATAGGTAGTTGCCAACCCTGGTATCAAGTCATATCTACAAGGGCCTACCGGCCCTGTAGAATAATATTTAGAACTCACATTAATTACGTCTGGGTCTTCAGCCAGACTCATTGCAGCCTAGTGAAAATCTCATTCATGATGGCTTATGTGCTTCACGACATCCCTTCAAATAGACAAATTCGACTATTCCATTGATGAAACAACTTCAGAGGAGATGGCTTCTATGCTAGGAAAACTCGCTACGCGATTGAGCTTCGCTAAACGGAGCCTGGCGTTGCCTATAGAGAGCTTTCAGTTGGAGGCGGAGCTGGGTCTCGTGACATAATTTACGCTGCCATATCGGTGGGTTTAAAACAGGAGTGAAGCTGAGACCACCCAATATGGCTACCAGAACGGCGGAAAGACTTGGGGGGGTGTGACGTATTTCTATCCCATCTGAAAGCTCTCTATAGCCTCCGGCGTTTAGCCCAAATGTGAGGCTTAATAATAAAGCCGACCGCAACCAAAGCATGGGTAAAGGCGTATTTCACAACTTATTCTAAAAGACAGACATAAACTCTAATGGAATTAGGAGGTAAAGCATTGTAATATTCAATATAGATCCGCCCTGTTCGCTGGTATTCTTTTCCCAGTATGATTAACCAGCCCACGTCGTAACCGGTATTAATATTAATAAGCTAATAATTATTCTTGTCTGACTTAAAACATTGTTTTAGTGTATGGCTTCAGGCTCAGCTGGACAATTTCCCACCCTATACGTTCCGACTCGTCGCAAGATTTCTGGAGAATCAGAACGGAGTTGACGCTTTGGACTGGCCCACTCTCTCGCCTGATTTGAACCCGATTTTTCGTTTATATCTGTCATTTAATAAAAGATTAAGAATGTGCTTAAGGGCTATGGGAGGTCCAATAAAATAATAAGCAACAATTGAAACTGAAAGTGACAGTCTTGTTTGTAATAAATAGTTCAAAGCAAACGAACTGTCTTCAATTTAAAACTCGAAGGAAGACTTGTAATTTTAAACTCGAAGTAGAGTCCGACGCCGCCGATAGTACGCCGGCCCGCCGCCACATTTCTAGTTTCTAACCCCGCCGCCACATTTCTAGTTTCTAACCCCGCCGCCGCCGTACGTACTTTTAAACAGCGCGCCGCCCCGCCGCGACGCCGAAATATCACCGGCGTACGCCGGCGTGCCAATAAGTCTTGGAAATAGCACAGGTCCACAGGTCCCAAACCAGTTTATTACTTGCTCGGACAAGTTTGTTTTATTCTAAATCCGGGGGTTACTGCTCCTTGGGACCAGTTTATTAATTGAGAACTTTTAAGAAAATTGAGGAGGCACCAGTTTAAAAATTCAAGTCATAATAAATTTATACTCCACGGATCTAGACTACTAGCCTTGACTGGTTCTCATTTTTTCCTTCCTTGCTACAACCACAGCCCACTCGATCACTCTTTGGCTTCACACGCCAATGTTTTTCCTATGTAAAATCGCGTGTTGGTAATTTTGGGCTTTGCCAGCACTCACACACGGTAATGAGGTCCTCTGTTTTCCCGCCCCCCTACTCGCTACACTGGAGCGCACTCAGTCCCTGGTTGGCCGGACAGCGTTGAATGCGGGACCTATGGCTGCCTACGCCGCTATCCAGGAGGAAATGGGATGGAGCACAATCACACAGAAAAAAAAAGGGTTTAGAAACTAAACACTTGCCTAAACCCGACAATGCCACAGATATTTTATCATGTTTAAAAACACTCATGTTTAAGTAAGAATGGTGTTTAGGTTTGCAACACCTTGTGTTTAGGTTCAAAATGTGTTGATCGCTTGTCATATCTAGTATTTAAACATGTTTAAGGTGGTATATGTCATGCTTTTATATTATAATGTTTAGTAACAAGACGTGTTTACACGATTATATGCCTAGTTGTATAACATGTTTTCAGGATTATATGTTTAGGTTTGAAACATGACTAAAGGTTTATAAGCTTAGTTCCGTATCATGTTTAAGGGTTTATAAGCTTAGCTCCGTATCATGTTTAAGGGTTTATAAGCTTAGTTTTAAAGATATTTGCAGGTTTATCTTGAAATATTTGAATGGTGTTGGCTTAAATACATAGGTTGAATTAATTCCTGCGAAATAAGAGACATTGTTTTCAGAAAAACACGTGCCGTGCCTCGTTGTAAAACAAAATTTCCGTTGAATGTCAACGCTTCAGTACCATTGCGCCGAATCCCATTCAACCGAACCAACCCCATTCGACCGAAAACCCGCACTTTGGCGGATTTACGATGCTGTCCAACGGGACAATCCCATTGCACCCGATGGAATTTTAATTAATTTAACTTAAAACAATTTACGGCCTATGTAAAATGAACACTAGATCCAAACATTTTCTTAATTATTATTTTAGAACCAAGGATTATAAGAACGAAATAGTAATAAAAGAGAGTAAGGATGACGGTATAGAACCAAAAATTTTACCCCCCTTCCTTCCCCCCTTTCGGGGGGGGGGTAAAATTTTTGGTTCTATACCGTCATCCCGGGGTTTGGGGGGGATGGGGGGGAATTGATGCCGTCACGTGATGGTGTTGGCGGGGGGGGGAATGGGATTGGGGGTGGGATTGATGACGTCACGTGATGGTGTTGGCGGGAAATTTGAATTGTTGAGCCACCTGGTGGTGGTTTTCTTGATGACGTCACGGCTAATTTTTGATGACGTCACGTGGCTGGTTACCTGTAGGGATAGGCTTATGCTATTGTAGGCTTATGCAAATGTAGTTCCTGAAAGATAGGCTTATGCTATTTGTAAAACAATCTGATTTTAAATCAAAAACATTTAATTAGCGTGATAATAACATACATAATTAAGTTAAATTAATAATAAATTTGTTAAATATTTAAAAAACCTCCTCCTTAAACTTGATTCAAGCCGTATCTGAAGATGTTTTTTCCTATACCGGACTAATAAAGCGCCGTTGGTAGGAAGTCGAACCCTGGAATGGAAACTCAAATGTTGTTGAAACAACACAGAGCTGGACGCATTACCACCAGGCAACCACACGGTTTGTTAATAAGCTCCTTTTACACTTTTTTTAGTCGCCGTATATGATTTTGAAATTGTTTAGCAATTTTCATACCGTTAATTTTTCGATTTGCGGTAAAAGCTTTTAGGAAAGCTTTCGTACTTTTCTTCTTACTTCTATGAATAAGATAGAGGGCGCTATACTGCCCACATACGCTACTTTCTAGCCTCTGAAGATGTCGCTTACCAAAAGTCCATTTTCTGCAGTTTAAAGATAAAAATCTTCTTATACTAGGCAGAAATGGTGGCAAACCGTAGCTATCGAAATAATAGCCTACACGAGCTCCGTCTATAAAGACCGATACCCAGTGAGACCCCTTTTCATAGTGCTGATCTAAATTTATAATTAACGATGCGGGATATCTGGTAACCTTTGGTAACCTATTTGATGCGAAAACACCCAAAAAGTTGGGCGTATCTGATAAAGCGAGAATCAAGTCTACGGTGGTGGTTGCTGACATTTTAATAATCTACAATTACGTTTCTATTTTTATCGATTTGAATCATGCTTTGAAATTCGGCGTATACAATGCAGACTGCGGCTTCCGACAAAGGTTTAGCGAATCCCATGTCCAATCTTAATTGTCCTTGCTTAACGGGGTTCCAGTGGTTTGTTTCGCTAGCAGATAGGTCCGGTGTCAGATCAAAAGCGTAGAGGGTTAACCCGTTGGCAAACTCGTTGGGAGTAATATCGTTACCGTCGTCTTTATAATGAATACCCGTGCCCGCGAACAATGTTTGATAAGCTTGTATATACAAGTTTTTACCGAAATCAGGAGTCAACGGTTTCGAGGGTATTTGTTCGTTATCGAGGTACAGAGACAAAAAATTTAAATCCCAAGTTTTAAAGTTAAAGGGATTCAGAGCGTAACTGCCCTTGAACGCCGCGTTGGAAACTATTCCAATAATGACGCGATTAGGCTGAGGGCCTAGATATATATTGTTAAAACTCTCGGTGCTACTTCCGGTAGAGATAGTTTTAGTTTTAAGTTCGGTGCGCGTAAAATTATATTTGGCAGTACCGTTATTAAGCGCGGCTTCATGCGCTAACAATATTTTAGGACTGAGTTTAACTTTACGTACCGCTAGTGCTGCGTCTAGTATCTTGACTTTACAGTTTTTGAGAGTGGCTGTTTCTTGGCACATTAAGGCAAACTCGTCCTTGTTGCGAGTAAACACGACTTTAAGGTCCACCCCGTTTAAGAGATATTCGGGAATATTAAACACGTCACTAAACACGGGTGTAAAAAATTCAATCACGGCCGATTTAGCAGTTTTAGCCATTCGGGCGACGAAACCTTTATTTGAAAAGTCGTCAAACTTTCCGGCTTCGTCCTTTTCCCATCCGGCCATCATGAGGTGAGATTTTTTGGCCGCGGGTCCGTAATTTGAGACAGTTTCGATAAAAGACGTGAAGGCGTAGTTTTGAGCGGCTGAAGAAACTCGGGTATTGTTCAAGAAAACATCGCAAGTTCTCCACAATGCGTGGCCAGCGTTGTTTACGAAAGCTACCACGGCGGCATCAGGAAGATCACTTCCATCTTCGTTGGTGATTTTGACTTTGTTGTAATGCATGGTGTGGGCTACATCGATGTAGCTATCTCCATTGCCCGAGATGAGGTATTCGAGGGTAGAGCTATCACCAATGGCCGCCAAGGGTTTGGCCCATACACCTTGAGCATGTTCGACACTAGTTTGAATCGGCACAGGGGCAAAAATGTCCAATTCACTCTTAAGAGCTTGGAGAGAAAACATGATTTTTTCAGGAGCTAAATATATCGCGTGGCGTCTGCTTTGAATGACGGTGATAAACTGATAGGCGTTTAACTTTGCGTCTCTTTATCTTTAATCCTGAACCTTGCTGAGCAGCAGTCATGTTCTCATAAGTTTCCTGCAATCTCTTTTTCGCGGCACTTTTCACATTCTGACCTTGCATTACGTCACCAAGAATCTTTTGTCCCGTACTAATGGCTCTAGGTGCCAGATACTTTGCACCTCTAATTAATAAGGGGCGTGCCCATCTAAATAACCCTTTCAGGGCGCTCCCAATCCCGTGACCTTTTTGGTGGGGGGTCCCGACAAATACTTTTGACACCCCTCCACCCCCTACCTGATCTAAATAATACCTCCTATACTCGCAACGAGACTCTAATGTTTGGGGTTTTGGCATGGTCTAAAGTGTAGTTTACAGGTCGACGTTCCAAACTCGAATGACGCGGCTTGGCCTAAACTATTCCTTAAATCAATGTCTATAGTATCAAAGTAACGTTTAGCAACTTTAACGTAATGGGGAGAGTTAAATGATTTAGTTATAGTCGAACCGTGAGGCTTTTCGCTGTCTACGCCTACTATACGAAGTAGCGGGGCTACCGTATCGCCTATAAATTCATTAGCTACTATATCGGAATAAATAAACAATTGGTCGGGAATATAATAATTTAAATTAGCGGGAACAGAGCTTCTATACGATTGGCTGGTTTTATCTGAAGGGCAAGAGAAAGACGTACTTTGGCCTTTTGGGGTTTTAAATCCTAATATCCTTTTCAAAGTGGGAGAAAGAGCCAAGATACCGTTAGGTTGAATAGTTAAAGAAATGTAATCAGAGAGGGGATCCGAATCAAATTTAAACTTTGAACCGTATTGAAAGCCGTTTAACCCTGAAGCTATTTGTTTAAGTAGGGCTTCTAATGATTTGTAATAACCCCCGGGAACTATAAAGGCCTCGGCTTTAACAATAGGCTGTGATTTTCCGTCCCGACCTTTTTTATTTTCATGCGAGACCACCTGCACATGACCTTCCTCACTGGGTATGTTAAAAAAGGACATTGGGTACAAACCTTCTACTAGAGCAACCTCCCAGTCATCCCCGATCAGCTCTATAGCCTGGGGCAACTTGGTAGTGTACGAAGACGTCTTGTTGTTGTCATAAATTTTCATGCTAGCGTTGCTCGGTAGCGTTAGGTAAAAGGGAGACTGCATCTTTAGCCGGAATCCAAGAATTCATAGAAGGGGGATAGCCTAGCCACTTTACAAAGAGCTCCTTTTGTCCTCTCCTAGTCCGCTTACGAATTACTTTCTCGATCTTGTACGTCTCGGGTCTAGCTACCGACTGAAGTTCCATCCCGTAAAACACCCCCTTTATTGGTTCCCCGTTTAAATCTTCTAGTTTGAATACAGGAGGGCGTCTGTCAATTTTCCCCACTATTTTAAAAACCTCTATTGTGTAAGTTCGCTCGTACCCTTTTTCAAAAATCATCTTATTCCTACTTACTCGGACGTATTCGCCCACCTTTAATTTTTTCCCGTAAACTTTCTTTTCGCTAAAGTACTTTCCGTATACATTTTTAAAAACCTGAAGGACATTGGTGCCCGTAACTTCCAAAGGAGTCATTTTTATCGCGGAATGCACCGAGTTATAATAATAATAATAATAATAATAATGTTTATTGCGTGCAAATAAACGGTACATAGGTTTGACCTGCAAGTATTTGCACGGGGGGGGGGTAATAATTTAAAGGTGAGGAGTGGAATTGAACAATCATTTACAGATTGATAAAAAATAAAAGAAAATGAAAACATACATTAAAAATATACATTAAAGGTCCTAAAAATTTTACAGATGAATTTCTTTTAGGGATAATTTACCCTTGTCAAAAAGATCTACACGAGAGCCGTATTTGTTATAATTTTTCATCATTCTGCTCATGGGCTCTATTGAGGTTATGTTAGGTTGGAATATTCTGTTGTTCCTTTGACGAGTTTTCTTGTTAGGAACGTTTAAATTAATTTTTTCTAACAGAAAGGAGCAGTCTATATAATTTCTGTTTAGTTTTTGCAGGAATGCGATATCCAATTTGATAAGGGTTTCTCTGATGGTATCTAATTTTAATTTATCTAGGATCGTCTTGTGTGAGGCTTTGGATTGAAAATAATATTTATAATAATTTAGGAACTTATTCTGTATCCGTTCAAGTTTAGATAATTGGTATTCACTGCAGCCACTGTACAGCAGGCCTCCAAAAATTAGTTTTGGTTTAACAAGTGTCAGGTAAAGTTTTATAAAGCAGGTTGGTGAATTTATGTCTTTGGCGATTTTAAGGCATAAACCTAGCTTTTTATGACAATCAGTTAAGGTATTTTTAACCTGTGCAATGAAATTTAGTTTTTTATCAAAAATTACTCCCAAGTCCCTTATGGTTTCAACACTGTTGAGACTTTTACCACTTAATTTGTAATTATACGTAATTTGAGTTTTCCTTCTAGTGAATGACATTATAAATGTTTTGTCATTGTTGATGGGTATATTGTTTTGGATGCACCAATTATTAAGATTTAAGAGATCGGCTTCGAGTTTCTCGCAGTCCGACTCGGTCGATATGGAATTCCCAAGTTTATTATCATCAGCAAATTGGAAGATTTTCGAGTGATTAATTTGAGACGGTACATCGGCTGCGTAAATATTAAATAGTAATGGGCCTAGCGATGACCCCTGTGGAACGCCACATGTTACTTTGTATGTGACATTGGTTTTTTGCCCATTGATTTTTAGGGTACTTGTGCGGTTGCTTAAGTAGCTTTTAATCCACTCTAACAATTTTCCCGACAGGCCGTAGTATTCTAGTTTTTGAATTAGCACTCTGTGTGAGACCCTGTCAAACGCTTTGGACAGGTCGACATATATTATGTCAACCTGTCCCCCCCCCTTCGATAATGGGCGCTAGGTATTGCAATGTGCTTAGAAGATTAGTTTCGATGGATCTTCCTTTTACGAAGCCATGTTGGCTTTCCGGAAGATTCACCTTAATCCATGTGTATAATTTAGAACTCATTATCATGTCAAATACCATGCTTAAACTGTTTAGTAGGGAGATTGGTCGATAGTTAGAAGAATCTCCCTGATGCCCCTTTTTAAATATGGGTGTTACTAGTGCCGCTTTCCATGTTGAGGGAAAGAAACCTAGCTCCAGGGAGAGATTGTATATTCTCGCAAGTGCAGGGGACAGCAGATCACTACAGCCCTTGATAATAAAGTTTGGGATTCCATCGACGCCTGAAGACAATTTTGGTTTAAGTTTCTTAATTGTATTTTTAATTTCAACGTCTGTTATTATGGTGTTGAAGAATTCTCTTTGAATCTTGCAATTCGGGGAAAATTCGAAATCATGCGAATTGTCATTCGCAATATTAGAAAAAATGTCGCGAAACTCACTGGCTATTTCGTCATTGTTCACAAGTAGTTCGTCTCCTTTCTTCAGTGTTATGTATTTTTTGAATTCTTTGGATTTTTTATTTACATAGGACCAAAAGGTTTTTGGGTCATTTGTAAGCCTTAACCACGTCATCTAGAACATCTATATATCTATTGGTATTCTTTTCTGTAAAATACCTGTACATGCGTGACTTTAAAGTTTGATTTAATCATTCTACCATACACGCTTTTATATCGTCATTCTCAGTTGTAAAAAATATAACCCCTTTCTCCTTCAAGTATCCTTGTAATTGGGAATTTCTAAATTCAGTACCCTTATCCGTTTGTAGTTTCCTAGGAACCCTCTCTCTAAAGACAGACTTAAAAGCCTCAACCGTTTCAACACCGCTTTTGGATTTTAAAGGTACGGCCCAGGCTTTTCTGCTAAAGCAATCTATTACGGTTAATATGTATTTGTACCCGTCGTTGTACTGACTCAAAGAACGCATGTTGTTCAAATCCGCCTGATATTGATCTCCTATGTTAGTTACAACCACCTTGTTTCTTTTAAACTTTCTAAAAACTCTCTTATGTAGAGTGTACGCGTCTTTTCCCTTTAACCAATCTAGTACCTGTTTCTTACTAATACCCTTTAATTTCACTGCTAAATATAATTTTTCAGCACCCCCGAAACTGGCAGGGTGGGAAGGGTTAAAGTAGATACCTTCTAAAATTTTGGAGATTTTACGTACGCTACCCATTTCGGAGACTCAGTTTTAAGTTTTTTAGCTGCTGTCTTAAGACTTTTCTCAGATTTAAGTTTTTTAGCTGATGCCTCAAGACTATTCTCAGATTTAAGTTTTTTAGCTGCTACCTTGACACTAACTTTGGGAGCTCTAGTTCTTTTGATTTTAATTTGTTGGGGTATTGTATACGAAGTTAGAGGGGAAAAACTAGAAAGTAGGTTTGTAAATGCGTAAAAACCTCTAGGTTTTGGGTCTTTGTTAGAGGAAGGCTTGACAAATTCTAAAGCTATATCTCTAATATTCGAGCCGGGTATTAATGAATCATTAACTATAACTTCCCCACTATCTGTCCACCTAAGCTTTTCAGGGTTAGTTGAAATCTGATCAACGATACTATGTACATGCCCTATATATTTAAGGGGGATATCGTCTAACCAAGCCAAGTTAAAATAGTTGGATGTTGGTTGGGGGACCGTGGGTATAGGTTGCCTAGCGATATTATGTAAATTATTATATCTCTGTACAGTCTGTTCGTATAAGCGCCATTTTGAAGCTTCGTCTAAATCTTTACGAGCTAAAATAACATTCATTTCATTGTCCAATTCCGAAACTACTTGTTGTTGGGGGTGTGGAAAGGGGTCGCTTTTAAAGGTAGAGCTAGGGACAAGGAGCATTTTCTGAGCGTACTGCATATTTTACTGACTACCTCCTGTTATAGCGCCGATAATAGAGGAAACTAGAGGGAAAAGGAAAGAAAAGAAACTACCACCTTCCTGAACTAATATATCACGTTTTGTTTTCCAAGATATTCTCTTATTAGCAATTTTTCTAAGCTTTGCGGAATGCCTAGCTAAACTAGCTTTTTGACTTTTAGTTAATTTAACGTTACCGTGTAAAGTATTTTCAACACACTCTGCGATTGCGTCAATTAAGGGCTTCTTGGCGTTACGTAAAATGATTCTACGTTGTTTTCGAGGGGATTTGGCAATAACGGAGAGCAAATTTCTTTGTGACCGAACGGCATAAGGCATAGTGACTAAATGAAGAGATGGCTAAACACCCATCTACTATTATAATTATTTGGGGATGTAAACTTCGCAAGGGTTGTCGGGAAATATTCCTGTCCTAAGTCTATGATTCTCGGGGCATCTTTGGTGTAGATCGAATAATAAATATCCGAAAGGTAAACTAGTAGCGTCACGGTAGGCGTCGACAGCGAAACGCCATTTATCGGCTTGGCTTTCAACGAACTAATGAGATAAAGATTGTAAAGTGTTTGTATATATATATATATATATATATATATATATATATATATATAGAAGAGATCGACACGAAAATGAACAATTGCAATTTCGAAAATACATGGGATATTTAAGGAAGCATTGACGAAAAAATTAGTTAATCACAGGACAGTTCACCGAGACGAAAATGACTAATTGATAATATTGATAAAAAAAACAATATGGCTAGACTTTATATACATGCCGACTAGATAAATAAATATATAAATAAATATCACCGAGACTGACTAGATAAATAAATAAATAAATAAATAAATAAATAAATAAATAAATAAATAAATAAATAAATAAATAAATAAATAAAAAAGAAGAGACCCCTCACAGAAACAGATACTGTCGAATGTGCTCAAACTCGATAACCGTAAGGTAGCGTGCGGAAATCTTCAATCAATCTGACCTTATCCACCACAGTTCTGTAAACCTTGGACTGGTCGACACTTATAACAGTGTGATCAGCTTTTCGGCGTATTTGCTTGGGGATTGGTACTTGGATTGGTTCCGCCGGCGGTTCGTAAATGCCTATAAGCCCCATTAACCTATCCATGTTAACCAAATCTTTGGTGGTATGGTTAAGTCGGAACCCCTTAACCTTCATCTCGACGGCTGTTGATCCGGTATCAGGGTTCATAACTAGGTATGCGTAGTTCTTACATCCACCACTCGCATATTCTTCGATGTAGGCCTGGGATCCGTACTTTTCAAGCTCATTGGTCATTTCACCGAGGAAATTCCCAGTTTCGATTTCTACGCCCCCTGGTGTGTAAACGTACAGTATCGAATCAGTGTCTGTATATAGAACAGACTCACCCAAGCGGTCTAAGTAGGAATAAAGCTTAATCCGAGCCATGGCCGTGGTGTAGGCTGCGATCGGAACACTGACATTTTTATTAATTGGGTCAATCTCGTTGATATAACACCACTTAGCAACGCAAATGTCGTCGCTAACTGGTATCAACGTCTTGACCTCAATTGCTGGGTCATAGAACAAGTTAAAGAACTTCTGTGGATCATCAAAGACTTCAACCTTGTCAAGCCGAGTCCTCTCACCAAATTTGCCCCAAAACGAATTCAAACACAGTTTGGCGATGGTACGCTTGCCAGCGTTCTTCTCGATACAGCTAGGATCAAGTTTTACCCCTTCCTTTTCGTAGTACTCGGCTACGTATTGATCTTTCTGCGCTTGGGTTACTACGTCAGAAGGCCAGCCGCTACTTTCCTGTTTTAACTTCAGAAAGCAGTTGACGTAATTGTTAAAAAGCCCGCCACTTTTTGTTAAGGGGTCGTACTGAGATATTTTGTACGACCAGGCCTCGTGGATTTTAACAACCACGTAACCCTTTCTAACCGCTAAATGGACTTCATCCGCCACAAACGTCCCCCTAATAACTCTTTCCTCGTCGGAATGTGTGCAATCCCCTTGATATTTGTTTTCAGCGCACAGCTGACACAGGGCAAAGCACAATTTCCCCCCGATCTTTTGGGGTAAAACGGGGTGGAAGAGGTTACGAGGGGGCAGGATATCCAGTTTAATAAAACCTTCAATCTCGTCAATGGGTGGGAAGTTGTCTGTCAAGATCGTAGGGTGGCCGTATGGTAGTTTACCGTATTTGTTACACCATGGATATAGACTAGTGACGTCGACATATCGAATCTCCTCTCCCGGCTTAACCTTGTGATGAAGACAAAGAGCGGAAGTACGTCCCCCGAAAAATGCGTTACGGGGATTGAGTGGTTCCCACGCATCGATTTGGATATGAATAGAAGATAGAAAGGTGTTAATTTCGGGCTTTTGCTCCCTCAATTTGTGGAATTCGCATTCCCACATTTCGATTACCTTATACCCCAGCTCCCTAAGCCTCTTATTACAGTTCAAAGTATCAGTATAGCGGGAGTGTAAAGTTTGGGTGACGTCACCGTGCAAAACCAGGTCTCTGTTTACCGGGAAACAGGTTCTACACCCATGCCAAAAACAACCTTGAAATTGGTAGACGACCTTTTGATCTGCGCCAAGATCGTCTACTAGAAGCCCGTCGACTTTAATGTTCAAAATTTTAGGTTCGGAACCGTTAAAAGCCGACTTAATTATGACCCCGCGCTTATGGGCTTCCCACCTCAGCCACTCGATGGCTACTTTAGATTGAGGGTCTTTCATTCTATAGCCGTGAGGTGGTACAATTCCAATTGAATTTGGCGCTAGGTGGTCCTTCTTGAAAACGGCATTGCAGAGCCCGGCAATTGTCACGGCAGTGTTAAAAGGGTTAACGTCCGCAATCTTCTCAAAAATCTCCCTGTACTTTAAGCACCCCTCTCTTAAAATCCTAACGTCCAAACAGCAATAATGTATCAATTCTTCAACGTAGTTGAAACCTTTTTTGGCTTCAACTTGTTCGTTGTACCATGAAATTAAAACCGAGCGTTGTTTTTCGGTTAGCCTGTCTGGCGCGTAAGATTCTAAAAGAGGCATGCTTTCCCTCAAGACATAATTTGTACTCGTAGGATCTTTTGGATCAAACACGTGTTCGGGAACAAAGTTGAAGAGCAAGTGCGGGAAATATCCCTTATTTAAACTAGGGTCTAAGCCAAAAGTGGAAACAAAGCTAGATAAGGGGGATGGGATGAAATTTAAACTATCTATAAATGTCAAATTCTCATATCGAATTTGCATAATCTTCGTTCCCGTCATTATCACTTGAGGGCGCCACGCTTTGATGGCTAACATGGCTTTGTACAGAAATTGTAAATCGTAACCCTTCGCATTATGTGCTATAACGGTTATTTTGGGAGAATTGTGGAATTCTTGAAGATAATTTAAAAAATCCAGAACAGGATCATTCCCGAGAAACACCCGTTCTCGAGGCCCGCAGGTGGCGCAAGTAAATTGATCGGATTTCTCGAGAATGCATTGATCACAGATTTTTTGAGAAATACATAAGATAGGAGTGTGTAGGAAAGCATTAGGGTTTGAAGGGTCGGGGGTATTTTGAACACATTCGAGATCATAAAAGATAGTAACCGAAGGAAGGGTCTTAGCTTTTTTAGCCGCAGGGTGGGCTTTAGAGTCGGTAACCTGCATGAAACAATAGTGGGGGTGTGGATTGAATTTATTGCAGATTACGCAATAGACTTCACCGCAGTTGTGAGGTGACTTGCGTTTCCCCATATCTATTGTTTTTGCGCAACGGGGGCAATTAAAAACCCTTTGACAGACTGATAGGGTTTTGCTTCCACTAGCCTTATGGGCGTCAAAGCATTCTTGCCCCCTAAAGTCGCGATGACAGGTCCCGCATCTTATTTCCACCCCCTCGCAATCTTCGGCCCTTTGACAGGAATAACAATACTTGTTGCAAGCGTGAGTAAAGTCTAAGTTGTTATATCCCACAAGGCACCTCTCGCAGAAATAATGAAAATTGAAGAGAGGTTTAGGTTTAGTGATGACGTCAAAATGATTTTCATAGTTAAAAAGGTATAGCCGCGGCTTTGGATTACCATCGGCACCTGGAATGAAATTTGGTTCTCCGAAAATACGGTAGGGGACGTTTGCTCTAACTGTAAATACTATTATTTGGTATTCAACCAAGTATGATTGAAATCGAGGTAGAGCACCCGCCCCCGAGCATTCGTCCAATGGTATTTCCGCCGCCACGGCTAATTCCTCCGCCATCTTCCTAAGCCTCTCTCCTGCTTTTTTCCTAATAGTGGGACGACATAGTGTTTTGAAATCCGCCTCGAGGCTTTTGTCAAGGGGATGCAATGTATGATCCCTGTGTATTCTAGCAAAAACTAGAGAATAAGGGAGACATAGGCGATCGTTGTTCTTGATCTGAACAATGCATTTTTTCTCCCTGGCAAAAGTCTCGAAACTACAAATTCCTAGCCGTTTCGAACGGTAGGCGCCTTGGGGCAATCTCACGCGCTGTATGGTTATTCCTATAGGACCGAGAAAAAACCTTGACCCCCCTTCAGAATTATAGGCTTTATCCGCGACTACTTCTAATATGAATCCAATATCTATTTGATCCCTTCTTCTAAAACTAAAGTCTGCGGTTTGAATGCCTGGATTATTAATGCTTGTCATCGAAATTGCAATCATGTCATCGGGTAAACAGTCGTCCAAAACGTACTCTAAGAAGTCGCTTACAGATTCGACGATGTTATTGTCGAATTGTACCTCCATTTCCCATCCATCAAGATTAAAATTGGGGAAGGACACTACCCCGCTAGAAAGTACGTTTACACCTGGTGGTGCAACTAGCGGAGATGGGGGTGGAGGTGGAGGAGTAAGAACCCCACCCCCTATCTGTCCTTCCCCTTCATCCATTGACTCGTTCTGAGATGGAGCTATAGGAGGGGTAGTATAACCATCTAAGAAAGAAACGTCGTCGTTTTGAAACGCCTCTTCCAGAGGGGACAAAGGATGAAGAGGGCTATTGTTTGCCCTAGACAGGGTGGGAGACGGGGGTGTAGAATAGTTTGCCATAAACGTGTCATCGGCATTTAAAAAGGCTATTTCTAACGAGTCTGGAAAGTCGACTAAAAAACTATCAACTTCAATGGGGAGTGTAGAATAATTTTATGTTAAGTTATAATTTTAGTTGGCCAAAAAATGGATATGATTTTTTTGTATATGATATCGACATTAGTTTTTTATGCTTCCCTTTTAACGATATATAAAGAAACTGTAAATGCAATAAGTTAACCACACTCTAGTAACAACCTCGAATGTAACATTTGTTTGACGTGCTAATAAAGCAAACTCTTTTAATTTAAACCACGACTTTAAGATTATTATATGGTGCCGAAAATCCGGGAGATAATTTGAGAGTATCGGAGACGAAGTTAAAAGTTTAAATACACGATTTAGAATTTAAATTACGCGAAAAGTATTCGGGATGGCGGACAAATTAGAAAAGTTACGGAGAAAACGCGGTAACGTGAAAGCGCAAGCGACGCAAGTCATGAAGGCAATAGAGTCGGAGTTGATGGCTACAGTTACTGACACCGAGCATTTGTCAGTACTTATCCGACAGCTGAGCAAAAAGGAAGAAATCCTGCTGAAGCTCAACGACGAAGTATTCAACGAAATTACTGATGTTAAAGAATTAGACAAGGAGGATCAATTAACGGGAGATTATCACGATGCACTAACCGAATGGGCAGAGAAGGCTACTTATCGTATATCTCAAATGGGAGCCGGAGGTCAGACAGCAGCAAGCAATACGCCAACGGGTCAGTAAACTCTTTAAATCTGGGAGGAAATATAAATCAAGGTCAAGCAACAGTGAAATTACCCAAATACGTAATCAAGAATTTCAAGGGAGACATTACTCTTTGGAGGACATTTTGGAGCCAGTACAGCAATGCAGTACACGATAACCCTGACATGCCAAAGGTAGCCAAGTTTACCTACCTAAAATCATATCTGGAAGGTTTAGCAGCACAAGCGATCGCAGGATTGGCGGTCACGGACGAAAATTACGATGAAGCCATCGATATTTTGGTGAAAAGATTTGGGAATACGGAGGCAATCACACACACGCACATCAGGAAGTTGATGAGCATACCTGAAGTCAAACGGTCTACGGATACAACAGGTCTACGGGAACTCCACGATGCATGCGAAGTAGAAGTACGGAGCCTCAAGGCGTTGAACCTTGATACAGACGACTACAGCAAATTCCTCTGTCCAGTAATTCTTGGAAGACTGCCTCATGAATTATCATTGGAGTTCACACGCACAACTAAACAAGAAGATTGGAAGGTCTCAGAATTATTGCAGTTTCTTTGTCAAGAAGTCCGAAGTCGAGAACGTATGTCTGCCATAAATTCAGTGGAACCGTCTAGCGCAAGTGGAAGTCGGACATCGGAGGATCGAGAAATTACAAGGCAACATTACAACGGAGCAAAGAACTACGGTAATACGTCACGGAAAAGACCGGTATCAGCCTCAGCATTGGGGGTCGGAGCAGAACCAGTCACTTGCGTATTCTGCAAGACCGCAGATCACGAGTCAGAAGGTTGCCAATCTCTATCAGTCAAGGAAAAACGGGATGTCATCCACAGAGAAGGACGATGTTTCCTCTGCACAAAGCCTTACCATAACGCTCGAGTCTGTAGAAGTCGAAATAAACTTTCATGTAAACACTGCGGAAGGAAACACCATTCAGCCTTATGCGAATCAGAGTCGAAGACACTGGTACAAGGGAAGACTATGGAAGACAAGGAACATACCAAAAAGGATCAAGGAACTTCAGCAATATTAACAGCTACAGCCATCACGCCAAATCCTAGTGGGAAGACTATATTACTACAAACGGCACAAGTACACGTTTCTAATGGCGGAAGTAGCACCAAACGAGTCCGTTGCATAATGGATAGCGGATCCCATCGAACGTTCATATGTGAAGATCTTTCGAGAGAACTTGAACTACATGAAATTGGATACGAAAATCTGGATATCTTCGCCTTCAATAATGCAAACCCGGAGAGAGTACGACAACGAAGAGTGAAGGTTATTTTGGAAAATCCCATGGTACTTGGTAAGAAGATAGAAATAGAAGCCCTAGAAACTAAGAGCATCTGTAGTGCCATGATATCGGTTCCTGGAGAGGAAGTTACTAAAACGTTACGCCAGAGAAGATTGCAAATAGCAGACGATCAACAAGACCCGGAAGCTGTAAAGGGGCCTCCAGGAATCCTTCTTGGTTCTGACTACTATTGGACGGTGGTGATTGGGAAAACCGTGAGATTGGGAGCTTCTCTCGTTGCACTAGAAACCAAATTCGGCTGGGCTCTACAAGGACCAACTAACGTCTCTTCACTATCCATTGGAGTAAACATGATTGCCACAAACACAAATCCAGACATGGAGAAGGAAATAGCGGAGACGATAAAGGCATTCTGGAGTCTTGATTCTATGGGGATTACGGAGAACCAAGGAAGGTCGGCGACAGATCAAGAAACGCTTGAAGAATTCCGGAAGTCAATCACCTACAAGGATAACCGTTACGAAGTAGCGCTGCCATGGACAGAAGATAAACACGCACTCGGATCAAATTACAACTTGGCAAGATGTCGCACTGAAAACCTAAGAAAGAGGTTTTGCAAGGATCCTTTTTTGTTTGCCCAGTTCCGAGAGGTCATTCAAGAGCAAGAGAGACTTGGGATCATAGAAGAAGTTCCAGAGTTAGAAGAAGATTATGGAAACCCTAAGTACTACTTACCTTACCATGGAGTCTTCCGATCGCAAGCCACAACAACAAAACTCCGAATTGTCAACGATGCCTCAAGTCACGAAAATGGACTTATATGCGTAGGAGGAAGGTTGGACAAAGGGCCATTCACGTATCGAGAAAAACATCCCTGGGTGTTGTCAAAGGATAATCACTTAACGAAGTTATTAGTGATGCATTATCATGAACGGAACGGACACGCGGGACTCAGTTTAACTATCTCGGACATCAGAGAACGATTTTGGATACCTCGTGGACGCCAGGAAGTCAAATCAATAATTAAGAGATGTGTTTTCTGTAAACAATTTAACGTCCAGGCAGGCCAAATGCAAGCAGCACCACTTCCAGCCGACAGGATAACCGAGACTCCAACATTTGAAACCTCTGGCGTTGATTTCGCCGGACCTTTATACGTTCGAAACGGAAAGAAACTGGAGAAGACATACATCACCCTTTTCACCTGTGCTGTTACGAGGGCCCTACATCTAGAGCTGGTCACCAACCTTTCCACGGAGAAGTTTCTACTTGCGTTCAGTAGATTCATAGCAAGACGCGGTATACCCAAAATTATGTACTCCGATAATGCACGTACTTTCAAGCGAGCTGACCGAGATGTCCAGGAATTATGGCAAAAACTAAGAAGCCCGGAAGTGAAGGAGTTCATTGGCAACAAGGGTATTACTTGGAAATACATAACAGAAAGAGCGGCATGGCACGGAGGCTTCTGGGAACGTTTAGTACGCACAACGAAAAGCTGCTTGAAAAGAATCCTGGGGCGAGCCACTTTGGGATACGAAGAGCTGGAGACAACACTCATGGAAGTAGAGGCGATCGTCAATTCCAGGCCTATTTCCTTCGTATATAACGAGCCTGGTGAACCATCTCCCTTGACCCCTGGACACTTTCTCATTGGACAGAGACTCATGGCCTTACCCTCCAGAACGTTCCCGATCTCAGAGCCGATTCCTACTACTAGACAACACTTGATGAAAAGACTGCGTTATCGCCAAAATCTCCTCGACCGCTATTGGGCAAGATGGAAATCGGAGTATTTGTTCGAACTTCGCTCAGCGCACCATGTGAACCAGCCAAAGAGGGAAACTATCCTAAAGATCGGAGACGTAGTCCTCGTACATGAGGACAAAACTCCAAGACTATCCTGGAAAATGGGAGTAATCGAAGAAACATTCAAGGGGAGAGACAACAACATTCGATCATGTATGGTTAGAGTAAATGGTGGTCAACGCCTGCGTCGCCCTCTTCAACTACTCTATCCCTTGGAGATAAATTAGTCATATGTAAATAACAAAAATAGTTAGAATATGGATGAGCTTCACTCATCGGCGGGCAGTGTAGAATAATTTTATGTTAAGTTATAATTTTAGTTGGCCAAAAAATGGATATGATTTTTTTGTATATGATATCGACATTAGTTTTTTATGCTTCCCTTTTAACGATATATAAAGAAACTGTAAATGCAATAAGTTAACCACACTCTAGTAACAACCTCGAATGTAACATTTGTTTGACGTGCTAATAAAGCAAACTCTTTTAATTTAAACCACGACTTTAAGATTATTATAGGGAGTTCAATTTCTACATTAGAGTTGGCCATTGCGATAATTTAAAAATACAAATACCGCAAAATACTAATAATAAATCTGAATAGGCCTAAATAATAATACTAAAACACAAAAATATACTAAAACACTAATACTAAAACAATAAAACAGTAATGTACTTTTAAAAAAATTTAAAGTACTTATAAAAAATGAAGTACTTATAAAAATTGAAGTACTTATAAAAATTGAAGTACTTGTAAAATACTAAGTTAAAAATACTAAAACACTTGTAAAAAATTGAAAATACTTGTAAAACTAAATGAAAATACTAAAACACTTGTAAAAAATTGAAAATACTTGTAAAACTAAATGAAAATACTAAAACACTTGTAAAAAACTAAGTTAAAATACTAAAACACTTGTAAAATACTTATAAAAAAATTTAAAATACTAAAGCACTATGATATGGGCACGGAAAAACTCACAAGTTTTGTTTGGGATCAGAAGATTTCTTGGCTTGCATCGACAGCGGTCAGAAGTAAACTGATGAGTAGCCTAGAGTGATCCGCCCTTTTATACTTTCGTGATACAATTAGAAAAAAAAATAGAACCCCCTCAATGTCATAAACATGTCTTAACACGTTTGGGCTAGTCATAAAACACTCTAAATATAAATTCCATTGATAACAATACAACTGGTTCGACCACGCCCCCTTTTAAGGCCCTAAACCATCTGGTGTGGGGTCCAATTAAAGAATTGACAAAATAAATTCTTTTGTTCAAGTTCAGCCCTCTTTTATGGCCATAGAAGTCTTGGAATGACCCAAAAAGACAAAGGGAATAGATGCTTTTGTTCCGCCCCCCTTTTCAAGGTCATAAACCAACCTGTGGGGTGGCCCAATTAAAGAAAAATAAATTCCCATGCATCTCAGGGACCCGAGGTCATTCACCCCTCCCTAAAGCCATAAATCATTTTGGGGAACTCTTACAGACTGAAAATAGGAATGAATTGCATAAATTTAGATAGAATTTATTTCAACGCTTTAAACATTTGAAATGTTTTTTTTTTCAAATGATGCGTTTCGTGTTGATAAAATGTAATGTATATGACTGTTTTCGTTCAGATGGTCTATTCAATTTCACATGTATTCCTATGGGATTTTAGAAATTTTAAATGACGCGTTTCGCTTTGGTCTTTGGCAATGTAAATGTTCAAAAACGTTTTACTTTTAACACGAAATGTGTTGATAAAAGCTAAGTAACATCATACACTATAACCACTGAAAAGGTTTTGTCAAGACTGTAGTAGGTATAATAGCAATACAAAGAACAAATTAAGGAAAAAATTATATTTATTTCTAGTTACATTTCAAGTTTTTTGATTGGTTCTTTTATAATTTAGAAACGTAATAAGGTATGGAATATATTACAATAATAGTATCTAACTTTCATGTCGCAAAAGTTCTTGAATAAACATTTCAATTATAGCTTTCTCGAGATTAACGCGTTTAATTCTTAGTACAATATCGTCATTCGTAGTAAGTGTTGTTGGTATGGGTTGGGTTGGCGGAATGACTTTTTCTTTCTCCCACTCTTCTTGAGGGACATCTCTGTACTTTCTGTTTGGCGGCATGTCTTTAGTCAATGGGTTTTGGATGAATATAGGTATGTTATTTGTTGGTAATCCTTGAAGTAGTGGACAGTCTGCCTTGAATTTCTGATGCTCTTCGAAAACAATGTCGTTAGGTTCCCATCCTCGTAGCGTTAAGTCACAAAAATGGCATTTAACAGCGTCCGTCCCCGAACTTAAATAGTAAAACCCATGACGGGCTAGTTCTGACGGTTTTACAAACGTACTCGCAAATGCGCCAAACGTTTCTAGACGTGTAATTTCTCGATTCATCTTATCCTGGCGGTGTCTAACAATCAAATGAGGTCCTGACCAAATCAGACGCTATTTATATCCCAAATAAGGGGATGAAAGGTTAGATTGTAATGGATGCTGTTACTAAGCAGACGTTAATTCGCGAAGCTCTTTCAAAGCCAGGGAAAATAGTGGCCGTTACTTTCATCCTCGTAACTGTATTCCTAGTTGAATTTGCATTTTGGTATTTTAAAAATATTACTTTAATTTCGGGTAACGCGACAAAGACATAACATGTTGAGACTTGTCAGGATAATGCCTTACGGGCAAACACCTGGAAACAATTAAATGTTTCGTGGTAGGAAGAGTCACTGACTAACAAAGCAATAAATCCGAAAATAGATTCCATTCCTAACAATACAACTGATTCGACCATACCCCTAAACCCATTAAAGCACGTCTTTATAGCAAAAATAAAAACGGATGGGGATAAATTCTTTTGTTCAAGTTCTGTCCCTTTTTATGGCCATAGACCAATCTGAACGATGTTACGTATATATATTACGTATAAATAAAAAGCCGATGGAATGTCTTAACACGTTTGTGTGAGTCATAAATCACTCAGATTCCATTGTTAACAATACAACTGGTTTACCCTCGCCCCCTTTTAAGGTCCTCAACCACCTGGCCAATAAAGGACAATAAAAAAGAAAAGCACCAGTCAATATACCCTCAGGCTAATTATCAACTAGGCGCTCAAGAAAATCACGCAATAAAAATCATTCAGTCGTCAGCTTTTAAACCGTAAGGACCTGCCGTAAGAATGACCACCAAAGTAGGAGGTCGTGTTTTAGATTACCGCGTGAACGCCCGTGTTAGACTAAGTAATGAATGCTATGCCGTTTTCGGTGTAAATGGATTCGAGCCAAGCTTACTGTTGACAAAAAAGGACGGGACTATTGTTATAATCTCGGAAGACGTTTTGAAGGAATTTATGGAGGAGTGGACGGAGATCTATTCAGCTTTGGAAACTGGCGACCTGGGTAATTATCGTTACTTGAACTTGAAAATAAAAATAACCGTTATGGAGGGGAGTATAGTATTCGACGATGGTAGCGTATTCACTCTAACAAAGGCCGAAGCAGGGAAACTGAACGAGAAATTTAGTTTTATGAGATTTCACTTCAAGCTTTTAAATGATCAAGCCGAAGTTATTAAATGCATGTACGAAGCTATTGTAAAACGCATGAATGATATATATCAAAAATATTATATAAGTCGTGGTACTATGTCTCACAATGATTACGACCGTGTAAAAAATTTCCTAGCAGCGTGTATAGTTCCTTCGAGCATTTTCGAAGATTTTTGTAACTTGGTTCGTGACAAAAACTTGACGCGTAAGCTACAATTATATAATTTATTCTACATTTGCTTAAATAACGACGCGTACATTCGCGAATTAATTGGAATTGATTGTGTTCATTAAATGTTTTTGACTAAAATCCCGATTCATAATAATACTAAGCCTAGAATAACCTAGCATAAGCCTACCAGGATCTACAATAGCATAAGCCTATCCCTACAGGTACCAGCCACGTGACGTTATCAAAAAATTAGCCGTGACGTCATACCAATACACTAAAAATAAATTAAAATTTCCCGCCAACACCATCACGTGACGTCATCAATCCCCCCCCAATCCCATCCCCCCCTCCCCGCCAACACCATCACGTGACGTCATCAATCCCCCCCATTCCCCCCCAACCCCCGGGATGACGGTATAGAACCAAAAATTTTACCCCCCCCCCGAAAGGGGGGGGAAGGAAGGGGGGTAAAATTTTTGGTTCTATACCGTCATCCTTACTCTCTAATAAATCAGCAAAATACGACATAATAAAACCAATTGCTAATATTGATTTCTTTTTTATGTTATATACTTCATGAAAATACTTTAAGCCAGCCGTTTTACTTTACTTGAAGTGTATAACCGCCCCAAAGAGGGAGAGACGTACTTCTAACCAAGCCAAACCAAACCTAACCGAACAGTAACGTTTTGGAATAGGCATATTATTTGAGAAGTCAATGAAGATAAACATCAATATTTTGGAAAAGGCGCAACAGTGTTAAATGATTTATAAAATATTACTAACCTAACCTGGATTTGAAAAAAAAAACGTTTTTTTTTGGACGAAAGTGTTTTTGTTTAATGCTTAACCAGAGTCCAATTTTCACTTTTTCTGTATACTATTATATTATATACAGTATTTAGAAGACACGGTGTTGAAAACTTCCCGAGGTCGTTTTTTATTATCATCTTGTTGCATAGTTGTCAAATAGTGGCGCTTCCAAGGCAGTACGAATGTATTGAAAACGCTAGGACTTTTGAGGTCTCTTAATTCGACAAATAGCCTCGTTTGAATTGTAAATATCAAAACCCGCGGTTGGGCTAAATTCATTAGAAACTTTGGCGGGATTCGGTCTCATGGCATTCTGCGCAATGGGAATATACCTATTTTAACAAATCTAGCCGACCTGTTGGAAATGTTGTTCTATTATTAAAGCCAAGAAAGCTTATTTATTCTTCATGTCGAACCATCACTTTAAACATATACTTTGCTCAAAATTTGAGTAAAGGAAGTCCTTTTCTCAATATAAAATTAAAGTCATTGTGGCTTACATTATTAATATAGCCACAAGGTGTTAGATTATTCACTTGTGGTAAAATATACCTCCACTTTTTAATTGTTTTTCTAAAATATAATTCTTCATAAAATAAAAATTTAAAAAATTGAAACCATATTTCAAGGTATTAAAAACATGTTACATTAAATACCACCTGGCAAACGTTGATGTTTAGCTTAGTGTTAAGATTATTCTGTGTTTACCTCTTAAACGTGATAAAATAAGAAGTGTTTCTATTTGCAACACATTTTAAGGATCCTTATAAAGAAACAGAGATGTAATTAGACATCAACATTGAAGCAATAAACATTACCTCACACCAATGTTTAACTTTATAACATGTTCAGATGTTGCAAACCTAAACACCTTTTTTTCTGTGCAGTGGCGCCGCCAGGATATTTTTAGAGATAGGCTAAGGAAGATTTGGGGGCCCCTTATAAAATTTCAAGAGAAAAATCTAGTTCCACAGCGTCGATAATATTAAATTAACAACTATTTTTTATCATATCATTGATATAGAGAAGTTAAATGTATTAAAGTTCAGTATTACCAGACACTAGACATATTATTATAAAAACTATAGTTTGCGAAAATAATAAAAACACCGAATCGGAGAGATAGCGGAAGCTGAGGGGGATTTTCAGTTAAGCCCCTATGAGGTCACTGTACACCGTCGATTTGGGGAGGAAAAGTTAAGTCGGTTTACCAAAAGGAATCTGACATAGAAGTCA
The DNA here is from genome assembly GCA_019434445.1 of Phalangium opilio. NCBI lineage: Eukaryota > Metazoa > Arthropoda > Arachnida > Opiliones > Phalangiidae > Phalangium > Phalangium opilio. Next base: position 77,867 of record JAEQBA010003141.1, read on the forward strand.
TATGTTAGCAGAAGGAATGAGAGAGAAGAGGGTTAAAGAGCGCGAAACAAAAAATCAAAAGGCTATATAACTTTTTATGCTAGGGAAAAACTTTTACCACGAGTGTGTTAACCCATTTTCCATTTTGTAGAATATTGTAAAAATTATGGATCAAGCGGTACCGATACCATATCGGTATCGGCACCGAAACTCGGGGATTCCCTATAGTAGTGTACCTCGTATGAGCAGTCCCCGGTAGAACAGTTCTCGAAATAGTAACCACGATTCCAAACAACAGCGCCGTTGTTCAAAAATGCTGATTTAGAAATACAGGCTGCTGTTTTAGAAATAAAGGCTGCTGTTTTAGAAAAAGCGGCTGCTATTTTGGGACATAGCAGTGTTTGTGTTGAGTTTCGAGCATTTCTTAATAATACACTTATATTCGTTGGTTTCAAAAACTACCTTTTTCTGTGATCATTTATGTTTCGTTGTGTGGGTTTCTTGAGAGTTTTGTGTATCGTTAGTAAATGTGCATCATAATAATAAACCACTTAATCTTAATTTATTAAGAGATAAGGCATTACAATTTTAGGAACCTATGCCATTACTGATCCTATTCTAATACTGACAATAAAGTGCTGGCTATAAGCTTGCTGAGAATACGAAACATCTTTCTTTTTTTTTGTTAAACATGGTCATAGGAACCTTAAACAAAGTAGAGAGAGAATAGTATAAAAGTACTCAAAAGTAAATCACAAAAAATCATTTTGAAACAACATAGTCTTTAAGATGGGACGGCATACGATGTACGCGACGCGGACGGGTACTCGATGGCGAGGTTGGAATTGATCCAGACGGGGTCGGATTTGAGGAGGTGTTGGTCGGGTGTAAGGCAGGCGGTGACTGACTTGTCAGCGGCGATGACGGATGAATAGGTGACGAGGCCGTGCTAGATGGTGATGGTGTAGCGGGAGGAGTCGGTTGATTAGAGTGTGAAACCATACGGTGAGGGTATCGGCGTGACATGGGAATAATAGGACCAACAGGTGGTGGTTCTGAGGAGGTTGTGCGGTTGGTCAACGCAGGAGGTAGATGAGGGTCAGTAGTGCGCGTTGGTCTGGTTTGGTGAACGGGACGGAGGACAACTCTGTTGCGTCGGTAAACGCGGCCTCCGAGTTTGACTAAATATGATCGTTCCGCAACCTGGTCTAGAACAATACCCTTGGACCATTTCTTCGTATTGCTGGAGGGAGTTGGCTTGACCCATACAGCATCACCTTGCATGAGTGGAGAGAGTGGAGAAGCAGTTCGATCGTAGATTTGTTTAGTCTTCTGACGTTTGTGTTGGAGTGTAGTAGTGACATTTTTAGGAACTTGCGGTTTGAGTAGTGAAGCGGCCATAGGCATTTGTGATCGAGTGCGACGAGACATCAAACGTTGGACTGGAGACGTTTGAAGTGCTTCTGTCGGTGTGTTGCGCCATTCAAGTAAAGCGAGATAAAAGTCCTTCTTAGTTTGTTCCAGTTTTGTGAGGAGCGTCTTGGCGATATTTACTGCCGATTCAGCTTTACCATTCCCTTTTGGATAATAAGGGGAGGAAGTCTTGTGAACAAAGCCCCATAGATCTGCAAACACTTTGAAGGTTTGACTGTTGAAAGGCGGGCCGTTATCGGTCAGAACAGTTTTTGGGATTCCATAGCGCGCCAAGTGGCGTTTGCATACTTCAACTACTGAATCAGCTTGACTATCAGGGAGTTGATCTAGTTTCCAAAAATCGGAATACGAGTCCACTGTGACGAGGTATTTTTTTGAGTTGGCATTAATGGTAAATAGGTCCATGGAGACGTTTTGCCATGGTAACTCTGGTAGAGTTAGAGAAAGTAACGGTTCTTTTTGTTGAGCACGTTGAAATTCATTACACGTTTCGCAGGTGGAGACAAGTTCTTTCATTTGGTCCTCCATATGCGGTCAATAAACCGATTCTCGAGCTTTGCGCATACACGCTGCTATTCCAACGTGGCTAGAGTGGAGGATGTCTTTAATTTCTGCATACATCGACTGTGGTACGACAATGCGGGAACCTTTGTAGATAACTCCGTGGTCAACTGTTAGTTCGTCTCGAAACGAGAAAAAGTGGCGAATCTCTGAAGGAACTTTTCCGATTCGATTAGGCCATCCTTTAACGATTGCGTGAATCAGGGTTTGCAAAGTCGGATCTTTGCTAGTGTGACGGGCGATGTTGTCCAACTGTCTGTTAGAGACTTGCGCATGATCAGCATGGTCTATGCTCTCCAAAAATTGATTATAGCGTTTTTCTTCTCTGAGTGTAAAGACAACGTAATCAGCGTGTGTTTCCTGTTCCTCTTGATTGTTCTGTAGAGGAAACGGGATTCTTGAGAGGCAGTCAGCTATTAGCATTTCCGGTCCCTTCTTGTATGTTACTGTGAGATTATAGTTCTGCAGTTTAAGTAACATGCTTTGCAATCTTTTGGGTGCTGAGAGGAGAGGCTTCTTCCAGATGTACTCAAGCGGTTTGTGATCAGTTTCTATTGTTATATTGGGATGTCCACAGAGATACTGGTGGAACCTTTGACATGCGAATAATATGCTTAAACATTCTTTTTCAATTTGCGCGTAGCGGCGTTCTGTAGGAGACAATGTCCAAGAAGCAAAGACCACAGGTTGATTATTTTGAAGAATCGTGGCGCCTACTCCTATGTCGCTGGCGTCACATTGTACTGTAACAGGTTCATGGACATTGTAGTAGCGCAAAACAGAGAAAGACACTACTAGTTTCTTGATTGCGTCTAAAGCTTGTTTTTGATTCTTTCCCCAGTGCCATGGAGCGTCTTTGTGTGTCAACTGACGAAGAGGTTCGAGATAATCTGAGAGTTTGGGTAGGAATTTGGCCAAATAAGTTGTAAATCCAATAAAGCTGCGAAGAGCTGTGACATTTTGCGGTGGAGTCATGTCTAGTACCGCTTTAGTTTTCTCCGGATCTGGTTTTACTCCTTGAGCAGATAATACATGGCCAATGTATGTTACCTCAGGGAGACGTAAGCGTAGTTTTGCTTTATTCAAACGAAGATTTCTCTCGCGAGCTCTATCCAATAGCTTGAGCAAATTTTCATCGTGGTTACTGATTGCTTCATCCAGTGTATCTCCATAGCCTATGACTAGAATGTCGTCATGAATATCTTCGACACCTGGTAAACCTTCCAGAAGTTCGTGTTGTCTCCTTTGAAACTCTTCAGGAGCGGTTGAAAGACCAAATGGCATTCTGAGCCATTTGTACCGTCCAAAAGGAGTCCAGAAAGTTGTCAAGTCGCTGCTTTCTGAATCTAACTTGACTTGCCAAAAACCATCTTTGGCATCGAGGACCGAGAAGACTTTGGCGTTAGTCAATCGTGGAAGGATTTCTTCTATTGTTGGAAGAGGATAGTTGGGCCTTTTGAGAGCTGCATTTAAGTCTTTAGGATCCAAACAAATTCGAATGCGTTTTTTTCGTACGGCGACCATACTGGAGATCCATGGTGTAGGAACTGTGACTTTTTCAAGAACACCCTGAGAGACGAGTTCATTAATTTGAGTTTGTAGTTCCTCTCTCCGAGCTACAAGAACTTTACGTGGTCTGTGTTGGACTGGTTTAATGTTCGGATCTACTTCAAGATGACAGTCTCCAGCTAGACATACAAGTCCTTCAAACACATCTGAGTATTCTGTAAGTATTTGTTCTTTAGTGAGTGGAGTTTGTCGATTCGTGGTTATAGCATTGATAGAGCTGTTTGCATCCACATTTACAGTTATTTATCCCAGTTCAATACAACTGCCACCTGACAAAATTGAAGCTTTGTCAGTAGTAACAACATGAAAGCGTAGAGGAAATACTTGATTGTTGTAATGGCAGTTGATAGTAGTGATGCCATGTGAAACTAGGGTGGAGCCATTATAGCATGTTAAGGAGGTCTCCTTGAGTGTCAGTGGCGTTTTCTGATCAGTAGGCAATTGATCATAATCTTTTCGAGTTAAGATATTGCTAGTTGAGCCACTGTCTAGTTGGCATCTAAGTGTATAGTGTTTCTGTTTGCCCAGAACTTGAAGATTGACAAACCATTATTCCTTTTCCCTGAAGGAGTGAAATATCTTCTATGGCATAATTTGAAGCGTCAGAGGAATCAGCTTCGTTGTTGTCAATGTAGTGTAGTCTAGAATTCTTCGTTTTTGTAGATGAAGTCTTATTCTTGCATTGTTTAGCAAAGTGGTTCTTGGACTGACTTCTTGAGCAAGTTTGACCAAAAGCAGGACATTTGATTCTTTCCCGAGCGTGTACAGTGCCACAATAATAGCAAGGTTTTTGAAGCATCTGTACTTTGGTAGACATGTTCCTTGGTTGCGCTTTTGGAGGTTTCGGTGAAGTATACATCGGCTCCCTAGTATGGCCTTTGTCAGAGCTGTGCTAATTAGCTGACAACTAATTGAATTAGAATTAGCAATTAGGGCAATATTTATGAACTAATAAATTAGCCAATTAGCAATTAGACGTAGAAACTAATTCAATTCAATTAGAAATTAGGCATTTATTTATCAAACTAATTAATTAGAATTACTAATTTCTTATTAATTACTTGTCTAATTAAGGTAAAAAAAGAGACCATAAGTAAACATAAAAGTTTAAAAGTGCCCATGGATTTAGTACTTTGGTAATGCATAGTTTAATGTTTTAATGCCATTGAAAAACGGGTACGGAAGCCATGAATTAATCTCGAAAAATGAGACAAGCCTGGAGCCTCCCGTCATGTTAAAATTTGTCTCATTTCTTCATTTTCTTGCCACAGTTCCTATAATGGACTCCTGAGTAGTAAATACATGCGCACTGCTATTAATTCGAGTAGGTAAAACAGTCGAAATTTCGAAATGGGGCAGTTGCGAACTACGAAATTTTCTACTAGTACTAGTATTCTCTCATGTTTGAGGAACTGAAAAAATTTAGAGTAGCACTAAGGTTTCCTCATCGATATAATAAGGCTTTTTCATATTCAAATAGATGAATCAAGAGTTAATTCCTCGATTTTTTACAACAAATTGGCGTAAAAAATTAATTGAAAATTCAATTGGCTAATTAGTTAATCCTAAATCTAATTAAATTTTAATTAGATAATTACCTTCCCGATTCATACTAATTAATTAGAATTACTTCTCAATTAGCACTAAAGTAATTAAAATTCAATTACCATTTTCAATTAGTAAATGTTGCTAATTAATTAGAAATTCAATTAGCTAACTAATTAATTAGCACAGCTCTGGCCTTTGTGAGATGGTTTCTGAATATAGTGTAAGGCTGATGCGGAGTCTGTCTTGTTGATACGCTGCAATTGTTGATCAGCTAGTTCATTAGTTCGGCAAATGGCAATAGCAGAGTCGAGAGTGAGCTTCGATTCTCTGATTAGTTTAGATTGCGTCTGGGAGTTATTCGTACCCAATACTATGCGGTCCCTGATGAAGGTATCGAGAACAGCACCAAAATCACAGGATTGAGCAAGTGTTCTCAAGCGTTGTACATACTGATCTATAGTTTCTTCAGTTTGTTGATTTGCCGAATAAAATATGAAACTTTCATATATGACGTTGATTTGGGGTTCGAAGTGATCACTTAATTAAGGCCTTTAGGATATCTCCTGTCGTAGCAGTTTGTGCAGCAGTGAGTGGCAAATTCTGATATATTTGAAAATAATCTTTCCCCATAACAGATAAGAGTGTAGCTACGCGTATAGGATCCGTCTAATTATCAAGTCCATGCAGTAGCAATTTCAAAATTGAGCCATTGCGAGTGAAAGAACTTCCAATTTTCTGCAACTTTACCAGTAGTAGTAGAAACTGGTGTTGGTGGCGGAATTGACGAGGCTATTGTGGAAGGAACTGGAGTAGCACCTTGCGACATTGTACCGTAGAGTTTCGGCAACGTGGCGACCAAGGCTTAACAAGTTTATGAGCACAGAGAACCGCAAAAATAGTGAAGTTGAAAATAACTAACGATACCTCACTTCTGGCACCATGTTTCGTTGTGTGGGTTTCTTGAGAGTTTTGTGTATCGTTAGTAAATGTGCATCATAATAATAAACCACTTAAAACAAACTTAATTTATTAAGAGATAAGGCATTACAATTTTAGGAACCTATGCCATGACTGATCCTATTCTAATACTGACAATAAGGGGCTGGCTATAAGCTTGCACAGCTGGTTGTACTAGGGCTGAACATATTCATACAAAGTTTGACTAAGGCTGGACATATTTAACTGAGAATACGAAACAATTTAAAGGGATAGAATCAATGTTTTCCGACTAGTACAAGATGAGGGCAGTTTTAGTTAAAAAAATGTGCCTAAAATTATGTGTGCCAAAAAAAAAATCGAATTAAAACGTTTAAAATTAAGAAAAGTACGTTAGATATTTTGAAATTCAAACCAACCGCGAAATACCGCCCAACTTATTTTTCACACAATGACGTTGCAAATGTCTCTTGATTCATTGGTTGTTTGGAAATAGGAGAATGAAGGGAGCTCTAGACCACTGTATAGTAGCTTTTCACCGTCACTATCACTGGGGAAGCGGCGCATATTTGAGAAGACCTTTGTAAACATAATTCTTATTTTTCAAGTTTATTATCCTTTGTTCTCTTAACTCTCGGTTACGTTGTAGAGTAAGGATGATATAGATTTGTCAAAATTGTTACAGGTAATGTCAAAAACACCACATTTTTGCGCTATTTTGGCAAAGGCTTAGCTTACATGTATAATAATGGTATGGCCATACTTTAGCCTAATGGCCCTAATCTAAGCTTTAACATATTTTTAATTATAATTAAACATAGTAAAACTATTACTTTGAACACCAAAATTACAGTGAAACTATTTACCTTCCTTTATAACTTTCAAAGCATCCCCGTATCGAAATGAGTTATATTAATTTGGCGAAAATGCAGAATAGTATGAAAACTACTTTTAGGAGTAAAACTACTGTACCTCCGAGCTAGAGTCCGACGCCGCCAAAAGGTTGTCGGCGGCGGCGTTTGCACAGTTTAGGCATATTGGCGACGGCGCGCCGCCGGCGCGGCGTTCTATAAACCGGCGGCGGCGTTGCATACAATTTTATTGGCGGCGGCGGCGTTAGAGGCATGTAAGTTCACAACGAGTGATTTATGTCGTATGTAGTTCTCAGTTGTGAAGTGGTGGTGTTCACAAGATCAGTCCATGTTCGAAAATACTGGAAACTACTCTCTTGAAATTTTAATGTGATTTGCAAAATAATGTTTGGTATTTCCGTGCGAAGTTTAAAATGTTTCTCTTTCCTAGCTTTTTGTAAGAACATTAAAACGAAAAATAACCATAATTTAAAGGTTTAGTCTCAAACCGTTTAAATTTGTTTCCTTCAGTTTCACTGGTTCGAATCTCTTGAAATTTTAGTGAGAGGCTTATTGAAAGGTTTTAAATTATCAAGCAAAATTTCAAAGTTTTGAAACGAATAGTTCTTTTCCTAAAATTTTCCTAAACGACTAAATAGGTTGTAGGATTATGCACAAACAAAATTTTAATGAATTTTTTGGAAGTGAATTGTTCGTTTGAAATTTTGAAACTTTGCATCATAATTTAAAACCCTTCAATATGTCTCTCACTAAAATTTCAAGAGATTCGATCAAGTGAAACGGAAGAAACTTTTAAACCGTTCGAAGACCAAGCCCTTTAATTAGGGCTAATTATCGTTTTAATATTTACAAAAAAAACTGTAAAAGGAAATGTTTTGAAAATTTCCAAAAAATAGCAAACGTTGTTTTGCACATCTCTTTAAAATTTCAAGAGATTTGAACCAGTAGTTTCAACATTCTGACTAAATAACTGTGTTTCTCCCAGGTTTACAGGTTTACAGGTTTATTAGGGGCGCCGTACAAAGTACACCCCTTTAGAACAGGACGGCTCTCCTGTTGGGAGAGCTGAGCAATGAAGAAAAAAAACCATATATACATAGGATACGATACAAACTAAAAAATTGAAGCAAAAATTAAAAGTTAAAATTAAAAATAAAGGGAGCGACACACATAGTGAGACCAAAATGCTCGTAGAGATCCAAATTAAGTGGAGGATGGCGCGGAATGTCCGGCTTCGAAAAGATCATGTTCATCGGTGAGATTAGCTCGTCTCCAGGCTTGTTTCTTTTGCCACCATAGAGAGAGTATTTCACGCACCACCTGGGGGTCCCAAGTAGCGCCTGTTAGGCCAAGGACATCCTCCAAGGAGTCCCCACAGTGGTTAGTACGCCATACGTGTGCGTCGGGGCCACTCAATGTCTCGGGACATACCAGGAGGACGTGCTAGACGTCCTCGGTCGCGTGTCCACACAGACGGCAGGCCGGCGAGAAATCGCCAAAATCGGCCTGACGAACTCCTGTGAGGAGGGAGCCTGAGCGTGCTTGGAAGCGTAGGCCACTGGCGTGAGAGCCATCGTAGAACTCTTCCAGCGCGGGGTGAGGTTTAGCACGGTATACCCGTAGGCTTTTCTTCTTGTCGACCGCGGCTCGCCAGATGTTTTGAGCGTGTTCTCGACCCTCTCCCTCTACGAATCTGTCCCAGTCTCTAGAGATGGTGGCGGAACCAAGGTGCGTACCCTTTCCATAGTGCCGGTCCAACGTCGCCACACGAAAGGTCCAGGCCGTGACAAGCCCATTCGCGCGGGCGGATTCATAGACTTGTTTGGCCAGGTGCGTACGAGGGAGGAACTTCAGCAGACCAAGGAACTTTAGCTTGGACTTAGCTTCGCGGGCTTTCATTGTGCTCCATCCCATATCCTCCTGGATAGCGGCGTAGGCAGCCATAGGTCCCGCATTCAACGCTGTCCGGCCAACCAGGGACTGAGTGCGCTCCAGTGTAGCGAGTAGGGGGGCGGGGAAACAGAGGACCTCATTACCGTGTGTGAGTGCTGGCACAGCCCAAAATTACCAACACGCGATTTTACATAGGAAAAACATTGGCGTGTGAAGCCAAAGAGTGATCGAGTGGGCTGTGGTTGTAAGCAAGGAAGGAAAAAATGAGAACCAGTCAAGGCTAGTAGTCTAGATCCGTGGGGTACACATTTATTATGACTTGAGTTTTTAAACTGGTCCCTCCTCAATTTTCTTAAAAGTTCTCAATTAATAAACTGGTCCCAAGGAGCAGTAACCCCCGGATTTAGAATAAAACAAACTGGTCCGAGTAAGTAATAAACTGGTTTTGGACCTGTGGACCTGTGCTATTTCGACTTATTGGCACGCCGGCGTACACTGTTAGAAAAACATGTTCTATATTGAACAAAAAGGCGTTCATTGGAGTGTCCCCGTACGAGCACAGCGTTTTGTTCTATACAGAACACTAAACGAGTGTTCAAAACTGAACGCAAAAAGAGTGTTCAAAACTGAACGCAAAAAGAGTGTTCAAAACTGAACGAAAAACGACTGTTCATAACTGAACGCAAAAAGAATGTTCAAAACTGAAAATGTTCTCAGTTCTAAGCCGCACGTTAAGTTGTTCAATAAAGAACTCGTTTTTGATAAACAAAAAACTAACACCTGTCCTATGGCGCGCGGGTATTCGTTCATAAAAGAATTCGTGTTTGTTCGATGACTTTCAGGGTTTTGTTTTTGAAAGAACTCGTGTTAAAAAACAAATAGATAATTAGACATGTAAAAAATGAAATAATAGGTCAAGCATGATTAACGTATAAAAATACATGAGCCTACTGATAAGAGGTCTTCTCGGACGCAAGGTTTATGAGTTTGAGTAGTTCAGTTTGAGGGCTCGCATGTCAGATTACGCCTTTTGAATTAAAAACCTGACCTAGTCATAGTTAAACATATTTTACCTCATCGACTGACGATGACGTCACGGAGAGGTATTATACTGGACGTGTGTGTGTCTGTCACCGCGTTCGCCGTTGGCAAATGGGAGCAAATGTTTACGCATAAAGGAATTTTTGGCTTCTATTCTCACCGTTATGATTAAGAAGTACGCGGCGTTTGTGTAGGGCAACGAGAAACGTCTAGCCTCCCAATATCAAGGATTCCTCAAAAGGTTTATACTATTGCGGGTTTCCTGATCATTAGTTGTGAATCAATCGCCTTATATATCCAAAATTTGCAAACATTGTTGGGGGCATAGGCTTGAATTCAAACGTCAACAATAGCTATGTTAAAAATTGTTTTAGAAATAATGTTTCTTAAAACGGTTTAACTTGAAATAAGGTAAATTAATGACGATTAAAATAATTAAAATCAATTATATTTATTTTATTATTTAAGAAAAGCTTCTTTATTGCGTTTCGACTCGTAGAGGTTTATTTTTTCTTTCCAAACTTTTAAATAAACTAATCGACGTGTCATGATTTTGATACTTACTAACACGCGTATAAGAGTAAGTATAAACGAAATGTGCATTTTACACATGGCAAAAGTTATCCTGCCTTTGGGGCGTACATGACGTCATTATACTAACCTAAATGACTAAAAATTGAACGAAATAAGGTATTTGAACGCACCATAGAACCCCAAAAGGACGCTTTTAAACATACCGATATAAAATTTAAAATAGTTTTTTTTGGTCGTATATACTCTGTGACGTCACTTTTCTGTCTTGGTTACTTGGTTCCAAATTAAACAAACGAATAGTCTTCGGTGGAATCTTTGATCACAGAACAAAATACAATACCGTTTCATGTTCAACAAAATTAGTTTAAAGCGAAATTTTGTAATCGAAATCGAACGACACACTTTGAACGATTCTAGTCCATGACGTCATTTATTGTTTTAGTTCTATATTGAACGAACAATTTAGAACGATTCTAATCCTTGACGTCATTTATTGTTCTGGTTCTATATTGAACGAACAATTTAGAACGATTCTAGTCCATGACATCATTTATTATTGTTTTGGTTCTATATTGAACGAACAATTTAGAACGATTCTAGTCCATGACGTCATTTATTGTTTTAGTTCTATATTGAACGAACAATTTAGAACGATTCTAATCCTTGACGTCATTTATTGTTCTGGTTCTATATTGAACGAACAATTTAGAACGATTCTAGTCCATGACATCATTTATTATTGTTTTGGTTATATATTGAACGAACAATTTAGAACGATTCTAGTCCTTGACGTCATTTATTGTTTTCGTTCTAAATTGAACGAGTAATTAGCACGATAATCGTCTTTGACGCCATTTTCTGGTTTTGGTTCTAAATTGAACAAACTCATAGTCATTGAACAAACCATTCAGTGCACTGAACAAATTTTGAGTTTTGTTCAATCTAGAACGCGACTATCTATTTTGAACGGATTGTGAACGCCTTTTTCTAACAGTGTACGCCGGAGATATTTCGGCGTCGCGGCGGGGCGGCGCGCTGTTTTAAAGTACGTACGGCGGCGGCGGGGTTAAAAACTAGAAATGTGGCGGCGGGCCGGCGTACTATCGGCGGCGTCGGACTCTAGTAGTTCTCACTTCAGAATTCACATTTCCATAAGGATAACTTTGAGGTCCTTTGAGAACTTGCGTATATTTGTGCCGAATATATCTGTTCTCTCACAAATGGCGTTGTATTCGATTTGCATTCTTTTTATGGCGTCACGTCTTGAAAGAAGTGGAACATAAAAGGGTTCGCGTTTTCTTGTTTTCACCATACTTGTTCTAAAAATTATTTGATTCAGTAGCTCTGGGCAGTCAGTGCGGTTATGAATGAGTTTATACAGGAACATTATTTCTGTGTATTTTAGCCTATTTGGAATGACCATTAAATGATACTTTTTTATAATAGTGGAGTACTCATAATTACTTTATCTTAGAAAGTAAATGTTCAGAAGCCTAACAAACTTGCGTTGTATTCGTTCAATCTTGGTAATATTATAATTTGCACATCCCCCCCCCAGATTAGGGAGCAGTAAACTAGCTTAGGTAGTACTATGGTCTTGTATAGTTGTATAAATATTTTAGGGCTATTTAGATTTCCTGCTATTCGTAAGGTTCCATATAGTTTTCTAAGGCTTTCCGATACTATAATGTCTATATGGTTGGTGAATAGCAATTTGGAGTCTAGCCATATACACACTGAGAAACTAATGTCAAAGAAACAATAATTTTCACCATGTTTTTGATTGTTTAATGCTGTTATCCAGAAAAACCTCTAACAAGCCTTAATATATACAGGTAGTCGCTGTATTTTGAAATTACATTACCTTAATTTTAAATATACAGCAAAACATTGTTTTTTATGTTAACGACTTTGGAAAAAACAGCTAGTTTTTATTTCTCAAACGGAAGTGCAGGATATGTTATTATTAATAGAACGTTGCTGTTTTCCGGGAAAAAAGTATTCTGCCGTGAAGAATACAGTAGTGTATAATTAAAAACACAGATAGTTACACTATTAAGTATAAATTTAACGTATATTTTACTGTATAACCCACCGTAAATTAAAGTTTTGCATACTATAATTTGAACATTAAGAACTTTACTTTAAACCTTGAAGCACTTTATTTTAAACCTTGAAGCACTTTATTTTAAACCTTGAAGCGCTTTAATTTAAACCTTAAAGCAATATAACCTAATCTTACCTAACCATGCTAAGCCTTTTGGAAAAGGTCCGCGTTTATTATGAAAGGACCCATATGAAAATAAAAATATTTTGGAAAGTCAGTGAATTGCTAATTTTAAAACCAATTTTTAAACTTTACAATTTCTCTTCTTCATTATACTTTCAACCTACTTATTTCTAAAATTGACCGAAAATGTACAAAACGTGTTAGGCGACATTCTTAAAAGCGTTATGCGACACTCTTAAAAGCGTTATGCGACACTCTTGGAGTGGCGTCCCTAGGCCTTTTATGGGGGCTATAGCGCCCCCAAATTTCAAAGTTAGCCCCCTCAAAATAATCCGTACACTAACTTCTAAATCGTTGACTTTAGTTACAGTTAGAGAAATTTCCGCTTCAAATGTCAAACTGTTTCAAGTTCTCGCACTTCCATGGATTTTGTTTTTTTAAATATGGTAGAGTAGATAAGGTCAAACGCGTTTCCGGTGCTCGGAAAACTCTTCGAGAAAAGAGATTATTAAATTTAACGAATACGTCTGTATCTACTGCTGGGATATTAGGGCCTCCAAAACCAATTTAATACCCGATGCAATTATACTAATTTATAACTTTCTGCCTTTTTCAGAAGTTATTCAATCGGTGAAAATGACCAACTTACCATGCAGTTTCACGCTGGATTTAAAGTTGATCAAGTGGCCAACTTTTTACGTAGTTTCACATTGAGGCGAGAACTACCCTTGCTTGTTAGAAATGTCCTCTTAAGTTCTCTCAAGGCTGAACCTTGCTAAGCACATAGCGCTATTTGGTGATATATCAACCACTCAGGAAGGTGTCATGCGACACTCAGAAAGCGTTATTTAAACTTGGAAAGGTGATATGCTGCACCCTTTAAGGTATTGCGCAACACTAATATGGGAGCAAAAATTAACTTTTAGTTCGATATAAGAGTTAAAAAGGTGTTAAACTGAACCTCTGTTGCACCATTTTATTCTTATCTTTGACACTAATTGCTCTAATAAGTGTTATTAAACCCTTTCTGGGGTGTAAATGAACACCTGTAATGGTGTCAAATTTGGACCCATATAAACTACTTTAAAAGATGTGTATAACAGCAACCAGTATAAATCTACCCTAATCGACAATCTGTTAAAAACAGCTAGTCGTCTTATATAAATGACAAGTTGCATCTTAACTAACAGAGCTTAATGTTTTTAATGAAGGTTTGAGTGCTTTTAGTTTAACAACAAAGAGAATCCTTATCAAAATAAGCTCCAGGATTTAAAACTGTTCTAAGAGCTATTATTTTTACGGCAACCCTATTTTTTTAGTGTACCATAAGCGGTTTGAAACAGCATGATGTGTTTCTATTTTCACAGCAAACCACGTTTTAATCCACAGTGCTTAGTGAGTTTAAAACCACATATTTTGCTGTTTGTTTTACAGCAGCAGACATTTTATGCAACTGTGATTTATTGGTAGTAAAACAGCATATAGTGCTGGTTTTTTCATTGACCCCTACAATATAATCAACGGTTAAGACTGTCTTTGAAACAACCTCTGAACAGGTTATTTTTAAAGCTACAAACGCCCCTGAATACACGAACAATTAATACTTAAAACTGTTAGTTCCACTGTTTAGAAAAACAGTATTGTTGACGGTATTAAAAACAGGGAGGATGCGCAATTAAATTAACATCATCTTGATGGCATACGCTATTAATCAAAACGTCTTGGATTTAACCAAGACCTAAAAAGTATCGATAAGAAGAGAGTTAAGCAAGTGACTGAAGGCCCAGATATTAAAAGTTTTTTTTAAATTAAGACTTACATGCTTAAGATGCTGTTCGGACAGTGGGACAAAGGACGATCTTCCTCATAGAGCTTAACATGGCGGGTGGGTAAAAAAGGAGAGGGCGTCGGACAGCCCCTTTAAGAAACTTATGTTCCATCACCCTATTCCATTGAATAAACTTAATTTACTGGTAGTCAATTTATTCCCTCTCAATAATTTGAAAAATTTACTTATCTCGGGTTTTCGAGCACAATTCCATTCCCCGTTTACATTTTATAACCACATTTATCATTTTTAGGAGAGTACGTGCATGGATAAAGAATGCGCGTGAGGAAATTGGTTTTCACTCTACAGGATAGGCAACTCCCTATCTCGAACGACAGCCTATTCTGTATATTATACTCTGCTACAATATCGGTTGTCAGCACGCGCAAAGCTAGGTCTCTATGTAATCTAGCCTTGCGCGTGCTGACAAGAGACAAAAAACTTCAGGATATTTTAAACGTTTTTAAATCCTGAAGATCCTGAAGTTTTTTGTCTCTTGACAGCACGTACAAAGCTACGTTACATAGAGACCTAGGTTTACTCGTGCTGACAACCGATGTTGTAAAGAGTATATACAGAATAAGCTGTCGTTCGAGATAGGTAGTTGCCTATCCTATAGCGTGAAAACTATTTTCCTCACGCGCATTCTTTATCCATGGTACGTGTATGACATTGTGTCGTTAATAGGTTGCTAACATATCCGCGCTCATGGCCTGAACGATTTATAGTGAAACCTATTGTTTTTGTGCAAATTTCAACAATGGCGGCAAATTCAATAGGGAAGTTATGATTTTTAGTCTTGGTTAAACTGAATATATGTAAGAGGGAAAGACACGGGGAAAATAGTTTGCCTTCCATCTCGGTCGATGGAAAGATCATAAAAAGAGTAGAGACGTCGAGGGGTCAACCCCCTGTATATCCCGAAACTGAGGAAGGATTGACATGTCTCTTTTTTAAGTAGAAAGGGTCTATAGCAGCGCTACGACAGACAAGGGTCACACGGTTCTATGCCAGGCCCATGGCGTCTCTATCATTGCTATGCTTCGCAAGCAGTAGGGGGGTGCATACTCTTCGAATTTTTTTTAAGGGTTTGAGAGTGTCAGCTGGACTCAGCTTGGTCGTAGGCCGAAAATTCTGACTTGGCTATTTTGCAATATAGCCTGCGTTCACCGAGTCGCGTGATCTAGGAGGCTGTGACTCGACTCTGCTACTTAGTCTGTATAAATTCAGGAACAAGGTTAATGAAAGTATTAACGGTTTTTAAAGGAATATGGGATTTTTCAGGGATAGCCCTGCATTTATATACTTGTCGCTGCTTATCTTATCTTCCTATATAAATGTAGTATTTCTAGTAGCCGCAGAGACTTCTGGTGGCACTCTGTATGCATTTGGTAGAATACTTTTATAGAAATTGAAATAGTAAAAAATATTTATAAAATAAAATTTGGTCGAATTATTTCGTAGTTGTCCATTTCAAGCCGAGGAATGTTCTCAAAAACAATTACTATTTGGTGACGAATACCTTAAAAAGTACGTTTACACGGAATTTTGGATCAGCTTAACGCGTAATTGAGTGGGCTATTGCCTTGGTGACGAGGCCAGCGAAAGAAGGCATGACGCATTGACGCCGCATGAGAGTGGCACAAGGCGTACTTCTAGCCAGGACGATGTATACAACCAGCGTGGGAAATAAGGCGGGGGCACAGGGCAAATGACCAGTTTAAAAAATGCCTGGACCAGTTTAAAAATTAAATCGGAGGGGGGGGGTCAGTGGTCCACGGGACCACTAAGAAAATTCAAGGGTAACCAGAGTCCAGACATTATCTCAACTATTTTAATTACCCACTTCTTTAGTTTAGCAGACGACGCGCCCTGGTCAATGGTCATGGACCAGTTTATTTATTCCAGGCCAGGGGGGTCGCTGGCCTAATGTCCAGTTTCAAAAAAATCCTTATTTCCCACCCTGTAACAACGCATCCTCCTTGCTCGTATCGGGCATAGCAGAAGCTAAAGCAGACTACGACTAAATCGTTTTGTCATTGTTACGTGTTTTTCATGACGAAATCCCCTAAAAATGATAAATGTAGTTATAAAATGTAAACGGGGAATGGAATTGTGCTCGAAAACCCGAGATAAGTAAATTTTTCAAATTATTGAGAGGGAATAAATTGACTACCAGTAAATTAAGTTTATTCAATGGAATAGGGTGATGGAACATAAGTTTCTTAAAGGGGCTGTCCGACGCCCTCTTCTTTTTTACCCACCCGCCATGTTAAGCTCTATGAGGAAGATCGTCCTTTGTCCCACTGTCCGAACAGCATCTTAAGCATGTAAGTCTTAATTTAAAAAAAACTTTTAATATCTGGGCCTTCAGTCACTTGCTTAACTCTCTTCTTATCGATACTTTTTAGGTCTTGGTTAAATCCAAGACGTTTTGATTAATATCTGTGACTTCGGTCTTAATTTTTATTAATTTTGTGTAGACACGTTGGTGATTTTATATTGATTATTTCAACGCTTATTTCTGCATGCCGTAGAATAGGGAGCTAACAGTTCTGACCCTGGAAACGTCACACCCTTCTATCTCTTACTGGAGTTTCATCCCCCCTAATGGTTGGAAACAGTATTCTACGCGCAAAAATGCCGACCAGATAGGGGCTGCGTGACATCAGACTATCTCTTCCCCCTAGCCAGTTGTTAGCTCCGTATAGGAAGTAGTTCATCATTCAATAGAAAATTGTTGAGAGATCGGAGCTATGGGAAGGTCACATCAATATTTTTAGTCTAAATTGTATGACCAAAGCTGACAAAGATTGTAGTATCACACAATAGAGAGCTTTCAGATGGGATAGTAGTGCGTCACGCCCTCTCAAGTCGTGCCGCTATTCTGGTAGCCATATTGGGTGGTCTCAGCTTCATCCCTGCTTTAAACCCACCAATATGGCAGCGTAAATTACGTCACGAGACTCGGCTCCCCCTCCAACTGAAAACTCTCTATTTCAGGTGGACCTAGACCAGATGCTCTATTACAAATTTTTGAGCCCCATTTCCAATGTCATTGTTTTAACAAGATCTTATTCAAAATGGATAATTTCTTTTAACCTTAATAGGAAATAAAACATATAGAATATGCCATCTTTAGTGGCGCTCTAACTTTAACCTAGTTTAAAGAACTAAGATAGTATTTTTTTGTCGAAAATGGCATTAAATTAGTAAAGTAGCAATACTTTAGCAATATTTCGGGGTGAAAACAAATCCAATTTTGCAATATTTTGGGAAAGATGTCAATTCGATAATAATAAGAAATACAATAACAGGCACACATTTAGTTTTAATGTTATTAGCTCCGCCCTTAAGTACAATTCTAATTGGATTCAGCCTTTGGGAAATTGAAGTTGGTGTTTAAATGATTTGCCAGAATGCTAGGAGGTCAGGCAATGGAAGTATGCTTTGATTTATCATTAAATATAGGAAATAACAGGATTAAATTATTATTTACTTGTAATCATGAAATTAATGTTATTTTATGCCCTGTAAACTATTTTATTTTTAATAAATAAAGTTAAATGACAGTTACGGTAATTTATTGATGACAAAATTTAGGGTTAATAATATTATTTCATATAATAGTTAAAATACAAATAGGAATGTTTTTAAGTAATGCCTGTTTAAAAATTACTTTCAAGTACTAAATTGCATTAAGAATGTTTTTGTTTGACTATTTTCAAGTTTTTAAACACGCATGATTATGATATTGGAAGGCGCAAATTATTTATTTAAATAAACATTTGGTTTGATACTTGCCACGTTTATTTACAGCATGTAATTTGGGCTTAATTTCCCTAGTTGTTATTTAATTATGGTATTCATTATAAATTTATTCCAGTCAATAAATATATTGTTTTTTACGTTTAAAGGTAAAAGTTGCATATTTTAAAGGGTTTTTCCAAAGAAAATTGTTTTTGACACCAGAAAGCAGGGAGCCCAGTGGTCCTATAATTCCTATAAAATCCTATATTTTTGAACCTGTCCTATATTATCCTATAATTTCACGAAACGTCCTATAATATCCTATATTTTTGACTTAGTCGAAGTTTTTGTATAGTTTAGTATCAAATTTATCAAAATTTACCTCTTTTATCAAGATAGCATTTGACTACACACCAAAATGTCTGAGCTCGCTTCGCTCGCTCAGGATTTTTTATATATTAAATTTTAGTTAAGTTGCTCTTTTCAAAGTAAAATCCCATTTCGTTTTTGTTCTTGAGATTTTTAAACATAGTTTAAGCAAGAAGCGATATCTAGTTTATTAGGGAGAAGGTTTAAGATGTCTAAATATTCGCGCGCCATAGTCCCAGTCCCCCTTTCAAAATACAAGGGGGATGTAAAAGGAGGCCGGGCTATTTCACCTCTCCTCAGTCGGAAAATACGTAATTTTCGTCATTCGCGTTATCAAGAACCAATGAGATGCTGTTTGTAATTTAGAGGCGGCGGGGATTAACTCTGGACCTACGTTTGGACTGGAGATAAAGCTGTAAATGTGGCGAACTTACACCTTCTCCCTAACAAACTAGATATCACTTCTTGGTTTAAGCCAAAATGGTATTATATATGAGTATTTTTATTCCTATATTATCCTATAAAAACACACTTTTTCTCCTATAAAATCCTATAATTCCTTGAAAAAAATCCTGTTTTTCCTATAAGGAATTTAAATTTTTGGCTGGGCTCCCTGAGAAAGGCTTTTGAGGATAATTAGCGATTGCGTCCTGCTGCCAAAAAATAGACCTTAACAGGGAAAAGCTAAGAGTAACTATAATTTATTTTAAATGAATATGAAATGTAAGTTTCACAATGAATGCGTGAGAGGGATTAAAAAATGTTCAAAGACAGTCATACGTGAAGGTTGGATTTAAAAGTGTGAGAGTTAAACATCATCGTATGAATGCCTATAATAATTTTGTTAATCTCTCAAGTGAACAATTCAATGATGAAAAAATATTTACACACATTTAATCCTAGGATTGTCAAATTGAGACTATATAATTGCCAGAAAAATAGTAAGCATGTGTTTTAATATTATAGTTTTTTAAAGTATAAAAAAAGGGAAGGGGAGTTTGTTAAATTAGTCCTAATATACTTAAAGATGCTTTTTAAAATTGGTAGTGATTTGCTATTGTAGAATCTGCAGTTTAGTTTCAGAGAGTTAATGAGGTGCCTTGTATTTCGTTAGTGACATCTCCAATCCAGTTGATTTTAGGTTTTTTTTCTATATTTATTACTATTGAACTCAGATGGCGTTGGTAGTTAATGCCATTAATTGTAGTTTTTTTACTGGTTCCATCGCGCTTGATTTTGTTTTGTTGATGTACAATCTGCAGTTCAGTTCAGAGAGTTAATGAGGTGCCTTGTGTTTGGTAGCGAGATCTCCAATACAGTTGATTTTAGTACTACTTCTATATTTATTACTATTGAACTCAGATGGCACTACTGCTTAACGTCATTAATTGGCAGCATTTTTTTACTGGTTCCTCGACCTTGTTTTGTTTGGCAAACGTCCGTTAAACATTGTAAATACCATCATGGTATATTAGCTTTAAGGCGTTTTGATGAAAATTGAAATCCAGGTTAATCAGTTAGGATTTTAGAGTAAAGAGTGAAGTACTTGAGGTTTAATAGAGTGGTGAAGGAGGGGGATTCGGGGTATTTCACCACCCGCGGACGCGGGTAGTCAGTTCCTGTAGGGTAGGCATGCTGACAAGTCCCTTATTCCCTCAAAACTTTGTTGCCCAGAAGCTTGGCTTACAGGAGTGCGCCCAACTCCCAACATAGTCAAGTACATAATTTTAGTAACAACCCATTGCTGTTCTAAATTTTAACAACGTTGAGGCAACTTTTGCGAGAAGAAGGTTTTTTTGTGAATCCATAGCTGTTATGAACTTCTATTGTGTTGATGAACTTGTAGCACGGCTGCCAATCCCGTACGTGATTATATAGGGAAACCAAAGAGGTGACATGTATTATTTGGCCTTGATACAGCTTGATGTTCTATAGACACTGACTCAAGCCATAGAAAGGTTATTTCTTTGAATATCTTTGCTGTTCTTAATCCAAGACGCTCTCACTCTTTGAACACGCCATTCTAAAGTGTCTGTTATTTCTGTGGAGAAGTTGATATATATTTTGATTTGTCTATCGAGTCTTGTTGTGGTTTTTTTAAAATGATGATGATCATCATATTTTTGAGCTGTACTGGTAATAGCTATGATGAATTATCTTCTGTTGAAGCTTAGTAGTTGGCCACGTGTTGATACGATACGCATGTAGTTGCACGAAATTTGTCTTTAAATTGTATGTTTCAAACTCGAAATATGCACTGCTTGTAGTTTTTATGTCGAAATAATTTTAATTNTAGCTGTGTAGTTTTAACCTTTATTATACTGGTAAAGGCTATGATGAATTATCTTTCTGTTGAAGCTTAGCAGCTGGCACGGTTGATACAATACGCTTAAAATTGTACGAAAATAGTCTTTAAATTGCATGTTTCAAAGTTGAAAATATGAACTGCTTGTAGCATTATGTCGAAATAATTTTATTCTTCGTTATATTAGTTATCTAAAGGGGCGGAGGGGGAGGAGGCAAAGAAACTTTACCATTTACTGGCTATTATATGTTCATTTAAATATGAGATTTGAGGGTCAATTTTTTTAAATTTTGTCAGGCAACTCTTAGCTTTAAGTTTGGAAACAGTGCTGCTAGAACATGACAATTATTGTTTTGCGCGTGGGTTACCAAAGGGACAATGAAAAGGTTATAAAATTTTGAAGAAAAAAAATTATTCCAGAAGGCTTTGCAAATTCTACACCTGTTGGTTTTACTCAATGCCACCCATCGCTCAGACTACTCCAGCTGGTGAGAAACACAAAGAGAATATGCAAAACTTCCTGGAATATTAATTGTAAAAAAAATATTTAGTTATTTTATTTACAAGGGTAATGTAATATATATATATATATTTTGGTAACCGCAATTGGGGAAATAATTCTCAAACTTTATAAAAACAAATTCTCCAACAATAGTAGGATATTAGTTAGTGGGACAAATTAATAAGTTCATATGGCTATTAAGTAGTTTAAAAATAATTTTTGTAAGTGCTATTAGATTGGGTCGGGTACACATTATTGATAAGTTATACAAAGAAAAGGTTATATTAATAAATAATATTTAAACATAAAATCTTCGCTACAGGGGTTGAAATTAAAACAGTATAATATTAAATTAAATTAATTTAGTTTATAAAATCTCGTGGATTTTTTTGAACGGTTTGAAATTGTTAATGTAAAAAAATTATAAGCGTCTTAATGTTTAAAAAAATATAGCGCGCTTAAAAGAGAAAAATGGTAGTTGCGAAATTGATATTAGAGAACTCTTCGAATATATTAATTTTAATCAATATTTATTTAAAATTTGAATAAGAGTGTTTTAATCTCAGCCCAAAAAAACTGTTCAATGTTAACTAAAAGGATGCGTTTGTGTCAAGACTTTCACCAGCTTATTAAAGATTATTATTTAATCACATGGCATTACCAACAGGGGCTACGTTTTTAACTTGTTTTTACATGAAATACCATTGGGGCAAGAATAATACAGCGTACTAAAATTACTTCATTGGAAAATTCTAAAGTTAATGCAACAATCATCATCCTTTTTCATAACAATAGCATGGCCCTACAATCCTCCCTACAGTTATTATAGTCTGGGCAACATCAAAATTTATCTCGAACCATTGTAAACCTTTAACTTGCTCGAGAATTAACAATTTTACCCAATCATAAAATACTTTAAAGGGAATATGAAACTATTAGTATATCTTTGACAGATATGATGCTCCTTTCTGGTACGAATATTGAAATTTTAGGCTTTACCCGGGGTAAATTTGATATGGATTCTTCAAGCACGTTAGATTCCCTTTAATGTGTCTGGACTCTTTCCAAGAGCAGAACAGTGACGTCAGTCAAGTTACTGACGAATCTCTCCCTTTTTCTGATCATTGTATCACTGACCTCGTACCAGCCGTTGTCTTTTCTCACAAAGTTCACATAATGTCCCTCGGCTAACGATTGACCTTTATGAATAATCACTCCTTTAGTTTTAAAAAGCATCTTGCTCAAAGTGACATTTTGATTTTCAAAACTTGATATTTTGGTCGAAATCTTAATTGGACGACCATCTTTGTAATCGCCACGGAGAAGACACAAAAATACGTACTTCCCGCTGGATATCAATACATCACGCTCTTGTATTTTTGGGTTGTTACAAAATACGCATGGCATCTCTGTCAATCTCATTCTTTTTTCTAGAGATTTCCAATCAATTTTATCTCGGTTTTCTAGTGGAAGATTGAAAATGTTGCTTTCAACAATATTTTCCGAATTTTGTTCAACTTGACATTTGGGGCATTTGGTAACATTTCGCGACTTTGACCAAAAAAGATCTTTTAGAGCCTTAGAGTAATCGCCTTCCATTTCTTGGCTTAGTGTCGTCAAGAGTACCATCAAAAATTCACTGGCGTCTTGTTGAACGTTTTGCGTAAAATGATTTCCGACAGCCATTCTCAGTTCCAACCCTTTACGACTGAAACTACCTTGAGAACTCTCTATGTCGTTTATCGTGTTTTGGAGGCAACGTAAAACTGGTTTTTCAATGAATGACCCATTGTAAGATTTAACCAATTCTCTTAATTCCGGCACTAATAAGAGCAGTTGCAAAACGCTATTAGAGTAGCACTTTACTTGATCATCGTTAGCTAAACCCTTCAAGGGCAAACTATCCAAACTCTGTTGGGCTTTCCTTTTCTTCTTCGGTGTTTCTTCACATCTCTCTTCCTCGCCTTCTAAAAGGCTTTTAGATAGTGTAGGCGCACTTCTTTTCCCACCTCGACTTTCTTTCGACTCCGTTATTTCCAAAAGAGGCAGATCTGGCCTATATTTTTTGCGAAGCCTGTTATACTCCATAATGGCTCGTCCATCCGCCTTAATTTTAGTCGGATCGAACTGTAATAGATGGAGTCCGGCCAAGGACGTCACTCTCGATAAAGCCACATACGCCATGCCCGTTCCGAATAAATTCGAACCCAAATCCATAATGGCGCATTTTAAACTCATGCCTTGGCTTTTGTGTATCGTAATAGCGTACGCCAGGATGACGGGAAACTGGGAGCGTTTAACGTAAATGTTTGCCATGAGCAAAAATTTGACGCAAATTTTCTCAACTAAAAAGTCAGTGTTAGCGTCGTCGTTATTCGGTTCGCGATCTACTCTTAGAAAAATCCCAGTAACGTTTCCATGTTCGTCCTTCTTGAACCCAGTTACGAAACCCATCGTACCATTTACAACGCCTTTTTCAAAACTGATATTCCTTCTGACCATTATTCGGCAGCCAACGCAAAGAACTAACTCGCTCTCCAAACCGCCTGTTTTGGACGGTTCGTTTTGTAGCCCTTGCAGTCTCCTGAGAATGTTTTTATTCATTTTTCTGCCATAGTCAGCGAGTCTATCCTGACAAGGAATGACTTCAACTTTCTCGCCGTTTTTTCGCAGCATATCAAAGTTGAATTTTACGCACATGGCTAATTTAGGCATCAAACAAATTGGGTGAAACCCTTCATTGGACAGCTTGGTGAAAAGCTCCATAGCCACCTCGATGTTTTTTCCTCTAGCAACCAATCTAGTTCCTAAGGTTGCAACATCAGCTTCGGAAATATTTCCAATTCTAACTCTGCTTAGAATGTCGCCGTAACTTTGGTCGTTGGCTTGTCTAACATTTTGCGTTAGTTCATCGTATTTAAAAAACTTCCAAAGATCACTTCCTCCGATGCAATTGAATCTAAGTCTGGCTTCTTCGGAAGTGATTTTGATAAACGCGGGATTTCCTTGAACCGGAGGCAATTGGAAAAAGTCTCCCAAAACAAGAATAAATACAACTCCACCAAATGGTTGGTTCATTTCCCAAAATTCGTTCAGCCTCAAGTGAACGTGAGTCAGTAAAACCGATGAGACCATAGAAATTTCATCAATAATTAACAGTTTTAAATTACCCAAAGTTTCTTTCATAATGCTTATATTCTCAGAACTCAGGGAATGGTATTCGGCGATACGCCCATGATCTACCGGCAACATTAGTAATCTGTGTAACGTTACGCCATTAACATTCAACGCTGCCAAACCCGTTGGCGCGGCAATGGCCACGCTAGCAGGATTTTGAAAGAGTCGCCTTACAGCGCTGGCGAGAGTGTCGATAAGAAACGATTTGCCAGTTCCACCAGGTCCCGACACAAAAAGGCACTTGTTTCTAGATTTTTCTCCCTCTTGGGAGAAGTGATTCATGATCTGATCATAAATTCTCTTTTGATCCGAGTTTAGTGACGCCACATTGTCAAAATCAGTCTCGAAATTCATTTCCATGGCAGCTTCCACATCAGCCATCGCGTGTTCGGTTTCGATAACAATTTCTTTCCCTTGCAGCGCATTTTCATCGTCCTCACTTTCTGCCTCCGAAATTATAGTTTCTGGCTCTTTCGCCTTTTTAGAAGCCTCCCGTTTCTTTGAACTTCTTTGGAAACCGAGAGTTTGTCGTGATATTCTCTCATGTCCTTCAACACCGAAAGCGAGTTTTCGAAAGCATCGGCGTATGTTTCAAAATCGCCCAATAGCTCATTTTCGTCACGCCACGGTTTGAAGAGGATCAATAGAGCGTGACAATACTGTTCTTTCTCCTCTATCGGATCGTGAATGTAGTGCTCCACTATGTAGGGCTTAATTCTCTTTCTCATGAAACCCAAATTGTTTTTCAACTCGATTACATTCGCATTTTTCTCGACACCATCAGAGTGCTTCGCGTAATCGTAAAACTGACCAAATTCCCGCAAACTAATATTTTCCAAGCTGTCGGGACGATTCGGATACTTGTCGTCGACGAACCCTTTTTGGCAAGTGTCCTTGCTTTCGGGGTCAGTTTCCCTCAAACGAGCGAGTTCCTTGTAACCTTTCAAAATTCTCGATCGGTTTTCTTTCAAGTTAGTGTTTATAAATTTAGTGCTGTCAGACTTGTTGTAAAGGTCTTGGCCCAGCATCATATCGAGAGCTTCATAAATTCCTATTTGCTTGCACGTCAAAGATTTCAATCTATAGGCAAATAATTTTTTGGACAAACTTTCGTTGCCTAACTCGGCAAAAGTTTGATCCATGTCAGCCCGGTCTCCCTTTGTCACGTAAGCCGTAACATAGTTTGCCACTATTTCCGATTTCTCAGCGATAAATTGCAAATCCATGTTGGCTTTGGAAGCCAATAGTAGCGTGGGATTATAATCATTTATTAAATCTTCGTGCTGTTTTCTCGGCAAGTCGTACAGCCGTTTCTGCACCTTTTTCATCTTACGGTGACGAGTAACTGATCTAACGGCATTCATAGTCGCTACGTTTGTAACGTTACGAGGGAAACCGTAACGACACACTCTCGATCCTTTTTTAGAATTTTTCACCTTCTTGTAACAACTGGAGGTGCATTGGTGAAATTGAAATTTTTTTACGAGCCGGTGCAATTCTGGACTTATCGATGCGCTTGGCATCGAACACGTGACGTGTTTTTGCACGTAATCCAAAATAGTCTCGGCCGAAGAAGTTCCAATCTTTGGAGCGTCCTTGGCCCACAAAAGCATGTGATAGTGAGGTAAACCACGAGATTGGTATTCAACCCGCCAAAAATGATGTTCTATCATGCCAAGAACTGGATTCTGCTTACACAAGACAAAGTTGTTTAGCAGCGACCTCACTTTGTTGTGAAAGTGCAAATTTACGCTAAGCGGATCCAAATTCAACAATTCAGCCACCGTCATCGACTCTACTCCTGGAACGTCTGAATTCACTTTTCTCAAGTGATCGTGCAGTTCCATATCATCGTACTCGGCCGGATTAAAAGTTAAAAGCCAGGTGGGAGGACCAAATTCCCGAATCATCGCTAAAACGTTTCTAAGAACTTTATACCAGTAGTCCTTAGTTCCTCGAATATGACCCAAGAAAGTAGCTAAATTACTCTCAAGTTCTTTATCGCCAGATTCAACGCGACTGAGCAAATTTTCAACCCCAATAGGCATGGGTTTTTTTACACGAAGAACGTAGTTCAAACTGCTAGAAATCGCTTTCATTTCGCATTCTTGATAAGAATGGAACAAATACGCGTAATCTCGTCTAAAAATTGGACTCTTGTTCAAAAGACGGGATAAACGATACTCGGTTTCCGTTATTTTCCCAAATGGTCTATCATCGTGCTTGCCAAAGCGACCCTTAGGGAACAAATGAACAAAGCTCATGTATTCCAAGTTTTTGTCCCAAGTGCTAACTGGCTCGGCTTCGACGCGCTTCATTTGGTAAGCGCCAAGTAAATCTTTCGGTGGTTGAACGTTCACTGGATGAATAGAGTAATGATCGTACAGATCATTGGCTTCACCCTCGGATAGTTTTCGCAACAAAGCCTCGGGCTGTGTTAGAATTTTGTAAGCGTCGCCGGGGGCAAGGCTAGACTGATTTCCATCCTGCTCCTGCATGTTCGAAGCGTTTTGGTCACCTTGGACGTCGTGACTACTATCCGCTGGTCCTTCGGTTGGAAGCTAGTACTTTTGCAATGGCTCGAGTTCGAACATTACAAATATCACTGCATTCCCAGTATACAGTTTTGTTTCGGCTTTCAATAAACCCCCCTTCATTGATCACAAAATTTGCTTTCGGATTCTTCTCTTCAGTTTCAACAATGTTAAAAAGATTCGTAACAACTCCCGACTCATTAACTTGTAAAACTCGTTCTACGTTACTAGTCTCGTTATTGTTTTTCATGTCAACAGAATTTCCCATTTCATCAACAAACAATTCTTTAGTCGAACTTGTAGCACGGTCTTTCAGAACTTTTCGTACACGACCATCAGAATCCAATTTAAAAATTTTGCCATAATGTGTCTCATCGTCATTTTTCAATATTTTACCATTATTTCCAATCAGATAATAGGTAGTTTCATAAAATAGGCCTCTTTCAGGCTACTGTGAAGCCTTTTTCCACCCACAACTTCTGCCAAATTGTCAGGATCAATGGACCCAATTTCTTTGATTTTCTCGGCAAAATCCTTAAATTCACTAACAACGGTCGTTAGTTGGGTGTGGTAAGCCGAATACAATTGCCTTTTTAAATGCAATATTTTACCAGCTAGCACTTGGCAGTTTAGCTTGTGGGAGATAAACTTCATGCGTTTGTCAAGAGACTTTGACGCCGCCAGTCTTTCAGTTAGACGTTTGACTAGAAATCTTTTATAGGTTTCAGCTATAAACTTTTTGTTTCTCGTTTTGAAAATCCCCGCATTAAGGAGTTTTTTCGCAAAGACAAATTTATCCCGTTTATTTGGTTTTGTATTTTTTGAACGCAAATTAGCAGCTCCACCTGGCGGCGAAGTTCTCTTCGTTTTTTTCCCTCTCTCAAGTAGAGATTTACGCTCCACATAGTTTTTTGCATTATTTCTCTTAAAGAACCCCTTGTTTTTAAGATAGTACCGTTTACACTTGAGTTTGTTTGTTTGATCACGTTTCAATGATTTACTCTGAACTTGCAATTTTAGCTTGGCTTCCGCTCTTCTTTTTTGCGTTAGTAAACGCTTATTTACTTTCTTTCGTTTTTCTCGAGAAAACATTTCAATTATTCAAAAATGAGTGGAACTTTTGTACTGTATTTGTTATACGAACACACAGAACGCCTTTGTGCTGTTGTATATGAAAGGTACATAGAGATCCTGTTGAAATTGCTAAGGTACACACAGATCCTGTTGAAATTGCTAAGGTACACACAGATCCTGTTGAAATTGCTAAGGTACACACAGATCCTGTTGAAATTGCTAAGGTACACGCAGATCCTTTTGTATTTGCAAAGGTACACGCAGATCCTTTTGTATTTGCAAAGGTACACGCAGATCCCGTTGAATTTACAAAGGTACACACAGATCCCGTTGGATTTGCAAAGGTACACGCAGATCCTGTTGAATTTGCAAAGGCACACAGATTCGTTAAATAAAATTGGAATATATATATATATATATATATATATAAATGAAAGAATAATGAGAACATACACTTTAAAAAGTAGGCTTAACGTGATATTAAAAATGAATAAGGAAATCGAAATTAAAACAAAATAACAATGTGTTAATTAAAATTAATTAGAAATGAAAGCAATAATTAGTCTTGTGGTAGAATATTTACCTTTGGGAATCAAGATTCTAAAAATCTCAAGAAAGTGGCGTCAAAATAGAAAGTTAGGCCTTTTAAGAGTAAAACCAAAGTTTACCAAACTGAAAGACCATAGACATAAAAGACTGAAAGGCTAGCAGGAAATTTTGTGATTATGGCAGCACTGCTAGGCCTATAGGTTAGTAAAAAATATTGTATAGGTTTAGGCAGGGCGGCCAGCTTGTATTTCGTTCGTACGCCGTAGAACTTGATAACAAGTTGGCCGTATCTTTGGCCACAGCCCACTCGGTCACGCAAGTTGCACGCGCTTGCGTGATCGAGTGGGCTGTGCTTTGGCCAAACCGTTAACCGTCAAATTTAAACTTTGGAGGATCGAAAAACTCAAGTAAGTTTCATGAACAATTTAGCAATAATTTGTAATTTCACATATCTTTTTTTAAACTAAGGCATATATTTAACAACTCGATATTAAATTATATGACCAAGTTTAAGAAATCGAGTGTGAGCAAACTAATCGACGTTAATTTGTTAAGTTTATTAAATTTATTGTTAACTGGCCTAGGCTTAGAAAAATGGAAGGATTGACAGGTGCCACATTTAACGGCAACGTTACGCTAAACGTCAACAATTATGGTCGAGGTGGTCGCGGTGGGCGTCGTGGACGCGGTGGACGGAATCCGCGGTCAAAAAATGCGGGAAAACCGTATGAAAGGCGTTGTTACAAAGACTTTATTTGTATAAAGAGGCATACCTAGAGTTAATTAGGAAGGGCATCGTTTAGGACAAACTTTTTTACAGTGGAAGCCAAGAAATTAGGCACTTTATAAATGGGTGATAGGACTAAAGTATTGGAAAATAGACATATAAAAAAGGATTTGACCTAATTGTGTTAAAGCGCTCCGCTAGGGGGTGTGTCAGAGGCTAGTTGTAGTCTAGAGATTGTCTGATTCTTCCTAATCAGTCTAGTGAAACCTCCCGCCGTAATAGTCACGCTTTACTTTTTGTTTTAAATAATAAACTAACTAACTACCGTTTTCAATAGTGGCTATTATTTCACACTCGCGAACTGCAATAATTCAACATGGTAGCAGAGCGTGGTTGCGCGAACGTGAGTTTTAGTTTAATACGGAATTAGTTACGGACGATAGTAAACGAGGACCAAGGCTTATCGTAATGGTTAACGTGTTCGGTTTCAACTTCGGTATAACAATAGAGTAGAGGTGGACTGAACTGAACTAGTCAATATGGCGGACAGTACTCCGGTATTTAATGTTGCGCAAATCGAGAAATTAGATTTAACAAATTATAGTAATTGGAAATATGAAATGCAATTGATTTTTCGTGATCGGGCGCTATGGAAAATAATAGACGGTACAGAAGTGGCACCATCGCCAACAGCTACCGCGGAGGTTCGGCAAAAATATGAGCTGAGAGAAGAGAGGGCGTTTTCAATCATAGCCATGACGCTTACGGAGCATGTAAGGTCTATCATTGACGGTATAAATGGAGCTAAGGCAGCTTGGGACACATTGAAAAATCGCTTTGAACCTGTATCCAGAGGAAGAATAGGCATGCTACTAAGAAAATTCTACCAATTGGAGTATTCACCGGCAGAGGGTATGGAAGCTTTTATACGACAACTGATAACTACACGAAGTCTGTTGAAAGACGCGGGTCGCCAAATAACAGATGAAGACCTATCATATAAGTTGATCGCTTCACTCCCAGAATCATATGAGGCACTGGTACAACAGATATATCACTCAACTGATGCAGAATTTGTGCCAGAAGTAATTAAGAAGAAATTACTTGCGGAAGAGGATCGTCAGGCGGAGAAATTGAGACAACAAGAAACGGCAACAGCCTTTTCGACACAATCCAAACGGCATGAGGAGTCTTCAGAGCCTCGCAGGGCGGATAGAGGAAGACAACAAAGATATTTCCAAGGAACATGTCACAATTGTGGGCGAAAAGGACATAAAGCGATGGAGTGTCGATCGGAGAAGAAAACGCGTAAGACCCAAAAACCGAGGACTAATGTTGGATATGGAGCATTTTTTGCGTCAACATGTTGTACGACGTTATCAGCAAATGATTGGGTGATAGATTCAGCTGCGACTCATCATTTTTGCAATAGAAGAGATTGGTTTTGCTCGTACACACAATCCGACAACAACGTTATACTTGGTGAAGGGCAGTCGAAAGCTTCTGGATGGGGTGATATATGCCTGCGGATCGTACAAGGAAATAGAACGACGGAACTACTACTTAAGGGTGTTATCCATACACCAAACATGGGGAAGAATCTTATATCGGCAAGATTGATGGATGTAGCTGGTTTTAAAGGTGTAATTGAAAACGGATGTTTCATAGCATATTTTCCTACACGGTCGGTGGCGTTTGAGGCAGCACTCAAATTAAATTTCTACGTCCTTGAAGCTGAAGTTATCCAGAAGGGACGGCAACGTCAGATAGAAGCACATCAGGCTACGAAATCAAAAGATGAAGAGCAGCTAGCGCTTTGGCACAAACGTCTGGGTCATGTGAATGAAGCCGATTTAAAGTATATGGGACAACATGGAATGCTACAAGGGATGTCGGAATTTAAAGGATCACTTGAAGTATGTACACCATGCCGACTGAGTAAAAGTACTGCTCAACCTCACCCAAAGATTAAGGAGATTCAAAGCAAGAAGCTCTTAGAGTTAATCCATTCGGATGTATGGGGACCGGCTCCCGCTATCTCTATTGGAGGAGCGCGATATTACGTATCTTTTGTCGACGACTACAGTCGCTATATTCGAATTTTCCCTATGGAAACGAAAAATGAAGTCCTTCATTGTTTCATGACATACAAGAATCAAGTCGAAAATATCATCGGTCAACGCATCAAAAGAATTAGGACAGATAATGGTGGAGAATATTGTTCTCGAGCCTTTGACGAATATTGCAGCAACGCTGGAATAAAACACGAGACAACTAATGTCTACTCACCATCTATGAACGGCGTGGCCGAGCGCATTAATCGTACCTTGATTGATATGACAAGAACCATCCTCGAGGAAGCTCAACTACCAATCTCGTTGTGGGCTGAAGTATTACGTACAGCAACATATCTGAAGAATCGTTTAAAACACTCTCAGCTAGCCAATAAGGTTCCTGCCGAACTCTGGACGGGTAGAATACCAAGCGCAAGACACTTAAGAACAATCGGATGTTTGGCATTTGTTCATGTACACAAGCAACAAAGAAGGCATAAGCTACAAAGAAGAGCGAAACAAGGTGTTCTTATTGGATATGCAGGAAGGACGAGAGGTTATAGAGTCTGGTACCCGGATAGGAAAACAATACAAGAGTCAAAGCACGTAACGTTCGATGAGGGACGAATGGGTATGCATGAGTTGGAAAAAACAAAAAAGGAGAAAGGAACAATAATAATTCAATGGGATAATCCAGTGGTCGAAGAGGCCACTGTAAATGAAGAACCTGAACCTGAGAACAATGGACATCAACAAATACAAGAGAAACAAGAACAGAGGCACGATGATATAATCACAGCTGAAGGAAAACAGAAGGAGGAAGATGTGCCAAGAGAAGTCAAGCCACGGAAACTACGTACTAGAAACGATGCTAAGCGTTATATGAAGGAAAATAACCTGCAGATGGACTTGTCCTTATTTGATTTTTCGCGGCACAATGTCCAGGAATCACAAGTACAACAACCACCTAACCTCGAACCCACGGAAAATGAAGACAACGACGAATATTATGAAGCTCAGTCTGCTGAAATAATTCTACCTAAGAACTATGAGGAAGCAATGAAGTCGCCGGAGCATACATACTGGAAGGCGGCAATGGACGAAGAAGTAAAGACCTTAACAGAACGAAAAGTATTCGAGTGCGTCGCCAAGCCTACAACAAAACGCATCACAGGATGTCGTTGGGTCTACGTAATGAAGAAAAATAACGAAGGACAAATCATAAGATATAAAGCGAGATTAGTGGCTCAAGGATTTAATCAAGTACAAGGAGAGGATTATGACACAACGTTTTCGCCGGTTGTGAATTTCTCAGTCATACGACTATTCATCGCTATTTTTGTCGTTACTTTTGGCTGGATGCATTGCCACATGGACATAAAGAATGCATATCTTTACGGAAAGCTAGACAAGAACGTTTATATGAAGCAAATTCCTGGTTACGAAGCCGCTGATACATCCACGCATTGTTTAAAACTATTGAAGTCATTGTATGGCTTGCCACAAAGCGGACGATTATGGTTTCAAGAACTGGACAAGACATTTCAAGATCTCGGTTACCGAAAATTAATTGGAACCAACTGCGTATATTTTATACCGATGCGAGTAATTATATTGGTTTACGTTGACGACCTTGTCGTTTTGGCCTGTGATAATAAAAATTTACAAGAAGTTTACAAGAATCTAACCAGCGTATATGAATTAAAGCAACTCGGACCGCTGAAACAACTCTTAGAGGTTGAATTTCAAGAAACACCGCAGGGATTGAAACTTCACCAACTCAATTACGTTAAACGGATCGCTGAAAAGTACGACATCGTATGTGAAGCACCCGTCAGTCTACCATTAGTATCAACTGTCAAATTAACCAGAAAAGATTGTCCGACGGATTCAAATGAGCAAGAACGAATGAAGAAGTACCCTTATCAAGCTGTCATCGGATCTTTATTGTTCTTGGCACAAAGAACCCGACCTGACATTCTGTATGCAGTCGTGACGTTATCACAGTTTAACTCTAATCCCGGATTTCAACATTGGCGTTACTTATGTCAATTAACCCGCTACGTCATTTCGACCAAAGACTATGGACTACATTTCCACCGTGATGATGAATTTAAACTAACCATTTATTCAGACAGTGACTATGCCGCAGATGTAGATACCAGACGTTCAACCTGCGGTTACGTTTGCTATTTTGGATCATCACCTTTTTCATGGCGTTCGTTCAAACAGAAATCAGTAACCCTGTCAACGATGGAGGCGGAATATATGGCCATGGTCGAAGCTATCAAGGAACTTTTATGGTTGATGCCAATAACAAATGAAATCAAAACCGCGTTTAATATAAATTTTAAAACCCCCTTAGTATTATGTGATAATGAATCTGCCATGTGTTATGCTAATAATGCCATAGAAAACCATAGATCTAAGCATATAGATGTCAAATATCATTTTGTTAGGGAGCATTTAGAACATGGCGCGTTTATACTTAAACATGTAAGCTCTAAAAATAATGTAGCAGATATTTTTACAAAAGCATTATCGAAAGGTCTATTGCAAAATTGTTGTAATTTTTTAAAACTAAATGATTAACTATTTATTAATGTTGTAAAGAAATATAAAATTATGTCAAATAGGGGGAGTATTGGAAAATAGACATATAAAAAAGGATTTGACCTAATTGTGTTAAAGCGCTCCGCTAGGGGGTGTGTCAGAGGCTAGTTGTAGTCTAGAGATTGTCTGATTCTTCCTAATCAGTCTAGTGAAACCTCCCGCCGTAATATCACGCTTTACTTTTTGTTTTAAATAATAAACTAACTAACTACCGTTTTCAATAGTGGCTATTATTTCACACTCGCGAACTGCAATAATTCAACATAAAGTACATATTAGCGATTTTAGGTCGAAAATGTAACTTGTACGACATTAAATCACAAGGAAAACCACATAAATAGGTTATTATTAGACTGCTTTATGAATGACCCCTTTCAGTATTTATTGAGGAGAAATATAATTTAGTGGTTATGTAACTATCTTTTTACGTATCGTTGACATTCACTACTACTGCTAAAAGTACTAAGGGTATTTTAAATTTAGAAAGCAATACTCAAAGGGTTCGCCATACCAATCATAAGTTTATTTCAATTCTCTAATGACTTTTAAATATATTGTAAGTGTTTTACTATTGAGCTCTTATTGAATTAAATGCGTATCGTCTCGTCTGATTAAGTTTCATTCCAACTCTCTCCAAGACTGCTTATCTTCTCTCGATGTAGCCGAGTTTTATCAAGTGGTTAACCTCTGAATGAGAGGGCGGCCAATCAAAGTCGTCCCTTAGGTCGTGAACTTCACCCAGTCAGGTGTTTTCTATTTGTTGTTCTCTACTTTCTTTATGCCCCAAACCGGTAGCGTTCGGGGTCATCCGATGGTGGAAAGATTTTCGAGTCCCATGACGTAGGCATCCAGGTGTTTTCCAAGCGACGATGGTGGGACCGGCGCGGAAACCCATGACGTAGGCGCGCGCGTTATTTCTTACTCTTATTATATCTAGGCATTGGCCGTCTACAAAGGCATGGTTCGAGTTTCAAATAAAAGAAGCATGCACACTCGCGAATTTCTAGAAATGACATTCGTTACGCTTAAAGATACAATAGAATCTAAATTCTGTTTTCAAAGATTATATTCAATAGTTATTTTTGGTATGGTCATACGTATTATGTTACTTTTGGTATGGCGAAGTGTTTTTTGTTAAAAATATAAAAAAGGTAAAAGGGGTTAGAGGTCAGGTCCGAACTGAGGTCAGGCTATGATAGATAAACTATAGTGGGGCATTTCCAAACTCTATTCAAAGCTATCCCAGGAATAAAACTAAAAACCCAATAAACATACAAAATATAAAGGGATACTGAAACTGCGAAAATAGTTCGCTACAGTTATTACTAAAACACTCCAGTTATAAAGCTTGTTTAGGGTGGCCCTTGGGAAAAACATCGTAGAATATTTTAAAATCAAAACCGCCCTTAGAATTTGCTATACTTCGTTCCTACCACCCGATTTGGAACAGTGATTAAAGCACCGCAAAAGTCACGTAATGCACCTTGTTCCCTTTCGCCGGAAGTTAGGCTTAGCTCGGGATTCATGGGGGTGAGTAAAGGGAAGAAATTCGTCTGTCGTCTGCTACATAATCCAAAATATGTACTGTAGCGGACGACAGACCAATTTCTTCCCGTTACTCACCCCCATGAATCCCGAGCTAAGCCCAACTTCCGGCGAAAGGGAATATGGTGGATTCCCCTACAATCTGAGTTTCCTTACGAACTCCAGTTTTGGCTTGGCGAAAGCAGAGACATTTGCAGGCTGGAATTATGCTGTCATAAATACCGCCAAGCAAAATCCGGTGTTCGAAAGGAAAGTCAACTTATAGGGAACCATTTGACTTGTGTTTTGATGTAACTTTTAATTTATACTGAAAAGGATCCCTAAAAAAATCTTATCTTCAATCTTTTACCATGGATAAAGAATGCTCGTGAGTAAATTTGTTTTCACGCTATAGGATAGGCAACTCCCTATCTCGGACGACAGCTTATTCCGTATAAACTCTGTTACAACATCGGTTGCCAGCACGCGCAAACCTAGGTCTCTATGCAACGTAGCTTTGTACGTGCAGACAAGAGCCAAAAATTTTAGGAGATAGACGTAGGTTTGCGCGTGCTGTCAACCGATGTTGTAACAGAGTTTATACGGAATAAGCTGTCGTCCGAGATAGGGAGTTGCCTATCCTATAGCGTGAAAAAAAATTTACTCACGCCCTTTTTTGTCCATGCTTTTACGGTCATATTTATAAATTTGCCATTAAAATTTCCAATTTCCATTCTGGTGCGCTTTTCAAGACCCCAAAATCATAAAGTATGTTCCATAAGTTTGTCACTGGTTACTTAAAGCTTGTCATTAAGTGACCTAGATCATAGATTCTAAATCCCAGTCCTGGACTCCTGGTGAGGCGCTTTCAAAGGCTTAGTAATGCAGGCTAATAAATAGGACGATGAAATTTCTACAAAATTGACCGAGTGTACTTAGTTCTCGTTTGACGTTCTCGAAGTAGCTCGAGCTGTCTTTAGCATTACGAAGTATCTCATACTTATGGAGCATATCTTATTAACTTATGGTATTATCAAAGGCTTATAGTTGAAAACCAAAAGTATACTTTTATCATAGTTTCCAGCCCTTGTCTATAGCACCATGTGAAATGAGAAGCAAACGACCCACCTCAACCAATAAATAAATTTTTTGAGGTCAAAGATTTATAA
Organism: Phalangium opilio; assembly: GCA_019434445.1. Classification (NCBI taxonomy): domain Eukaryota; kingdom Metazoa; phylum Arthropoda; class Arachnida; order Opiliones; family Phalangiidae; genus Phalangium; species Phalangium opilio. Next base: position 114,639 of record JAEQBA010003141.1, read on the forward strand.
TATATGTAAGCTATAAGTACTCAATGTTAGCGATCCAAACTATAACATCGTCCACTTTATTGACGTTGTTAAGTTATGACACTTGCTACGGTTGTTAAGGGAAACAAAAACACACTTTTGTAAGCGTTATGGCGGTTTTCTCATATTACACGATGCTAACAAGATTCAGTGAATGATACTTTTTGTTTTTCTATGAACTTTTGATATTATACAGGTCAACTGCTTTCTTGTGTTCCAACTTATAATATAATCCTATGGTTTTTAGGTACCATCATCATTTATCATCAAAAATTAAATTTATTATAAGCATTCATCATTCATTAAAAATATAAACCATTAATCATCCAAAATTTTTCAACATAATTATTTCACTAACGTTTTTTCACATAAATTTACTAATTAAAATTATTTAAAATTATTAACAGTTATTGAAATTTATTAATAATTATTTAATTAAAAAAATTGAATTACTATTTTATGTTTTAAATTTAACAAATAAAATTACTTCCAAAATAAAACGTGTTTTTAATGATTTACAAAGCTGTGGAGCCTAACAATCCTGATTTTACAACTCTTTATTTTTTAACACAATAAATCATATCAGTACTTTTTCAAAACAGTAGACATAGGACAAAGGTTATATTGTATTATAAATAGCCAGTGGGATTGATTTTAGCTATATCGCATTTAGAGCTCGACATTTTCTATCCATTATCCACAAATCAGTGGATAACCAATTATTTATAAATAAAGTTGTGGATATAATACGATTTAACACGCAAGATCTGTGGATAATTTTCAATTATGGATTAAGATAAAGTGACGTTGACAATGGCGAGATAAAGTCGAGCTCTAATCGCTGTTTTATGCCTATTCAATTTTAATTCCTTAGCTCTGGCTTCATCAATTTTTATAATTATTCCACTAAATCACATGTTGTATATTAACACAAATCATTTATACTAACATAAATGGGTGATTAATGTAATTACCGTTATGAAAAATATCTATTAAATAATAATGAATTTCTTCATCAACTTGCGTTAATCATTTCGTTCCTAACATAATTAATTTTTCTTAGAGTGATATAAGAAAATATCTGGGGGTAGCACAACTAGATGCTCCCATAGTCGAGGGCCTAAGTTGAAAGTTAGGGAAATAAACTGTATTTATCGTAAAGAGATAATTATTTTACAAAATTAGAAATTATAATTTTTAAAACGGAGTTATGGACAGCAAAAAATTTTCAAATTTAACTGTTACCTAATAATTGTCACTAAATAATAACTAAACCATCCCATGATTCAAAGTTTAAAAACTATTGTTTACACTAACGCAGAGCTTTCTCCATCAGAGACCAGATTAAGGTAGTCCAAGCCTCTTTAATAACCATCGATAATTAAACCAAAAAGATTTATTTATTTTTAATTTCATAAACACCTAATGATACTGTTGGAAAAGGCTGACAATTATACATTCTTTTCGTGGGAAGCGTTAGTACTGTAATTAAAAATCTAAAATGTGCATTATGCAAATGATTTATTTTAAATTTAATTGTTACCAAAAACCAATGTTGAAAGAGCCAGGGCAGGAAATGTTTGTTTTAATGGGTGACAGGCTTCAAATATCCCATGATCCAATATTCAGAAAATAGCCCATGATCCAATATTCAGAAAATAGCCCATGATCCAATATTCAGAAAATAGCCCATGATCCAATATTCAGAAAACTATCGCTAAAATAAAACTTGCTCCATCAATTCTTTCAAGAGAAATATTTATAGAGACCTAGGATTTTTAACTCACTTTGATTTTCTCACAATAATCTAATGTAATTAGTTTGAAAGACTGTTAGTTCGTTAACTTACGTAAAGTTGCCTAGCACCTAACGAAGCTTCATTTATCAATAACCATAATTAATATAATATGATAAAAGTGGATCCTGGATTAACTAGCGGTACTGTTGCCTATGTTTACAAGATAAATAAAGCATAAAATCATAGCATAAATAATAGTACAAAGCAGACTTCGGAAACAGATGATATGAGAAACCTCTAAAAATCTAAACGTTTGGATCGGTTCCATTTGGACAGGGCGCTTAAAACCGTATTCTCTAACCCAAATCCAAATCGATATTTGGATCTCCCGCCAAACCTTTATCCAAACCAAATGTGTGTCACTTCCTCTTTCATTATCCTCTTTCATTAGGTAATTTTAGTTAGTGTTTATTGGTCAATTCTTTTGCAACGTTTAATATAAAAGTAAAATGTTTTTAAGCCACGGATTTTTGCATGTTAGATTATAATAATTTTGTAAAATTAAGAAACCTCTTAATTTGATAGTTTAAGCTTATTAGGACTAATTAATATTAAGTGGGAAATTAATTAGAATGAAAATAGGTGGATATCTTTTATTAATTGGGAAATAATGCATTCATTTTACATTTAAATTTAGAAGTTAATTTATTATTTATTTTGTGTATATAAAATTCAGCATTAATTTCACTAAGACAATAAATTAATTACCTACGAGGAATTACCTAGTATATATGTTTAAAATTAGAATTTAATCGTTTCAAAACTAATAAGGTTTTGAACCGGTTTTTGTAATTTAGTTATTAAAATTTGTGATTGTCGATTGGTCAATATTGAAAATTAAACAATGGCGGAACCAATTTTTTTTAAACTCAATGAAACTGAAATATCAATCAATCATCTACTGAAAGAGGTATTAACCTATTTTTTTTAATTCAAAATAAGGTAAATAAGGATTAGATGGCCGCTTGCTGCTTCAAACAAGATTTTTAATCACGAAGAGAATATTTTTTTAATTTTGGTCAAATTTTAGATATTCGGTAACCGAGTTGATATTTATAAAGCCCTTTTTGCTCAAGTCTATTTTAAACTTTAATCACAGATTTTACTTACCATTTTACAAGCATAATAAGCACTACTGAAGGACGCAAATCTATCTGTGATCGGTAACGGTGAACAATATAGCAATTTTCCCAATTAATCAGTTTGAACTTCATTTGCACATTTCTATCCGTTAATTTGAAGTGTTGCGAGAAATTTGAATGGAATATAAGTAGTTATCTCTTTCAGTAGATAATTGTTAATGTTGATATTGAAGATTCATTGATTTAAAAAAAATTGGTATCGGTATTTCAATTAAGCTTTAATATCAACATCGGTTAATTTACGATATGGGCTCATGATGTTAGTCTGTTTATAAGATTAAATCGTTACTTCAAGTGTCACAAGACAGTATCTACCTCCAAAATCGAGTGTTATTAGTAACTTCAAAACAATCTCCTCGTCACAGGATATCCGAGGTTGAATTTATTATATCATTGATAGGTGATAATATGACAAGGCTCAGTCAAGTTTTGGCAAGGCCTAATACCGTTTTGCTTGACTGCATGGCGCCGTCAAATTCCTTTTAAAGCATAGATCATATAGTATCCACCCTTGATTTTCATTTCGCAACACACATTGGATTCGTAAACCTCGACGCGCACCACGATTAGAAGCATTAAAATGCAAACACAACAACACACTGAGCGCATACATTTTTAATAAATAACATTTCTAAATTCTCACTACAGCTGTTTTCGGGCTGAAGCGACCGAAAGACGGTGATAAATAAAAATTCTTCGGGGGGGGGGTAGTTTCGAGGGAACGAAATTCAAATGCAAGGCGCGTCCCATCAACAAACAACATTGAATTCGTTTTACGCAATTATAATATTGAAATTTTATACAATTAAGTAATATTTAAGAAAACAAAGCACTACTTTCAAAGTCTAAACTTTAAAAGTACGACGATACGAGAAGGCGAAGTAACGGGCAACGAGAAATAAACATTTTTTTAAACGGCAAAAATTAACGGAAAGCCAAGGCTTAGCGCAATTTCACCGCCTTAAAAAAAGTGCCAAGTTTACAAATAGATTGTGGGACAATAAAAAGGTGGAAAATTATGAAATTAGGCTTATATTAAAGCTTGCAACCTACTTTATATTATATTCAAAATCCATCCATGAGCAAATCCTCAAAACATATGAAAATGACAACGAAAAAGGAACCACTCTCAAAAAATTTTCCCCTTAAAAAAATGGCGGCCACAAACGGGGTGAAAATGGGGAAAAGAGCTCCTCCCTGGAGTTATTAAAGCAGGCTTATCTCACTATCGATAGGCCATTTCAACCAAAAGGTTTAAGAATAAACAATCGGATTATTATGAGGCAACTATACGTAAAAAAAGGCCAATATTGGTCGCGCTGATATCTACTAATAAAACAGTGTATAAATGCTAAAATATCGCAGATTGGGGTAGTTTTTAAAATTTTAAATTAAACATACTTAAAATAAATTTTTCTTAATAACAAGAAAAATGATCCTAGAATATAGTTTAAAGTTTAATTTAAGACCGTTCCCAAAACTAACCAACGTATAGTTTTTCTAAGGCACGAGACACAATTTTTTTTTTCGAAAAATTTCCCATGTTATTTCTATGGGAAAAATTCCAGTTTTTCATCAAAAGGTGTGATTAATTTTATGGAAATGAAAACCACCCTTAGCAACTTTATTTTTTATAACACAAACTAATGGATGGATCTTTTTGAAATTTTAACCACATATTAAGGGCCCAAATTGTAGTTCTGTGGAATTATTTCAAAACAGTTAATACAATACAAAAAAAAACTACATCCAAACAAAAAACCCTCCTTATACATTAAGAGCAGTATGAAGTCTTATCTAAGAGAGCGACCGCTCTCTCAGAATATACGTAGTAGAACTGAGTTTTCCAAGAGACCTATTTTATTTTTATGCCTAATCACGATGGTCAAAACATGTTACTTATGGGCCTCGCACCTGGGACCTTCCGCGTTTTAGCCAGACGTGATAACCACTATCCCATAGATACGAAGTGATACTGAGTTTTCCAAGAGACCTAGCTTTTTTTATGTCCTATCACGATGGTCAAAATATGTATCTACCAGGGCTCGAACCTGGGACCTTCTGCGTGTAAAGCGGAAGTGATAACCACTACACCATAGATACGTAGTACTGCTGAGTTTTCCGAGAGATCTAGCCTATATTTATGCCCAGTAGGGTTCATATGGGGCTCCCAGCACAAGCACTGTGGAAGGCAGGGGCGGTGCACGCACCGCATGCGGTGCGAGCGGTGCAAGCGGTGCGAGCGGTGCGAGGGGGGGGGAGCCGTTGGCGCCAGTGACGCTGGAACTTTCGAGAAGTTTAATTTTATCACAAACACTAAGATAAGATAAGGGATAAGAAAAATAAAAACTCGGAATTCAAATCAGTTCAATTTTATCACAAACACTAAGATAAGATAAGGGATATCTAGAAGAAAAATAAAAACTCGGAATTCAAATCAGTTCAATTCTAGTGCGGTGAAAGATTAAAAATGAATTTATCTTGTGGGGGTAAAACCCTGGAAAAGGGTGCCATGGGAAAATATTCTACCCCCAAAAGAAACCCGATTGCAACATGTCGGGGGATTAAGATCTATGGATAAAATAATTGACGCTGGAACTTTCGAGAAGTTTAATTTTATTGCAAACACTAAGATAAGATAAGGGATATCTAGAAGAAAAATAAAAACTCGGAATTCAAATCAGTTCAATTCTAGTGCGGTGAAAGTTTAAAAATGAATTTATCTTGTGGGGGTAAAACCCCGGAAAAGGGTGCCATGGGAAAATATTCTACCCCCAAAAGAAACCCGATTGCAACATGTCGGGGAATTAAAATGGATAATATAATAGAGAGATTCTCTACAAACAAAAATGTAAACGATCGTATGATTGTGGAATATATGTATAAGAATTACTCATTAAATTTGTCTTAAATTTTTTATTTTGTATCTTTATGACCATGGGCGAGTGTAGAAACACAGTCATCTAAAATGAACCTCTTGTCATCGCAAGGGTTAAGACAGAGTTTATTCTGTCTCACCGTTGATAAAACATGTTTGTTGCTCACGATTCGAGTCATTTCCGCTACAGCCAACTCGCGATTAAAGAGACAATCGCGGTATTGTTCGTGGCGAACATTCTTCTTGACCACACGCTTACATACACCTTTACAAGTCTTCTTTTCGCCCTTTGCAGATAATATACTGTACATTTTGGGTCTTAGACCACAAAACTGTTCGATCGGTGTACCATCTAGCTCGTCTTTGAATTTTCCAAGTTTTTTCTTGTTCGCATCACTAAAAAGTGGGTGATCGCGAGGGTAACCAGAAAAGTCGTACATGTCCGCTTGGGCGGCAAAATCGGCGTATAGGTCAGGGGTTTCGATGCAGTACGTGAGGCTGTCTGTAATTACAATCTGGATTAGTTTAAAATCGGGTTAACACCTTAAAAACCTCATACCAGTATCTGTGAAAAGTAATTTCGCGCTCTCCCCATATCGTCTCTGGATTACATCGTAATGAAATTGGTACATCAGAAGTTTAGATAAGTCCAGAATAACGAACCCCGTGTAGATGGGGCGGTTTAGGACCAACTTCTTTTTGGTCATGTGAATACCGACCAATTCATTGTGAAAGATGGTAAACTTCTCAAAGGCGGGAGATGAGGCCTTTTTAACCGCCTTCTCTGGTGTTGTAACTAGTTTGAAATCCTGACGATTTCTCAAGTTTTCCATAGTTTTACCTGAAAAATTATTTTTATTTTTATTTTTTTTTTAATTTTGTTAATTAAGTTAATTACGTACCAAAGACAGCATTGTTCATTAATTTATATAGATCTTTTTCGAAATCGTCTGTTGCTAGTTTTCTTTTCTCCGTATTGAAGTTAATATATTCCTTCAACCAGGCACCCTGCTCGAACTTCAAAATCCGATGAATCTTGGTGATTTTTAACCCCTTTGATACGTAATACTTCAAATTACGGTAGTGAACGACGTATCGTTCCTTATTGAAAAGGTTGGGGACTAATTTCGGCAGCGATTCCTTGATTTTTATGTTGAGCGAGGTCATCTGGTCCTTTGAATATTCGGAGAGCATCTCGGGTTTGATTGTCATTGATTCTGGTGCCAATGGGTAAGAGTTATGATCGTTGTGCAAGTCCTCCGGGTATTCGAGGTCCGCCTCAACTATGAAACCTTCTGGTGAGGTGTCGGAACAACGTAGAATTTCGGTTTCAGAGTTCGGAGTTGGTTCAATCCATCGGAAGTTCTTCACTGGTAGGGCGTCGCACATGACCGTACCGTACAAGTTATTACAATCTATGAATGTTAGTTATTAGTTTGTTTCGCTGATGTTAATCTAAAATTTCTTACCAAGGTAGCAGATGTAACTACTAGGCTTCGATTCGTCATGTGATTCTAGATATTTGTTGTTGGCTGCTGCAAACCGATGACTTATCATCGAGACACCTCCCCTAATCCCCTTTTCGATGAATAGGTGCATATCCTCATCCAAAAGAAGGTCTAAGCGTACCTTCGTTTTACAAAGGGCGGCGCTCCATGCAAAACCTGGTAGGGTATAAGCATGGACTGGATCGAGTCGATAGGATGTCATACACATTTTGCGGAAATTGTGGAACACATCGGCTAGAAGGAGTGTGTCGGACAACACGTACAGATCGTGATACCCTCCCAGATTTTGTATGTTAAAAGATTGCCACACGTTTTGAGCGTGGGCGTAATCTTCCTGGGCCAAGGGTTCGTCCGTCAGGTCGTTGTGGAAGCACTCAATTGGTGGTAGTTGCCTCTCGTCGAAGCGCTTCTCCGAATCCATGTAGGTGTACGGGTAAACACCCTTCCTAAGAAGTAACTCGACCTCGTCTGGGTTGAATACAGAGTTCAACAATGGGAATTTCGCCGGTCCTCCCTTGGCCACATTCGAAACAAGTGTCTCGAGTGACGCCGGTAAGAACCGAATACTATCCACAAAACGTAAATTCCCTAGTGTGAATGAAATGTACGTTTCACTGTTGGACGCGATACAGTCAATCTTCTTGTTTCTTATCAGGGCGATTTGCTGCATGATAAGGTGGGCGTCGTATCTGTTGGCGTTATGTAATTAGCATACAGTTATAATTATCGATTATGGTTAATTACCTGCTCAAGTTATGCATCACGACTGGGATGAATTTAGGTGCTTTTAACTTCAGATTACAACTCTGGCATGCGCACCCCCTATACACTCCGGTGTAGTGGTCGTGGTCACGTGTTTTGACCATCTTTCCAACGAATGGTTCCTCACAAACGTAGCAGCGCGTTGAAGTTTGGAATGCGATTTCTTCATCCACAGAAAGTTGCATGGGAATATTTTCCTTCAACATTTCGGCGATATCATCAGCTTCACCCAAAAGCATTTTCAGAAATTTCAAAGCTCCATCTCCCCCTCTGTACGTCTCATGCTTCACGAGATTTCCTGCGAATAATCAAATATGTTAGATAATAGGACACGTGATTCACGGTTTTTAACTCACCAGTTGGACCGACAATAGCGTATGAAAACCCACACGCTACATGTAACGCTAATGTCGTAGTTGACGACAGTTTCGAGTCTGGCAGACACGTTGAGACTTTTGGTAAAAGAGATTCGAAATCAGCAACGATGATATATGGAACCTGTTTATGTAACAAATATTATGATATATCCATCGTTAAAATAAAACGTATCTCGTATATTACCATTTGAATCCATCCAAAGTTACTAAACTTTAAAATGGGTTCATCGTGTGGCATGATAACGCGTTGTGGATCATGCACATTACACTCTCGCACATGGTTATTGTGTACTACTTCCATGCTGCTTCTCTTCAAGCAATACCGACAATAATAGGCTGTTTCTTTGTGTTTCGTGAAGTCGCTTAGAAGTCGACTTAGGTGACGGATTAATACATAATGTTTTGATTCACCATTTGAAACCAATAGCAAATCAATTTGTCTTGCTTCGGGGACTTTTTTCTCACTCACGTAACGTGGGAAATACCCCTTTTCATAAGCGAAAATATTTAAGGAGAGGTTATTCTTTTCCTCGAATATCTTAAGTTTATATGCGTCCAACTCGAAGGGGAATGTAATGTCGGACACGTTCAGTTCGTCCTCATATGGTCTATAATGAGTGATTCGACTAGGATTGTTGGTCGCGGGATGTAACTTGGCCAAAATTGACCACAAGAAACACTTGGTGTCGAGTGGATTCCCTGGGTCCACGTTTACAGTAGCCTTTTTATTTTCAATAATGGGTGGTAATTGAAAATATGTACCTCCCACGAGTGGCAGGTATTGAATTATGTTGATTTGGACGTAAAGAATACGGTCCAAAACCCAGCCACTTCCCATCGATTCGAAATTGCTCATACTTTCAGCTAATTTCTCCCGACTTAAGTCTTGCTGTCGGGGAATAACTTCCGGTGTTAGAGTTGCGTGTGTGAACCCGCGGAAGTACGGACTAGTTTCGACGTCTGTATCCGTATTCCCGAGTTCCCGCGTGTATCGCGCTCGCACCACCATGTACCATTTTATTCCTCTTTTTTCCGAAAGTTTGTTTCTGAGGTACGTTTGCAGTTTATCATGGTGTTCATTTAAGAACAATACGGGATCTGTTACCCCTTCCGGTGCGGTAAGTCGAGCTGAAAAAATCGCGTCCTCGAGCGCGTTTATTTCCTCGATTTCTGGTTCATTATTAAATTCTGGACGGTCTTGTTGAACCTCCCAATTGGTCATGAACTCGTCCAGCCCAACATCATCTTGAGACGAGAGTTCATACTCCTTTTGTTCATCCTCCCATTTCTCCATAAGTCCTTCGTCATCTTGTGAGAGTAGTATTTCTGGACCTAAACATACATTTAATGTAAGTTTTTCAATTGGAGTGGATAGGGTTTGCGAATCTACATAATCTAAATTATATAAACTTACCATTTTCCACTCGACGCTTTTTCGGTATTCCCACCAACGTGGGTGAAGAGGTCCTCTTTACGGGAGAATTTGGCGGGGAAATACGGTGCGACGGTCCGGGTTGTGGTGACGTACCCCGCGTGGGGTTTAAGTTTACCCCGAGCTCGTCGTGTTTAAATTTCCGTTGGTGGCGAATCAAAATATCCCGACGTGCAAATTCTTTGCCGCAGAAGTTACAGTTAAATTTTACATTACCGTGTACACTGCGCGTGTGTCGATCTAGGCTCCGTTTGCATGTGAAGGAAGCTGTACATTTCTCGCAGAGGAACATCTTGAAGAGTGATCTATTCACTCGTGTAACCCCGTTTTATACCAGTTGGCTTATCTTTGTATGATTTACCCGGGTTTCGTCGACCTTACGCCTAGTCTGTGGTATTTTCCACCAGCTTCGCGCGTAGATTGTATTTCCCACTACACGTCAAACCCCACGTGACTTTTTAAACATGATAAGCATGTGTACGCTCCATCTCTGAATGTGTCTAATCTGTATCAAATCTTATTATTTCAAACAACAATTAGTGAATTTTTATTTATTTTCAATCTATTTGTGAATATACATCGTCTTGGTGTTTATACGCCCATTTAGAGTAAAGTATACATTTAGATAGGGCACATACATATTTCCCAAAAACGATGAAAACTCAAATGAAAACAAAAATTAAAGAACTAGAAAATAGTGGTTCAAAGTTTTGTTAACTACTAAAGTGCGGTTAAAACTGATGTGAAACGAAAAAATTTCATTTGAATGTAATCTAAATCGAGTAAAAAGCAGATCAAAATCTTGTCAAAGTACTAAACTGAGGCATAAAAACGTTTCTTAAACGATAATGTCATTAAACCACGATGTGAAATGAGTTACAATGCAAATAAGAATCACGTGATCCCACTTAATTTCAATATAAAGCGAATGTGACTAACAATGCAAATAAAACGTTACACTATTTAGTTAAAATACACTTGAAAGCGATGCTAAATAATTCAATATAAAGCGAATGCGATTAACAATGTAAATAAAATGTTACACTATTTGGTTAAAATAAACAAACTTGAAAGCGATGTTAAATAACTTAAATGTGATTACTATTGCGGTTAAGTGACTACAAAGTACAAACCAAAGACTTTCATGAAATTATTAAGTGTATCTTTAGTTTTAGGAAATGTGAAACGGGAATCATAGATTTCTCGGTGTTAAGTTTGAAACATGTACATAAAGCATTGGAGTAAGAGTGCATCACTTTGCATGCCATGTACCAAACTTTCACACTATTTTCTCACACTAATCAAACCCTTGTAAATCCGACAAACCACTACTATTACACCGACGAGACAGGACCCTGAACCCTAAAACTTCAGGGGGGCGCCGCCGAATAAAAAGGAATAGACGTGTGGCGGGCGGCGCCCCCCTGAAGTTTTAGGGTTCAGGGTCCTGTCTCGTCCGTGTAATAGTAGTGGTTTGTCGGATTTACAAGGGTTTGATTTGTGTGAGAAAATAGTGTGAAAGTTTGGTACATGGCATGCAAAGTGATGCACTCTTACTCCAATGCTTTATGTACATGTTTCAAACTTAACACCGAGAAATCTATGATTCCCGTTTCACATTTCCTAAAACTAAAGATACACTTAATAATTTCATGAAAGTCTTTGGTTTGTACATTGTAGTCACTTAACCGCAATAGTAATCACATTTAAGTTATTTAACATCGCTTTCAAGTTTGTTTATTTTAACCAAATAGTGTAACATTTTATTTACATTGTTAATCGCATTCGCTTTATATTGAATTATTTAGCATCGCTTTCAAGTGTATTTTAACTAAATAGTGTAACGTTTTATTTGCATTGTTAGTCACATTCGCTTTATATTGAAATTAAGTGGGATCACGTGATTCTTATTTGCATTGTAACTCATTTCACATCGTGGTTTAATGACATTATCGTTTAAGAAACGTTTTTATGCCTCAGTTTAGTACTTTGACAAGATTTTGATCTGCTTTTTACTCGATTTAGATTACATTCAAATGAAATTTTTTCGTTTCACATCAGTTTTAACCGCACTTTAGTAGTTAACAAAACTTTGAACCACTATTTTCTAGTTCTTTAATTTTTGTTTTCATTTGAGTTTTCATCGTTTTTGGGAAATATGTATGTGCCCTATCTAAATGTATACTTTACTCTAAATGGGCGTATAAACACCAAGACGATGTATATTCACAAATAGATTGAAAATAAATAAAAATTCACTAATTGTTGTTTGAAATAAAAAGAATTCTAAGATTTGATATAGATTAGACACATTCAGAGATGGAGCGTACACATGCTTATCATGTTTAAAAAGTCACGTGGGGTTTGACGTGTAGTGGGAAATACAATCTACGCGCGAAGTTGGTGGAAAATACCACAGACTCGGCGTAAGGTCGACGAAACCCGGGTAAATCATACAAAGATAAGCCAACTGGTATAAAACGGGGTTACACGAGTGAATAGATCACTCTTCAAGATGTTCCTCTGCGAGAAATGTACAGCTTGCTTCACATGCAAACGGAGCCTAGATCGACACACGCGCAGTGTGCACGGTAATGTGAAATTTAACTGTAACTTCTGCGGCAAAGAATTTGCACGTCGGGATATTTTGATTCGCCACCAACGGAAATTTAAACACGACGAGCTCGGGGTAAACTTAAACCCCACGCGGGGTACGTCACCACAACCCGGACCGTCGCACCGTATTTCCCCGCCAAATTCTCCCGTAAAGAGGACCTCTTCACCCACGTTGGTGGGAATACCGAAAAAGCGTCGAGTGGAAAATGGTAAGTTTATATAATTTAGATTATGTAGATTCGCAAACCCTATCCACTCCAATTGAAAAACTTACATTAAATGTATGTTTAGGTCCAGAAATACTACTCTCACAAGATGACGAAGGACTTATGGAGAAATGGGAGGATGAACAAAAGGAGTATGAACTCTCGTCTCAAGATGATGTTGGGCTGGACGAGTTCATGACCAATTGGGAGGTTCAACAAGACCGTCCAGAATTTAATAATGAACCAGAAATCGAGGAAATAAACGCGCTCGAGGACGCGATTTTTTCAGCTCGACTTACCGCACCGGAAGGGGTAACAGATCCCGTATTGTTCTTAAATGAACACCATGATAAACTGCAAACGTACCTCAGAAAAAAACTTTCGGAAAAAAGAGGAATAAAATGGTACATGGTGGTGCGCGCGATACACGCGGGAACTCGGGAATACGGATACAGACGTCGAAACTAGTCCGTACTTCCGTGGGTTCACACACGCAACTCTAACATCAGAGGTTATTCCCCGACAGCTAGACTTAAGTCGGGAGAAATTAGCTGAAAGTATGAGCAATTTCGAATCGATGGGAAGTGGCTGGGTTTTGGACCGTATTCTTTACGTCCAAATCAACATAATTCAATACCTGCCACTCGTGGGAGGTACATATTTTCAATTACCACCCATTATTGAAAATAAAAAGGCTACTGTAAACGTGGACCCAGGGAATCCACTCGACACCAAGTGTTTCTTGTGGTCAATTTTGGCCAAGTTACATCCCGCGACCAACAATCCTAGTCGAATCACTCATTATAGACCATATGAGGACGAACTGAACGTGTCCGACATTACATTCCCCTTCGAGTTGGACGCATATAAACTTAAGATATTCGAGGAAAAGAATAACCTCTCCTTAAATATTTTCGCTTATGAAAAGGGGTATTTCCCACGTTACGTGAGTGAGAAAAAAGTCCCCGAAGCAAGACAAATTGATTTGCTATTGGTTTCAAATGGTGAATCAAAACATTATGTATTAATCCGTCACCTAAGTCGACTTCTAAGCGACTTCACGAAACACAAAGAAACAGCCTATTATTGTCGGTATTGCTTGAAGAGAAGCAGCATGGAAGTAGTACACAATAACCATGTGCGAGAGTGTAATGTGCATGATCCACAACGCGTTATCATGCCACACGATGAACCCATTTTAAAGTTTAGTAACTTTGGATGGATTCAAATGGTAATATACGAGATACGTTTTATTTTAACGATGGATATATCATAATATTTGTTACATAAACAGGTTCCATATATCATCGTTGCTGATTTCGAATCTCTTTTACCAAAAGTCTCAACGTGTCTGCCAGACTCGAAACTGTCGTCAACTACGACATTAGCGTTACATGTAGCGTGTGGGTTTTCATACGCTATTGTCGGTCCAACTGGTGAGTTAAAAACCGTGAATCACGTGTCCTATTATCTAACATATTTGATTATTCGCAGGAAATCTCGTGAAGCATGAGACGTACAGAGGGGGAGATGGAGCTTTGAAATTTCTGAAAATGCTTTTGGGTGAAGCTGATGATATCGCCGAAATGTTGAAGGAAAATATTCCCATGCAACTTTCTGTGGATGAAGAAATCGCATTCCAAACTTCAACGCGCTGCTACGTTTGTGAGGAACCATTCGTTGGAAAGATGGTCAAAACACGTGACCACGACCACTACACCGGAGTGTATAGGGGGTGCGCATGCCAGAGTTGTAATCTGAAGTTAAAAGCACCTAAATTCATCCCAGTCGTGATGCATAACTTGAGCAGGTAATTAACCATAATCGATAATTATAACTGTATGCTAATTACATAACGCCAACAGATACGACGCCCACCTTATCATGCAGCAAATCGCCCTGATAAGAAACAAGAAGATTGACTGTATCGCGTCCAACAGTGAAACGTACATTTCATTCACACTAGGGAATTTACGTTTTGTGGATAGTATTCGGTTCTTACCGGCGTCACTCGAGACACTTGTTTCGAATGTGGCCAAGGGAGGACCGGCGAAATTCCCATTGTTGAACTCTGTATTCAACCCAGACGAGGTCGAGTTACTTCTTAGGAAGGGTGTTTACCCGTACACCTACATGGATTCGGAGAAGCGCTTCGACGAGAGGCAACTACCACCAATTGAGTGCTTCCACAACGACCTGACGGACGAACCCTTGGCCCAGGAAGATTACGCCCACGCTCAAAACGTGTGGCAATCTTTTAACATACAAAATCTGGGAGGGTATCACGATCTGTACGTGTTGTCCGACACACTCCTTCTAGCCGATGTGTTCCACAATTTCCGCAAAATGTGTATGACATCCTATCGACTCGATCCAGCCCATGCTTATACCCTACCAGGTTTTGCATGGAGCGCCGCCCTTTGTAAAACGAAGGTACGCTTAGACCTTCTTTTGGATGAGGATATGCACCTATTCATCGAAAAGGGGATTAGGGGAGGTGTCTCGATGATAAGTCATCGGTTTGCAGCAGCCAACAACAAATATCTAGAATCACATGACGAATCGAAGCCTAGTAGTTACATCTGCTACCTTGGTAAGAAATTTTAGATTAACATCAGCGAAACAAACTAATAACTAACATTCATAGATTGTAATAACTTGTACGGTACGGTCATGTGCGACGCCCTACCAGTGAAGAACTTCCGATGGATTGAACCAACTCCGAACTCTGAAACCGAAATTCTACGTTGTTCCGACACCTCACCAGAAGGTTTCATAGTTGAGGCGGACCTCGAATACCCGGAGGACTTGCACAACGATCATAACTCTTACCCATTGGCACCAGAATCAATGACAATCAAACCCGAGATGCTCTCCGAATATTCAAAGGACCAGATGACCTCGCTCAACATAAAAATCAAGGAATCGCTGCCGAAATTAGTCCCCAACCTTTTCAATAAGGAACGATACGTCGTTCACTACCGTAATTTGAAGTATTACGTATCAAAGGGGTTAAAAATCACCAAGATTCATCGGATTTTGAAGTTCGAGCAGGGTGCCTGGTTGAAGGAATATATTAACTTCAATACGGAGAAAAGAAAACTAGCAACAGACGATTTCGAAAAAGATCTATATAAATTAATGAACAATGCTGTCTTTGGTACGTAATTAACTTAATTAACAAAATTAAAAAAAAAAATAAAAATTAAAATAATTTTTCAGGTAAAACTATGGAAAACTTGAGAAATCGTCAGGATTTCAAACTAGTTACAACACCAGAGAAGGCGGTTAAAAAGGCCTCATCTCCCGCCTTTGAGAAGTTTACCATCTTTCACAATGAATTGGTCGGTATTCACATGACCAAAAAGAAGTTGGTCCTAAACCGCCCCATCTACACGGGGTTCGTTATTCTGTTATCTAAACTTCTGATGTACCAATTTCATTACGATGTAATCCAGAGACGATATGGGGAGAGCGCGAAATTACTTTTCACAGATACTGGTATGAGGTTTTTAAGGTGTTAACCCGATTTTAAACTAATCCAGATTGTAATTACAGACAGCCTCACGTACTGCATCGAAACCCCTGACCTATACGCCGATTTTGCCGCCCAAGCGGACATGTACGACTTTTCTGGTTACCCTCGCGATCACCCACTTTTTAGTGATGCGAACAAGAAAAAACTTGGAAAATTCAAAGACGAGCTAGATGGTACACCGATCGAACAGTTTTGTGGTCTAAGACCCAAAATGTACAGTATATTATCTGCAAAGGGCGAAAAGAAGACTTGTAAAGGTGTATGTAAGCGTGTGGTCAAGAAGAATGTTCGCCACGAACAATACCGCGATTGTCTCTTTAATCGCGAGTTGGCTGTAGCGGAAATGACTCGAATCGTGAGCAACAAACATGTTTTATCAACGGTGAGACAGAATAAACTCTGTCTTAACCCTTGCGATGACAAGAGGTTCATTTTAGATGACGGTGTTTCTACACTCGCCCATGGTCATAAAGATACAAAATAAAAAATTTAAGACAAATTTATTGAGTAATTCTTATACATATATTCCACAATCATACGATCGTTTACATTTTTGTTTGTAGAGAATCTCTCTATTATATTATCCATTTTAATTCCCCGACATGTTGCAATCGGGTTTCTTTTGGGGGTAGAATATTTTCCCATGGCACCCTTTTCCGGGGTTTTACCCCCACAAGATAAATTCATTTTTAAACTTTCACCGCACTAGAATTGAACTGATTTGAATTCCGAGTTTTTATTTTTCTTCTAGATATCCCTTATCTTATCTTAGTGTTTGCAATAAAATTAAACTTCTCGAAAGTTCCAGCGTCAATTATTTTATCCATAGATCTTAATCCCCCGACATGTTGCAATCGGGTTTCTTTTGGGGGTAGAATATTTTCCCATGGCACCCTTTTCCAGGGTTTTACCCCCACAAGATAAATTCATTTTTAATCTTTCACCGCACTAGAATTGAACTGATTTGAATTCCGAGTTTTTATTTTTCTTCTAGATATCCCTTATCTTATCTTAGTGTTTGTGATAAAATTGAACTGATTTGAATTCCGAGTTTTTATTTTTCTTATCCCTTATCTTATCTTAGTGTTTGTGATAAAATTAAACTTCTCGAAAGTTCCAGCGTCACTGGCGCCATCGGCTCCCCCCCCTCGCACCGCTCGCACCGCATGCGGTGCGTGCACCGCCCCTGCCTTCCACAGTGCTTGTTCTGGGAGCCCCATATGAACCCTACTATGCCCAATCACGATGGACAAAATATGTATCTACCAGGGCTCGAACCTGGGACCTTCCGCGTGTTACGCGGACGTTATAACCACTACACCATAGATACGTAGAAATACTGAGTTTTCCGAGAGATCTAGCTTATTTTTATGCCCAATCACGATGGACAAAACATGTATCTACCAGGGCTCGAACCTGGGACCTTCCGCGTGTGAAGCGGACGTGATAACCACTACACCATAGATACGTAGTTATGTTGAAATTTCCGAGAGATCTAGATTATATTTATGCCCAATCACGATGGACAAAACATGTATCTACCAGGGCTCGAACCTGGGACCTTCCGCGTGTTACGCGGACGTGATAACCACTACACTATATATACGTAGTAGAACTGAGTTTTCCAAGGGGCCTTTTTTTATTTTTATGCCTAATCACGATGGTCAAAACATGTATCTTATGGGCCTCGCACCTGGGACCTTCCGCGTTTAGCCAGACGTGATAACCACTATCCCATAGATACGAAGTGATACTGAGTTTTCCAAGAGACCTAGCTTTTTTTATGTCCTATCACGATGGTCAAAATATGTATCTACCAGGGCTCGACCCTGGGACCTTCCACGTGTAAAGCGGACGTGATAACCACTACACCATAGATACGTAGTAATACTGAGTTTTCCGAGAGATCTAGCTTATATTTATGCCCAATCACGATGTACAAAACATGTATCTACCAGGGCTCGAACCTGGGACCTTCCGCGTGTAAAGCGGACGTGATAACCACTACACTATATATACGTAATAGAACTGAGTTTTCCAAGAGATCTAGCTTATTTTTATGCCCAATCACGATGGACAAAACATGTATCTACCAGGGCTCGAACCTGGGACCTTCCGCGTGTGAAGCGGACGTAATAACCACTACACCATAGATACGCAGTTATGTTGAAATTTCCGAGAGACCTAGCTTTTTATGCCCAATCACGATGGACAAAATATGTATCTACCAGGGCTCGAACCTAGCACCTTACACGTGTAAAGCGGACGTGATAACCACTACACTATAGCTACGTAGTAAAATTGAGTTTTCAAAGAGACCTAGCATATTTTTATGCCTAATCACGATGGTCAAAACATGTATCTTATGGGCGTCGAACCTTGGACCTTCCGCGTGTTAGCCGGACGTGATAACCACTATCCCATAGACACTTAGTAATATTGTGTTTTCCAAGAGACCTAGCTTTTTTATGTCCTATATCGATGGTCAAAATGTGTATCCACCAGGGCTCGAACCTGGGACCTTCCGCGTGTTAGGCGGACGTGATAACCACTAAACCATAGATACGTAGTAGAACTGAGTTTTCCAAGAGACCTATTTTATTTTTATGCCTAATCACGATGGTCAAAACATGTATCTTATGGGCCTCGCACCTGGGACCTTCCGCGTGTTAGCCAGACGTGATAACCACTATCCCATAGATACGAAGTGATACTGAGTTTTCCAAGAGACCTAGCTTTTTTATGTCCTATCACGATGGTCAAAATATGTATCTACCAGGGCTCGACCCTGGGAGATTCCGCGTGTTAGGCGGACGTGATAACCACTACACCATAGATACGTAGTAGAACTGAGTTTTCCAAGAGACCTATTTTATTTTTATGCCTAATCACGATGGTCAAAACATGTATCTTATGGGCCTCGCACCTGGGACCTTCCGCGTGTTAGCCAGACGTGATAACCACTATCCCATAGATACGAAGTGATACTGAGTTTTCCAAGAGACCTAGCTTTTTTATGTCCTATCACGATGGTCAAAATATGTATCTACCAGGGCTCGACCTGGGACCTTCCGCGTGTAAAGCGGACGTGATAACCACTACACCATAGATACGTAGTAATACTGAGTTTTCCGAGAGATCTAGCTTATATTTATGCCCAATCACGATGGACAAAACATGTATCTACCAGGGCTCGAACCTGGGACATTCCGCGTGTAAAGCGGACGTGATAACCACTCTCATAGATACGAAGTGATACTGAGTTTTCCAAGAGACCTAGCCTTTTTTATGTCCTATCACGATGGTCAAAATATGTATCTACCAGGGCTCGAACCTGGGACCTTCCGCGTGTAAAGCGGACGTGATAACCACTACACCATAGATACGCAGTGATACTGAGTTTTCCGAGAGATCTAGCTTATATTTATGCCCAATCACGATGGACAAAATATGTATCTACCAGGGCTCGATCCTGGGACCTTCCGCGTGTTAGGCGGACGTGATAACCACTACACTATATATACGTAGTAGAACTGAGTTTTCCAAGAGACCTATTTTATTTTTATGCCTAATCACGATGGTCAAAACATGTATCTTATGGGCCTCGCACCTGGGACCTTCCGCGTTTTAAGCCAGACTTGATAACCACTATCCCAAGATACGAATGGTACTGATTTTCTCAAGAGACCTAGCTTTTTTTATGTCCTATCACGATGGTCAAAATATGTATCTACCAGGGCTCGAACCTGGGACCTTCCGCGTGTAAAGCGGACGTGATAACCACTACACCATAGATACGTAGTAATACTGAGTTTTCCGAGAGATCTAGCTTATATTTATGCCCAATCACGATGGACAAAACATGTATCTACCAGGGCTCGAACCTGGGACCTTCCGCGTGTGAAGCGGACGTGATAACCACTACACCATAGATACGTAGTTATGTTGAAATTTCCAAGAGAACCTATCTTTTTTATGCCCAATCACGATGGACAAAATATGTATCTACCAGGGCTCGAA
>JAEQBA010003142.1:0-17364 GCA_019434445.1 Phalangium opilio
TTGAAATGCAGCGCGTGCTGGCGCGTGAGCTAGCGCGTGGTTTAAAAATATTTTTTTGAAACCTATACAAAAACGCCAAGTTAACCTTACGCTACGAGAAATGAGATACTATACCTTTTCAGCCTTTGCTAGTGCTGTAAAGTTAGGCTGTGAAAAAAGTGTACCCCCTTGGTCGCGAGACTTGGGTCTAACTCGCAAAAGGTTTTCCACCTCATAATGTTAAGCTCCATAGAGTTTAACATTAGGATTTCGGATTGAGTATAAATAGAAAATCCCTGACGGGATTTTCTTAATGTGCGGGTTAATGATCTGAAAATTTACTAGGCTATTAAACGATATTATTAACGCTACTTTTACAAGCCGATTTAAATAATACGTCTTTTGGATTATAAAAACCAACCTTGGTCTAATGCTTGCGTCTATCAATTTAGTCAGGGAAATTTGTGGAATTTAGTCAACGAAATTTGTGGAATTAGGTCAGGGAATTTGTGGAATTCATTCAGGGAAATTTGATAAATTTAGTCAGGGAAATTAGATAAATATAGTCAGGGAAATTTGATAAATTTAGTCAGGGAAATTTGATAAATTTAGTCAAAGAGATTTGATTAATTTAGTCAATGAAATTTGTGAAAATTAGTCAGGGAAATTTGATAAACTTGGTCAAATAAATTTGATAAATTTAGTCAGGGAACTATTTCGAATTTGATAAATTTAGCCAGGGATTGTTTTGGAATTTAGTCAGGGAAATTTGTGGTATTAAGTCAGCGAAATTTGTGGAAATTAGTCAAGGAAATTTGAGTAATTTCATCAGGGAAGTTTGATAACTTTAGTCGGATAGTTTTTGGATTTTATTTAGGCATAAATTCCAAACACACAAATGCACCTCCAGTTGTTATAAGAAGGTGAAAAATTCTAAAAAAGGATTGAAAGTGTGTCGTTACGGTTTCCTTCGAAACGTAACAAACGTTGCCACTATGAATTCCGTTAGATCAGTTACTCGTCACCGTAAAATGAAAAAGGTGCATAAACGACTGTACGACTTGCCGAGAAAACAGCACGAAGTTTTAATCAATGATTATAATCCCCCGCTTCTTCTGGCTTCCAAAGCCAACATGGATTTGCAATTTGGAAATTGTGGCAAACTATATCACGGCGTACGTGAAAAAGGGAGACCGGGCTGACATGGACCAAACTTTTGCCGAGTTAGGGAACGAAAGTTTGTCCAAAAGATTATTTGCCTATAGATTGAAATCACTGACTTCTAAGTCAGTAGGCATATACGAAGCTATGGATATTATGTTGGGCCAAGTCCTTTACAATAAATCCGACAGCACTAAAGGCCAACTATTTGCGAGGACTACTCATTTATCAGGGCTAAAAGCCAATCCATATTCCGCTGCGTAGGACCCACAAATATCCAAAATGTCTTGCAGCCCTACCCGCGATTCAGCAACAACATAAATATCATCCGCAAAAAATCCACCCACTATCCGATAGTTCTGCGTCGCGCCGCCAGGGTACCTAAGCGTAAAACCGAGGTTGGAAGCCCTTAGGGCCCTGTCGAGAGGTTCCAGATATAGTGCAAAGAGGAGAGAAGACAGAGCACACCCCTGTTTTAAACCCACCCCACTGGACATGAAATCTGTAGCCACATCCCCAAACCAATAACGGTACTTTACATCCTCAAAAAGCCTAGCCAAGAGAGTAACAAAATGACCTGGAATGCCTAGGGTCACCAGTAACGCCCACAACTGAGTCCTGCAGACGCCATCGTAAGCCTTTCGTAGGTCCAGAAAAGCGAATAACGCTGAACGTTGTTCAATTCGAGCAATACTATAAATAGACTATCAGCCCCTCGCCTATCCCTCCTGAACCCGTTCTGCAACTCCCCTAAGATATTATTGTTCTCAACAAAATGTTCCAAGCGTGTTTTATAATTGCCACAAACACCTTAGAGAGGCACTGTGATAGGGCAAATGGCCGGAACGAGCCCAGATTTTCAATGTCCTTTCCTCCACCTTTGAATAATAACTTAATTTCTGTGATCCCCACGAGTCGGGAATAATAGACTGTTGCAGGATATCATTGAACAATTCACACAAAACCCGTCGCGAGTAACCGTCCAGATGTTTTAGGAGGTCATAGGATATTGAGTCCTTGCCTGCAGCTTTCCCCGTGGGTAGGGCTTTTAAAACTGCGTCAACACATTCTTCCGATGTGTCTTTTGTGCATCGCCTTCGGTATAATTTTGGAAGATTTTTCAGGATCTCTTAGTACCAATACAATGTTCAAAATTTGTGATGATTTTAAAACCTGGGAGCTAGAAAGGTTGGTATTTTTCATTCGTGCTTTGTTTACATTTATAATCTCCGAAGGGCTCCTCCTCCTAATCGGTAGGCTGGGTATATAATGTCTGTTGGCTTATGTCTTAAAGAAACTTGTGGTTCTTCATCCACAACCTGCTAATGGTAGCTTCCAAGAGATTTGAATTTGATTGCACATTGTTGACTTCCGCGTTATGTGTGTCAAGTATAGCATAAGCTAGCCCAATCAATATAACCAAAACGTCCTCGATAATTCCATCAGATTTGGAATTTAGATAATTGCCTATAACTTCCTTCATTTCTTCTTAAATTGGCTCTGTTTCTTTATTTTCAATTCCAAGGGCTTTAGAAATCATGCCTGTTTTCCAGTTTTGCCAACATTTGAAAAAACAACCATAACTGGCAATTTTGTCATTTCTTGCACTAGGATTTTCAATTTACTTGAGGTTTAGAAAATTAACATACACAATTTTAGATCGTCGTTTTCTTTTGGCTTCTGCAACATAGTTCTCCTATTTTCATATAGTGAGGCCGCCTTGAATTACTCTTTAGTCTTTTCATTATTAAGGATAGTTGTTTAGCTTAGGTTAGTTTTAAAATTTTACGCATCTGATTTTGATGATATCTAAACAAGTAAATTTTTAGTTTTATTATTCTAGTTTTTTTATTTAAAAATATTCAGTTATTATTATAAACTTACGTAAACAAAATATCAGACCGAAAAAACACTACTCTGTAACCAAGCTAAGGATCTGACATGAATCTGCTAGAATGAACAGGAGCAGACGAAAAGAAAATAGTTTCGGAAAAGGGTATTCATCCGCGAGTTCCCGTAAAAACCCGATTCTGGAAAAAATTTTTGCTCCGTGTGGGATGACGAGCTAGGGTTTGCTATAAACCTTACAGCTCCAGGTAATAGTAATTGGACAGGAAGGGAGGAGGGTTTGGGACTAAATTTTGAGGAATTTTCCGAGTCCTAGTTTAAAAGCGGCTAATGAGGGGGGCCAAAACCCGCTCAGAGGGGAGAGAATTCCAGATGGAAATAACTCGCCGAAAAAAAGAAAACTTCAGTTAAGTAAATACTTAAGTAGAGGGAAGGACAAGTACCTTGGCAGTGGCACATAATTCGCATAAAAAGCCTTTCTACATAATCATATAAAAAATTTATTTGGTTAATAAAAATTAAATGATTCAAAGTTTTTGTATTTAAAAAAAAACATTTACTGAAAAGGTTGTGACAGTCCTGTATTGATGATGAATATGTAAAATTATATCACATTTATGAACTCATTTTAAATGTGTATTTAGTCTAATCGGATTTTTCCATACTCCCAAATTAGCCTGATAAATTTGAATTGACATACATTTTGCCATTCCGCAGGTACTCCCCAAATACCCCAGAATCGTCTTCTGACCGGTGAATCTCCCTAGTGATTTTATTGATTTATTTATTTGAATGCAATATATGATAAATTATTACAAGTTTAGATTACTTGTCATATTCTTCCATCTATTTTAATAGAAAAACCTGAGATTGTGGTTTTTTCTCGTTGTTCCCTTTTCGAGAAACGTTTGCTTCGTAGCTGAACTTCGTTCAGATGCGAATGAAGTAGAGGGGCCAGGAACTTCAGAGGGAGGATTTCCTTGGTTAGTCAAGTTATTCTTTAATTCTTTAAAAAAGCATCTAAGTGAATTATAAATTCTGTACCTCAAAACGTTGTGATTATACTCTCTCCTAAACACTACATCCTTTATAAACAGAATTGGTTAAAAAAAGCCCACTTTATGCTTTCCATTTGGTAATCATCGCTTTCTTGACCATTTTTGGTAACTGTGAATGTGTTGTAAACTCCACGAAAATGATCAACTAGATTCTCCCACATTTTGCATTAATCTTCTAAATATATAATGTTTAAAAGCTGTATTAAGAACTTAAAACAATAGCTCTTATAATATTGCTGTAAAACAGTCTCACAATTAAAAAAATAGTTCCAGATTTTAACAATATAAATAATATAATTCCACATTTTAAATATATAAATAAAATAGTTCTAGATTTTAACAATATAAATAAAATAGTTCCACATTTTGAAAATGAAATAGAAGTTTATTGTGCATAATAAAAGTTGGGTCACAACTCACGAGATTATACACATTAATTAAAAATACAGCTACAAAATCAACATTGTGCATACCAGGTAAATAACATAGTGAATTTAACTAAATAGAAAATAGATTAAGCATGTAAAACTCAGTAAGCATCCAGTAACTTGGTCCGAATTTGCTTTTTAACATCATGTAATTTGTCAGAATAGAAATCAATAAGTGAAGAGAACAAATTGCATTAAGTTTGCATTCTAATGATAGGATTTATACTTTTCCGCGGATTATAAAACAATGTGGGATTTTGCAAGTTTTTTGGAACAGAGAAATTAATGGCACTTAACAGATTTGAGAGGGGAATGATCGTATGTAGCAATTTATATACAAATGTTATATCATTAATAGTTAGACCATCAACAATTTTAGTTAGGTCAAGAATGGACAACAAGAAAGTGTAATTATAGGGGGCTTTGGGCACAAAACACCTATGACAATACTCCATGAATTTGCGTTGCACACCCTCCATCTTATTAACTAGGTATTGGCTACAACCACTCCAGGCAACCCATTCGAAAAGCAATCGGGAACGAACAAGGCTTATATACAGTAGACGAAAGTGATGCATTGATCGTAACTGTCTGCAGAGCTTGAGTGAAACCGCTAAGGTACGCCGACACCGGCTGACAGTCTTCGTCACGTGATTATAGAAAAGTAACTTAGCGTCAAAAATAGCACCTAAATCTTTAGTTTCAGTTGCAGTGCGAATGGGTTTGGAGTCTATAACATATGAATCCAGCAATGTCCGACAATTTCGCCTAGTAAATGTAACATGTGTTGATTTCGAAGGGTTAACCGGAATATTATTATTCTAGCACCAAATAGAGAGGGCGTTTATGTCCTCCTGCAACTGATCTCTATCACGGTCGGTTTCGATTACCCTAAAAAGTTTGTTGTTATCCGCAAATTGAAGAAGATTGCAATGACGAATGCGAAATTGTAGGTCGTAGAGGTAAATATTGAAGAGCAAAGGCCCCAAGGAAGATCCCTGCGGAACCCCGCAACTTAATCTGTACTCAACCGTGGTGAGAGTCCCATTGCATTTAAGGACATAATTTCGCCCCTGTAGGTAATTACATAGCTAATCTAGCAAGATTCCATTAATACCTAGGACAGATAGTTTGTCTTTTAAAAAATTATGTGAATCGCGATCAAACGCTTTAGCAAGGTTCAAATATGTTAGGTCAACCTGACCGCGACTCTCAACAATCGGGGCAACGTAGTGATTAGTATCTATAGATTTGCCTGGGGTAAAACCCTGCTTACAATCGTTTGGGAATAAATTGAACCACTTTTGCAAATGCTTATGCATAACTATATCAAACACTTTAGCAAAGACACAGAGGAGAGAGATTGGTCTATAATTCTTTGTTTCACGTGACGCGCCTGATTTATATACGGGAACTACAACTGCTTTTTCCATAGGGTAGGGAAAGTACCAGATGTAATAGACAGGTTAAAAATATATGTTCTAACAACGGTAGTAAAATGGCCTCGCAGCCCTTTATGATAAAGGTCGGTATGCCATCCACACCAGTAGAATATTTGTTGGGAAGCTTTTAAAAATATAAATAAAATATTGCCACAACATTTTAAAAATAGGAATAAAATTGGGTCACATTTTAAAAAAAGAAATAAAATAGGGTCACATTTTAAAAAAAGAAATAAAATAGGGTCACATTTTAAAAAAGGAAATAAAATAGGGTCACATTTTAAAAAGGAATAAAATAGATTTAAAGTGGCACCATATTATTTATAGTTTTAAAACAATCTGAATCACTTTGGTTTGAATTAAGTAAAAAAAAATTATGTTCTGTTGTAACATTCTTATTTTTAAAATAAGATAAAATAAAAAACTTACTAGAAAAATTAAACGAATAGAAAAGTTTTTTCATTCTTAAATTCCTTTTTTTAATTTTAAATTTAGAAGTTCCAACGATTCCCTAATATTCTAATAATTCTTGAAGTTCTATATTCTAATCTCATCCCTCAGCCCTTTAAAGAGGGAATGACCATCGTCTACAATATGGATTGACCTACCAGGTTTTGCAGCGTTTGAAATTTCGCGGGAAATTTAGGTTTTAAAGTGCGCCCCTAGCGGACGCATTCGGCGAATTAAAAGGTACTGAAAACATTTTCGAAATAGGCCTGGATTAAAAATGTTGGCGAAGGTTAAAGCTTTTGAACTAACTAACCATCTATTACATAACTTAAATCCTGACTGCTTGACTTGACAATCAACGTCCAGTCAAACTCAAATTGCTTTCCCGTCATTTTCACGAAGTCTTCATCTTCTTCTTTCATCGAAGTCTTGTATTGTTTTTTATAATGATGATGATCATCATATTTTCTAGCTGTGAGGTTTTAATCTTTTATTATACTAGTAATAACTATGATGAATTATCTCTCTGTTGAAGCTTAGCAGTTGGCACGTGTTGGTACGATACGCATGTAGTTGTACGAAAATAGTCTTTAAATTGCATGTTTCAAAGTTGAAAATATGCACTGCTTGTAGCATTTATGTCGAAATAATTTTGTTCTTCGTTATATTAGTTATGTAAAGGGGCGGGGGGGCAGGATGCGAAAGAAAACTTTACCATTTACTGGCTATTATATGTTCATTTAAATATGAGATTTTGAGGGTCAATTTTTTTAAATTTTGTCAGGCAACTCTTAGCTTTAAGTTTGGAAACAGTGCTGCTAGAACATGACAATTATTGTTTTGCGCGTGGGTTACCAAAGGGACAATGAAAAGGTTATAAAATTTTGAAGAAAAAAATTATTCCAAAAGGCTTTGCAAATTCTGCCCCTGTTGGTTTTAATCAATGGCACCCGTCACTCAGACTACTCCAGCTGGTGAGAAACACATAGAGAATATGCAAAACTTCCTGGAATATTAATTGTAAAAAAATGTTTTAGTTATTTTATTTACAAGGGTAAGGTAATATATATATATATATATAGAGATATATATATATATAGAGATAGAGATAGATATAGAGATAGAGAGAAGATAGATAGAGAGAGAGAGATAGAGATAGAGAGAGATAGAGATAGGAGATATATATATCTATAGAGAGATAGGAGAGATATAGAGAGATAGAGAGTATCTATATCTTATATAGAGATATATATATATAGATATATAGATATATATAGATATATATATATAGATATATATATATATATATATCTATATATATAGAGATATATATATATATATATATATATATATATATATATATATATATATATATATATATATATATATATATATATATATATATATATATATATATATATATATAGGTAACCGCAATTGGGGAAATAATTCTCAAACTATATAAAAACAAATTCTCCAACAATAGTAGGATATTAGTTAGTGGGACAAATTAATAAGTTCATATGGCTATTAGATACTTTTAAATAATTTTTTTAAGTGCTATTCGATTGGGTCGGGTACACATTATTGATAAGTTATACAAAGAAAAGGTTATATTAATAAATAATATTTAAGCACAAAATCTTCGCTACATGGGTTAAAATGAAAACAGTATAATATTAGATTAAATTAATTTAGTTTATAAAATCTCGTGGACTTTTTTTGGAACGGTTTGAAATTGTAAATGCAAAAAAATTATAAGCGTCTTAATGTAAAAAAAATATAGCGCGCTTAAAAGAGAAAAATGGTAGTTGCGAAACTGATATTTAGAGAACTCTTCGAATATATTAATTTTAATCAGTATTTATTTAAAATTTGGGTACGAGTGTCTAAATCTCAGTTCCAAAAATCTGTTCAATGTTAACTAATAATATGAGTTTGTCTCAATAGTATCACCAGCTTATTAAAGAATTAAATTTAATCACATAGCATTACCAACAGGGGCTACGTTTTTAGCTTGTTTTTACATGAAATACCATTGGGGCAAGACAAAACCCTTCACTAGAAAATTTGAAAATTAATTCAAGAATCATCGCCTTTTTTCGTAACAATAGGATGGCCCTACAATCCTCCTTCCTCTTCCATTCACGGTTATTATAGTCTGGGCAACATCAAAATTTATCTCGAACCATTGTAAACCCTTAACTTGCTCGAGAATTAACAATTTTACATAATCATAAATTACTTTAAAGGGAATATGAAACTATTAGTATATCTTTGACAGATATGATGCTCCTTTCTTGTACGAATATTGAAATTTTAAGCTTTACCCGGGGTAAATTTGATATGGATTCTTCAATCACGTTAGATCCTTTAATGTGTCTGGACTCTTTCCAAGAGCAGAACAGTGACGTCTGTCAAGTTACTGACGAATCTCTCCCTTTTTCTGATCATTGCATCACTGACCTCGTACCAGCTGTTGTCTTTTCTCACAAAGTTCACATAATGTCCCTCGGCCAACGATTGACCTTTATGAATAATCACCCCTTTAGTTTTAAACAGCATCTTGCTCAAAGTGACATTTTGATTTTCAAAACTTGATATTTTGGTCGAAATCTTAATTGGACGACCATCTTTGTAATCGCCACGGAGAAGACACAAAAATACGTACTTCCCGCTGGATATCAATACATCACGCTCTTGTATTTTTGGGTTGTTACAAAATACGCATGGCATCTCTGTCAATCTCATTCTTTTTTCTAGAGATTTCCAATCAATTTTATCTCGGTTTTCTAGTGGAAGATTGAAAATGTTGCTTTCAACAATATTTTCCGAATTTTGTTCAACTTGACATTTAGGGCATTTGGTAAAGTTTCGCGACTTTGACCAAAAAAGATCTTTTAGAGCCTTAGAGTAATTGGCTTCCATTTCTTGACTTAGTGTCGTCAAGAGCACCATCAAAAATTCACTGGCGTCTTGTTGATCGTTTTGCGTAAAATGATTTCCAACAGCCATTCTCAGTTCCAACCCTTTACGACTGAAACTTCCTTCAGAACTCTCGATGTCGTTTATCGTGTCATGGAGGCAACGTAAAACTGGTTTTCCTACGAATGATCCGTTGTAAGATTTGACCAATTCTCTTAATTCGGGCACTAATAACAGTAGTTGCAAAACGCTATTTGAATAGCATGTTACTTGATCATCGTTATTTAAACCTTTCACGGGAAAACTATCCAAACTCTGTTGGTCCTTCCTTTTCTTCTTTGGCAAAGTGCTCTATTATGTACGGCTTAATTCTCTTTCTCATGAAACCCAGATTGTTTTTCAACTGGATTACATTCGCATTTTTCTCGACACCCTCAGAGCGCATCGCATAATCGTAAAACTGACCAAATTCCCGCAAACTAAGATTTTCCAAGCTGTCGGGACGATTCGGATACTTGTCGTCGACGAACCCTTTTTGGCAAGTGTCCTTGCTTTTGAACGTAGTTCAAACTGCTAGAAATTTAAATAGTCACAAAAATACTTCTGCAAAAACTCGGGTCCGTCCGGGATTTGAACTCGGGACCACTCACTCCCGAAGCGAGTATCATACCCCTACACCAACGGACCAAGTGCGTAACTAAAACATGCTCAACTCATAGGTCTACCTTGTTGTTTGTTGCATTTAAATAGTCACTAAATTACTTCTGCAAAAACTCGGGTCCGTCCGGGATTTGACCCCGGGACCATTAACACCCTAAGCGGGTATTTTACCCCTAGTCCAACGGACGAATTATGAAACTGAAACATGCTCAACACGCAGCCCTACAATTTAACTAGTTGCATTTAAATTATCACTAAATTAGTTCTGCAAAAACTCGGGTCCGTCCGGGATTTGAACTTGGGACCACTCGCACTCTAAGCGAATATCATACCCCTAGATCAATGGACCAACTGTGTAACTAAAACATGCTCAACTCATAGGTCCACCTTGTTGTTAGTTGCATTTAAATAGTCACTTTATTACTTCTGCAAAAACTCGGATCCGTCCGGGATTTGAACTCGGTGCCACTCACACCCTAAGCGAGTATCAAAACCCTAGACCAACGGACCATGAAGGTAACTAAAACATGCTCAACTCATAGGCCTACCCTGTAGTTAGTTGCATTAAAATGTCAATAATTTTCTTCTGCAAAATCTTGGATCTGTCCGGGATTTGAACCCGGGACCACTCGCACCCTAAGCGAGTATAATACCCCTAGACCAACGGACCACGTGTGTAACTAAAACATGCTCAACTCATAGGTCTACCTTGTTGTTAGTTGCATTTAAATAGTCACAAAAATACTTCTGCAAAAACTCGGGTCCGTCCGGGATTTGAACTCGGGTCCGTCCGGGATTTGAACTCGGGTCCACTCACTCCCGAAGCGAGTATCATACCCCTACACCAACGGACCAAGTGCGTAACTAAAACATGCTCAACTCATAGGTCTACCTTGTTGTTTGTTGCATTTAAATAGTCACTAAATTACTTCTGCAAAAACTCGTATCCGTCCGGGATTTGAACTCGGGGCCACTCACACCCTAAGCGAGTATCAAAACCCTAGACCAACGGACCATGAAGGTAACTAAAACATGCTCAACTCATAGGCCTACCCTGTAGTTAGTTGCATTAAAATAGTCAATAATTTTCTTCTGCAAAATCTCGGGTCCGTCCGGGATTTGAACCCGGGACCACTCGCACCCTAAGCGGGTATCATACCCCTAGACCAACGGACCACGTGTGTAACTGAAACATGCTCAACTCATAGGTCTACCTTGTTGTTAGTTGCATTTAAATAGTCACTAAATTACTTCTGCAAAAACTCGGGTCCGTCTGGGATTTGAAACCGGTACCAGTAACACCCTAAGCGGGTATTTTACCCCTAGACCAACGGACCAAGTGTGTAACTAAAACATGCTCAACTCATAGGTCTACCTTGTTGTTTGTTGCATTTAAATAGTCACTAAATTACTTCTGCAAAAACTCGGGTCCGTCCGGGATTTGAACTCGGGACCACTCACACCCGAAGCGAGTATAATACCCCTAGAAAAACGGACCACGTGTGTAACTAAAACATGCTCCCACTCATAGGTCTACCTTGTTGTTAGTTGCATTTAAACAGTCACACAATTACTTCGGCAAAATTTCGGGTCTGTCCGGGATTTGAACTCGGGGCCACTCACACCCTAAGCGAGTATCAAAACCCTAGACCAACGGACCAAGTGTGTAACTAAAACATTCTCAACTCATAGGTCTACCTTGTTGTTAGTTGCATTTAAATAGTCACTATATTACTTCTGCAAAAACTCGGGTCCGTCTGGGATTTGAAACCGGTACCAGTAACACCCTAAGCGGGTATTTTACCCCTAGACCAACGGACCAAGTGTGTAACTAAAACATGCTCAACTCATAGGTCTACCTTGTTGTTTGTTGCATTTAAATAGTCACTAAATTACTTCTGCAAAAACTCGGGTCCGTCCGCGATTTTAACCCGGGACCACTCGCACCCTAAGCGAGTATCATACCCCTAGACCAACGGACCACGTGTGTAACTAAAACATGCTCAACTCATAGGTCTACCTTGTTGTTAGTTGCATTTAAATAGTCACAAAAATACTTCTGCAAAAACTCGGGTCCGTCCGGGATTTGAACTCGGGGCCACTCACTCCCGAAGCGAGTATCATACCCCTACACCAACGGACCAAGTGCGTAACTAAAACATGCTCAACTCATAGGTCTACCTTGTTGTTTGTTGCATTTAAATAGTCACTAAATTACTTCTGCAAAAACTCGGGTCCGTCTGGGATTTGAAACCGGTATCAGTAACACCCTAAGCGGGTATTTTACCCCTAGACCAACGGACCAAGTGTGTAACTAAAACATGCTCAACTCATAGGCCTACCCTGTAGTTAGTTGCATTAAAATGTCAATAATTTTCTTCTGCAAAATCTTGGATCCGTCCGGGATTTGAACCCGGGACCACTCGCACCCTAAGAGAGTATCATACCCCTAGACCAACGGACCACGTGTGTAACTGAAACATGCTCAACTCATAGGTCTACCTTGTTGTTAGTTGCATTTAAACAGTCACAAAATTACTTCTGCAAAAACTCGGGTCCGTCCGGGATTTGAACTCGGGGCCACTCACACCCTAAGCGAGTATCAAAACCCTAGACCAACGGACCAAGTGTGTAACTAAAACATTCTCAACTCATAGGTCTACCTTGTTGTTAGTTGCATTTAAATAGTCACTAAATTACTTCTGCAAAAACTCGGGTCCGTCCGGGATTTGAAACCGGTACCAGTAACACCCTAAGCGGGTATTTTACCCCTAGACCAACGGACCAAGTGTGTAACTAAAACATGCTCAACTCATAGGTCTACCTTGTTGTTAGTTGCATTTAAATAGTCACTAAATTACTTCTGCAAAAACTCGGGTCCGTCCGGGATTTGAACTCGGGACCACTCACACCCGAAGCGAGTATCATACCCCTACACCAACGGACCAAGTGCGTAACTAAAACATGCTCAACTCATAGGTCTACCTTGTTGTTTGTTGCATTTAAATAGTCACTAAATTACTTCTGCAAAAACTCGGGTCCGTCCGGGATTTGACCCCGGGACCACTCGCACCCTAAGCGGGTATCATACCCCTAGACCAACGGACCACGTGTGTAACTGAAACATGCTCAACTCATAGGTCTACCTTGTTGTTAGTTGCATTTAAATAGTCACTAAATTACTTCTGCAAAAACTCGGGTCCGTCTGGGATTTGAAACCGGTGTCAGTAACACCCTAAGCGGGTATTTTACCCCTAGACCAACGGACCAAGTGTGTAACTAAAACATGCTCAACTCATAGGCCTACCCTGTAGTTAGTTGCATTAAAATGTCAATAATTTCTTCTGCAAAATCTTGGATCCGTCCGGGATTTGAACCCGGGACCACTCGCACCCTAAGAGAGTATCATACCCCTAGACCAACGGACCACGTGTGTAACTGAAACATGCTCAACTCATAGGTCTACCTTGTTGTTAGTTGCATTTAAACAGTCACAAAATTACTTCTGCAAAAACTCGGGTCCGTCCGGGATTTGAACTCGGGGCCACTCACACCCTAAGCGAGTATCAAACCCTAGACCAACGGACCAAGTGTGTAACTAAAACATTCTCAACTCATAGGTCTACCTTGTTGTTAGTTGCATTTAAATAGTCACTAAATTACTTCTGCAAAAACTCGGGTCCGTCCGGGATTTGAAACCGGTACCAGTAACACCCTAAGCGGGTATTTTACCCCTAGACCAACGGACCAAGTGTGTAACTAAAACATGCTCAACTCATAGGTCTACCTTGTTGTTAGTTGCATTTAAATAGTCACTAAATTACTTCTGCAAAAACTCGGGTCCGTCCGGGATTTGAACTCGGGACCACTCACACCCGAAGCGAGTATAATACCCCTAGACCAACGGACCACGTGTGTAACTAAAACATGCTCTCACTCATAGGTCTACCTTGTTGTTAGTTGCATTTAAACAGTCACAAAATTACTTCTGCAAAATTTCGGGTCCGTCCGGGATTTGAAATCGGGAGCACTCACACCCGAAGCGAGTATAATACCCCTACACCAACGGACCACGTGTGTAACTAAAACATGCTCAACTCATAGGTCTACCTTGTTGTTAGTTGCATTTAAACAGTCACAAAATTACTTCTGCAAAAACTCGGGTCCGTCCGGGATTTGAACTCGGGAGCACTCACACCCGAAGCGAGTATAATACCCCTACAACAACGGATCAAGTGCGTAACTAAAACATGCTCAACTCATAGGTCTACCTTGTTGTTTGTTGCATTTAAATAGTCACTAAATTACTTCTGCAAAAACTCGGGTCCGTCCGGGATTTGACCCCGGGACCATTAACACCCTAAGCGGGTATTTTACCCCTAGTCCAACGGACGAATTATGAAACTGAAACATGCTCAACACGCAGCCCTACAATTTAACTAGTTGCATTTAAATAATCACTAAATTAGTTCTGCAAAAACTCGGGTCCGTCCGGGATTTGAACTTGGGACCACTCGCACTCTAAGCGAATATCATACCCCTAGACCAACGGACCAAGTGTGTAACTAAAACATGCTCAACTCATAGGTAAACCTTGTTGTTAGTTGCATTTAAATAGTCACTTTATTACTTCTGCAAAAACTCGGGTCCGTCCGGGATTTGAACTCGGTGCCACTCACACCCTAAGCGAGTATCAAAACCCTAGACCAACGGACCATGAAGGTAACTAAAACATGCTCAACTCATAGGCCTACCCTGTAGTTAGTTGCATTAAAATGTCAATAATTTTCTTCTGCAAAATCTTGGATCCGTCCGGGATTTGAACCCGGGACCACTCGCACCCTAAGCGAGTATAATACCCCTAGACCAACGGACCACGTGTGTAACTAAAACATGCTCAACTCAATGGTCTACCTAGTTGTTAGTTGCATTTAAATAGTCACAAAATTACTTCTGCAAAAACTCGGGTCCGTCCGGGATTTGAACCCGGGACCACTCGCACCCTAAGCGAGTATCATACCCCTACACCAACGGACCAAGTGCGTAACTAAAACATGCTCAACTCATAGGTCTACCTTGTTGTTTGTTGCATTTAAATAGTCACTAAATTACTTCTGCAAAAACTCGGGTCCGTCCGGGATTTGAACTCGGGACCACTCACTACCGAAGCGAGTATCATACCCCTACACCAACGGACCAAGTGCGTAACTAAAACATGCTCAACTCATAGGTCTACCTTGTTTTTGTTGCATTTAAATAGTCACTAAATTACTTCTGCAAAAACTCGGGTCCGTCCGGGATTTGAACCCGGGACCACTCGCACACTAAGCGAGTATCATACCCCTAGACCAACGGACCACGTGTGTAACTAAAACATGCTCAACTCATAGGTCTACCTTGTTGTTAGTTGCATTTAAATAGTCACAAAAATACTTCTGCAAAAACTCGGGTCCGCCCGGGATTTGAACTCGGGACCACTCACTCCCGAAGCGAATATCATACCCCTAGACCAACGGACCAAGTGTGTGACTAAAACATGCTCAACTCATAGGTCTACCATGTTGTTAGTTGCATTTAAACAGTCACAAAATTACTTCTGCAAAAACCGGGTCCGTCCGGGATTTGAACTCGGGAGCACTCACACCCGAAGCGAGTATAATACCCCTACACCAACGGACCAAGTGCGTAACTAAAACATGCTCAACTCATAGGTCTACCTTGTTGTTTGTTGCATTTAAATAGTCACTAAATTACTTCTGCAAAAACTCGGGTCCGTCCGGGATTTTAATCCGGGACCACTCGCACCCTAAGCGAGTATCATACCCCTAGACCAACGGACCACGTGTGTAACTAAAACATGCTCAACTCATAGGTCTATCTTGTTGTTAGTTGCATTTAAATAGTCACAAAATACTTCTGCAAAAACTCGGGTCCGTCCGGGATTTGAACTCGGGAGCACTCACACCCGAAGCGAGTATAATACCCCTACACCAACGGACCAAGTGTGTAAACTAAAACATGCTCTAATCATAGATCCACCTTGTTGTTAGTTGCATTTAAATAGTCAGTAAATTACTTCTGCAAAAACTCGTGTCCGTCCGGGATTTGACCCCGTACCAGTAACACCCTAAGCGGGTATTTTACCCCTAGTCCAACGGACGAAGTATGAAACTGAAACATGCTCAACACGTAGGCCTACAATTTAACTAGTTGCATTTAAATAATCACTAAATTAGTTCAGCAAGAACTCGGGTCCGCCCGGGATTTGAACTCGGGACCACTCGCACCCTAAGCGAATATCATACCCCTAGACCAACGGACCAAGTGTGTAACTAAAACATGCTCTAATCATAGATCCACCTTGTTGTTAGTTGCATTTAAATAGTCAGTAAATTACTTCTGCAAAAACTCGTGTCCGTCCGGGATTTGACCCCGGTACCAGTAACACCCTAAGCGGGTATTTTACCCCTAGTCCAACGGACGAAGTATGAAACTGAAACATGCTCAACACGTAGGCCTACAATTTAACTAGTTGCATTTAAATAATCACTAAATTAGTTCAGCAAGAACTCGGGTCCGCCCGGATTTGAACTCGGGACCACTCGCACCCTAAGCGAATATCATACCCCTAGACCAACGGACCAAGTGTGTAACTAAAACATGCTCAAATCATAGATCCACCTTGTTGTTAGTTGCATTTAAATAGTCACTAAATCACTTCTGCAAAAACTCGGGTCCGTCCGGGATTTGACCCCGGTACCAGTAACATCCTAAGCGGGTATTTTACCCCTAGTCCAACGGACGAAGTATGAAACTGAAACATGCTCAACACGTAGGCCTACAATTTTACTAGTTGCATTTAAATAATCACTAAATTAGTTCTGCAAAATCTCGGGTCCTCCGGGATTTGAACCCGGGACCACTCGCACCCTAAGCGAGTATCATACCCCTAGACCAACGGACCACGTGTGTAACTAAAACATGCTCAACTCATAGGTCTACCTTGTTGTTAGTTGCATTTAAACAGTCACAAATTACTTCTGCAAAAACTCGGGTCCGTCCGGGATTTGAACTCGGGGCCACTCACACCCTAAGCGAGTATCAAAACCCTAGACCAACGGACCAAGTGTGTAACTAAAACATGCTCAACTCATAGGTCTACCTTGTTGTTAGTTGCATTTAAATAGTCACTAAATTACTTCTGCAAAAACTCGGGTCCGTCCGGGATTTGAAACCGGTACCAGTAACACCTAAGCGGGTATTTTACCCCTAGACCAACGGACCAAGTGTGTAACTAAAACATGCTCAACTCATAGGTCTACCTTGTTGTTAGTTGCATTTAAATAGTCACTAAATTACTTCTGCAAAAACTCGGGTCCGTCCGGGATTTGAACTCGGGACCACTCACACCCG
>JAEQBA010003142.1:32774-86187 GCA_019434445.1 Phalangium opilio
TGACAATGAAACATGCTCAGCTCGTAGGCCTACAATTTAATTAGTTGCATTAAATAGTCGCTAAATTACTTCTGCAAAACTCGGGTCCGTCCGGGATTTGAACCCGGGACCACTCGCACCCTAAGTGAGTATCATACCCTAGACCAACGGACCATGTATGACCCTGAAACATGCTCACTCGTAGGCCTACCTTGTTGTTAGTTGCATTTAAATCGTCACTAAATACTCTGGAAAAACTCGGGTCCGTCCGGGATTTGAACCCGGGACCACTCACACCCTAAGCGAGTATCATACCCCTAGACCAACGGACCATGTATGACCTGAAACATGCTCATCTCGTAGGCCTACCTTGTTGTTAGTTGCGTTTAAATAGTCACTATATTACTTCTGGAAAAACTCGGGTCCGTCCGGGATTTGAACCCGGGACCACTCACACCCTAAGCGAGTATCATACCCTTAGACCAACGGACGAAGTATGACCCTGAAACATGCTCAGCTCGTAGGCCTACTGTTGTTAGTTGCATTTAAATAGTCACTAAATTACTTCTGAAAAACTCGGGTCCGTCCGGGATTTGAACCCGGACCACTCGCACCCTAAGCGAGTATCATACCCTAGACCAACGGACCATGTATGACCCTGAAACATGCTCATCTCGTAGGCCTACCTTGTTGTTAGTTGCGTTTAAATAGTCACTATATTACTTCTGGAAAAACTCGGGTCCGTCCGGGATTTGAACCCGGGACCACTCACACCTAAGCGAGTATCATACCCTTAGACCAACGGACGAAGTATGACCCTGAAACATGCTCAGCTCGTAGGCCTACAATTAATTAGTTGCATTTAAATAGTCGCTAAATTACTTCTGCAAAACTCGGGTCCGTCCGGGATTTGAACCCGGGACCACTCGCACCTAAGCGAGTATCATACCCCAGACCAACGGACCATGTATGACCCTGAACAAACATGCTATCTCGTAGGCCTACCTTGTTGTTAGTTGCGTTTAATTTAAATAGTCACTATATTACTTCTGGAAAAACTCGGTCCGTCCGGGATTTGAACCGGGACCACTCACACCCTAAGCGAGTATCATACCCTTAGACCAACGGACCAGACAGTATGACCTGAAACATGCTCAGCTCGTAGGCCTACCTTTTGTTAGTTGCATTTAAATAGTCACTAAATTACTTCTGCAAAACTCGGGTCCGTCCGGGATTTGAACCGGGACCACTCACACCCTAAGCGAGTATCATACCCCTAGACCAACGGACCATGTATGACCCTGAAACATGCTCATCTCGTAGGCCTACCTTGTTGTTAGTTGCATTTAAATAGTCACTAAATTACTTCTGCAAAACTCGGGTCCGTCCGGGATTTGAACCCGGGACCACTCGCACCCTAAGCGAGTATCATACCCCTAGACCAACGGACCATGTATGACCCTGAAACATGCTCATCTCGTAGGCCTACCTTGTTGTTAGTTGCGTTTTAATAGTCACTATATTACTTCTGGAAAAACTCGGGTCCGTCCGGGATTTGAACCCGGGACCACTCACACCATAAGCGAGTATCATACCCTTAGACCAACGGACCAGTATGACCAATGAAACATGCTCAGCTCGTAGGCCTACAATTGTTAGTTGCATTAAATAGTCACTAAATTACTTCTGGCAAAACTCGGGTCCGTCCGGGATTTGAACCCGGGACCACTCACACCCTAAGCGAGTATCATACCCCTAGACCAACGGACATGTATGACCCTGAAACATGCTCATCTCGTAGGCCTACCTTGTTGTTAGTTGCATTAAATAGTCGCTAAATTACTTCTGCAAAACTCGGGTCCGTCCGGGATTTGAACCCGGGACCACTCACACCCTAAGCGAGTATCATACCCTAGACCAACGGACCATGTATGACCCTGAAACATGCTCATCTCGTAGGCCTACCTTGTTGTTAGTTGCGTTTAAATAGTCACTATATTACTTCTGGAAAACTCGGGTCCGTCCGGGATTTGAA
This sequence comes from Phalangium opilio, assembly GCA_019434445.1. Classification (NCBI taxonomy): domain Eukaryota; kingdom Metazoa; phylum Arthropoda; class Arachnida; order Opiliones; family Phalangiidae; genus Phalangium; species Phalangium opilio. The sequence goes on from JAEQBA010003142.1 coordinate 34,789, forward strand.
CCCGGGACCACTCACACCCTAAGCGAGTATCATACCCTTAGACCAACGGACCAAGTATGACCCTGAAACATGCTCAGCTCGTAGGCCTACAATTTAATTAGTTGCATTTAAATAGTCACTAAATTACTTCTGCAAAACTCGGGTCCGTCCGGGATTTGAACCCGGGACCACTCGCACCCTAAGCGAGTATCATACCCCTAGACCAACGGACCATGTATGACCTGAAACATGCAGCTCGTAGGCCTACCTTGTTGTTAGTTGCATTTAAAAAGTCACTAAATTACTTCTGGAAAAACTCGGGTCCGTCCGGGATTTGAACCCGGGACCACTCACACCTAAGCGAGTATCATACCCCTAGACCAACGGACCATGTATGACCCTGAAACATGCTCATCTCGTAGTAGGCCTACCTTGTTGTTAGTTGCATTTAAATCGTCACTAAATTACTTCTGCAAAACTCGGGTCCGTCCGGGATTTGAACCCGGGACCACTCGCACCCTAAAGAGTATCATACCCTAGACCAACGGACCATGTATGACCCTGAAACATGCTCATGTTCTAGGCCTACCTTGTTGTTAGTTGCGTTTAATTAGTCACTATATTACTTCTGGAAAAACTCGAGTCCGTCCGGGATTTGAACCCGGGACCACTCACACCATAAGAGATCATACCCTTAGACCAACGGACGAAGTCTGACAATGAAACATGCTCAGCTCGTAGGCCTACAATTAATTAGTTGCATTTAAATAGTCGCTAAATTACTTCTGCAAAAACTCGGGTCCGTCCGGGATTTGAACCCGGGACCACTCGCACCCTAAGCGAGTATCATACCCCTAGACCAACGGACCATGTATGACCCTGAAACATGCTCATCTCGTAGGCCTACCTTGTTGTTAGTTGCGTTTAAATAGTCACTATATTACTTCTGGAAAAATCGGGTCCGTCCGGGATTTGAACCCGGGATCTCACACCTTAAGCGAGTATCATACCCTTAGACCAACGGACGAAGTATGACAATGAAACATGCTCAGCTCGTAGGCCTACAATTTAATTAGTTGCATTTAAATAGTCGCTAAATTACTTCTGCAAAACTCGGGTCCGTCCGGGATTTGAACCCGGGACCACTCGCACCCTAAGCGAGTATCATACCCTAGACCAACGGACCATGTATGACCCTGAAACATGCTCATGTTCTAGGCCTACCTTGTTGTTAGTTGCGTTTAATAGTCACTATATTACTTCTGGAAAAACTCGAGTCCGTCCGGGATTTGAACCGGGACCACTCACACCATAAGCGAGTATCATACCCTTAGACCAACGGACGAAGTCTGACAATGAAACATGCTCAGCTCGTAGGCCTACAATTAATTAGTTGCATTTAAATAGTCGCTAAATTACTTCTGCAAAACTCGGGTCCGTCCGGGATTTGAACCCGGGACCACTCGCACCCTAAGTGAGTATCATACCCCTAGACCAACGGACCATGTATGACCCTGAAACATGCTCATCTCGTAGTCCTACCTTGTTGTTAGTTGCATTTAAATCGTCACTAAATTACTTCTGCAAAACTCGGGTCCGTCCGGGATTTGAACCCGGGACCACTCGCACCCTAAGCGAGTATCATACCCCTAGACCAACGGACCATGTATGACCCTGAAACATGCTCATGTTCTAGGCCTACCTTGTTGTTAGTTGCGTTTAATAGTCACTATATTACTTCTGGAAAAACTCGGTCCGTCCGGGATTTGAACCCGGGACCACTCACACCCTAAGCGAGTATCATACCCTTAGACCAACGGACGAAGTATGACAATGAAACATGCTCAGCTCGTAGGCCTACAATTAATTAGTTGCATTAAATAGTCGCTAAATTACTTCTGCAAAACTCGGGTCCGTCCGGGATTTGAACCCGGGACCACTCGCACCCTAAGCGAGTATCATACCCCTAGACCAACGGACCATGTATGACCCTGAAACATGCTCATCTCGTAGGCCTACCTTGTTGTTAGTTGCGTTTAAATAGTCACTATATTACTTCTGGAAAAACTCGGGTCCGTCCGGGATTTGAACCCGGGACCACTCACACCATAAGCGAGTATCATACCCTTAGACCAACGGACGAAGTATGACAATGAAACATGCTCAGCTCGTAGGCCTACAATTTAATTAGTTGCATTTAAATAGTCGCTAAATTACTTCTGCAAAACTCGGGTCCGTCCGGGATTTGAACCCGGGACCACTCGCACCCTAAGCGAGTATCATACCCCTAGACCAACGGACCATGTATGACCCTGAAACATGCTCATCTCGTAGGCCTACCTTGTTGTTAGTTGCATTTAAATCGTCACTAAATTACTTCTGCAAAACTCGGGTCCGTCCGGGATTTGAACCCGGGACCACTCGCACCCTAAGCGAGTATCATACCCTAGACCAACGGACAGTATGACCTGAAACATGCTCATCTCGTAGGCCTACCTTGTTGTTAGTTGCATTTAAATAGTCACTATATTACTTCTGGAAAAACTCGGGTCCGTCCGGGATTTGAACCCGGGACCACTCACACCTAAGCGAGTATCATACCCCTAGACCAACGGACGAAGTATGACCCTGAAACATGCTCATCTCGTAGGCCTACAATTGTTAGTTGCATTTAAATAGTCACTAAATTACTTCTGCAAAACTCGGGTCCGTCCGGGATTTGAAACCGGGACCACTCGCACCCTAAGCGAGTATCATACCCCTAGACCAACGGACCATGTATGACCTGAAACATGCTCATCTCGTAGGCCTACCTTGTTGTTAGTTGCGTTTAAATAGTCACTAAATTACTTCTGCAAAACTCGGGTCCGTCCGGGATTTGAACCCGGGACCACTCACACCCTAAGCGAGTATCATACCCCTAGACCAACGGACCATGTATGACCCTGAACATGCTCATCTCGTAGGCCTACCTTGTTAGTTGCGTTTAAATAGTCACTATATTACTTCTGGAAAAACTCGGGTCCGTCCGGGATTTGAACCCGGGACCACTCACACCCTAAGCGAGTATCATACCCCTAGACCAACGGACAAGTATGACCCTGAAACATGCTCATCTCGTAGGCCTACAATTTAATTAGTTGCATTTAAATAGTCGCTAAATTACTTCTGCAAAACTCGGTCCGTCCGGGATTTGAACCCGGGACCACTCGCACCCTAAGCGAGTATCATACCCTAGACCAACGGACCATGTATGACCCTGAAACATGCTCATCCCGTAGGCCTACCTTGTTGTTAGTTGCGTTTAAATAGTCACTAAATTACTTCTGGAAAAACTCGGGTCCGTCCGGGATTTGAACCCAGGACCACTCACACCCTAAGCGAGTATCATACCCTTAGACCAACGGACGAAGTATGACAATGAAACATGCTCAGCTCGTAGGCCTACAATTTAATTAGTTGCATTTAAATAGTCGCTAAATTACTTCTGCAAAACTCGGGTCCGTCCGGGATTTGAACCCGGGACCACTCGCACCCTAAGCGAGTATCATACCCCTAGACCAACGGACCATGTATGACCCTGAAACCTGCTCATGTTCTAGGCCTACCTTGTTGTTAGTTGCGTTTAATTAGTCACTATATTACTTCTGGAAAAACTCGAGTCCGTCCGGGATTTGAACCCGGGACCACTCACACCATAAGCGAGTATCATACCCTTAGACCAACGGAAGAAGTCTGACAATGAAACATGCTCAGCTCGTAGGCCTACAATTAATTAGTTGCATTCAATAGTCGCTAAATTACTTCTGCAAAACTCGGGTCCGTCCGGGATTTGAACCCGGGACCACTCGCACCCTAAGCGAGTATCATACCCCTAGACCAACGGACCATGTATGACCCTGAAACATGCTCATCTCGTAGGCCTACCTTGTTGTTAGTTGCGTTTAAATAGTCACTATATTACTTCTGGAAAAATTCGGGTCCGTCCGGGATTTGAACCCGGGATCTCTCACACCTTAAGCGAGTATCATACCCTTAGACCAACGGACGAAGTATGACAATGAAACATGCTCAGCTCGTAGGCCTACAATTTAATTAGTTGCATTTAAATAGTCGCTAAATTACTTCTGCAAAACTCGGGTCCGTCCGGGATTGAACCCGGGACCACTCGCACCCTAAGTGAGAATCATACCCCTAGACCAACGGACCATGTATGACCCTGAAACATGCTCATGTTCTAGGCCTACCTTGTTGTTAGTTGCGTTTAATTAGTCACTATATTACTTCTGGAAAAACTCGAGTCCGTCCGGGATTTGAACCCGGGACCACTCACACCATAAGCGAGCATCATACCCTTAGACCAACGGACGAAGTCTGACAATGAAACATGCTCAGCTCGTAGGCCTACAATTTAATTAGTTGCATTTAATAGTCGCTAAATTACTTCTGCAAAACTCGGGTCCGTCCGGGATTTGAACCCGGGACCACTCGCACCCTAAGTGAGTATCATACCCCTAGACCAACGGACCATGTATGACCCTGAAACATGCTCATCTCGTAGTCCTACCTTGTTGTTAAATGCATTTAAATCGTCACTAAATTACTTCTGCAAAACTCGGGTCCGTCCGGGATTTGAACCCGGGACCACTCGCACCCTAAGCGAGTATCATACCCTAGACCAACGGACCATGTATGTACCTGAAACCTGCTCATGTTCTAGGCCTACCTTGTTGTTAGTTGCGTTTAATTAGTCACTATATTACTTCTGGAAAAACTCGAGTCCGTCCGGGATTTGAACCCAGGACCAATCACACCATAAGCGAGTATCATACCCTTAGACCAACGGACGAAGTATGACAATGAAACATTCTCAGCTCGTAGGCCTACAATTAATTAGTTGCATTTAAATAGTCGCTAAATTACTTCTGCAAAACTCGGGTCCGTCCGGGATTTGAACCCGGGACCACTCGCACCCTAAGCGAGTATCATACCCCTAGACCAACGGACCATGTATGACCCTGAAACCTGCTCATGTTCTAGGCCTACCTTGTTGTTAGTTGCGTTTAATTAGTCACTATATTACTTCTGGAAAAACTCGAGTCCGTCCGGGATTTGAACCCGGGACCACTCACACCATAAGCGAGTATCATACCCTTAGACCAACGGAAGAAGTCTGACAATGAAACATGCTCAGCTCGTAGGCCTACAATTAATTAGTTGCATTCAAATAGTCGCTAAATTACTTCTGCAAAACTCGGGTCCGTCCGGGATTTGAACCCGGGACCACTCGCACCCTAAGCGAGTATCATACCCCTAGACCAACGGACCATGTATGACCCTGAAACATGCTCATCTCGTAGGCCTACCTTGTTGTTAGTTGCGTTTAAATAGTCACTATATTACTTCTGGAAAAATTCGGGTCCGTCCGGGATTTGAACCCGGGATCTCTCACACCTTAAGCGAGTATCATACCCTTAGACCAACGGACGAAGTATGACAATGAAACATGCTCAGCTCGTAGGCCTACAATTTAATTAGTTGCATTTAAATAGTCGCTAAATTACTTCTGCAAAACTCGGGTCCGTCCGGGATTTGAACCCGGGACCACTCGCACCCTAAGTGAGTATCATACCCCTAGACCAACGGACCATGTATGACCCTGAAACATGCTCATGTTCTAGGCCTACCTTGTTGTTAGTTGCGTTTAATTAGTCACTATATTACTTCTGGAAAAACTCGAGTCCGTCCGGGATTTGAACCCGGGACCACTCACACCATAAGCGAGCATCATACCCTTAGACCAACGGACGAAGTCTGACAATGAAACATGCTCAGCTCGTAGGCCTACAATTTAATTAGTTGCATTTAAATAGTCGCTAATTACTTCTGCAAAACTCGGGTCCGTCCGGGATTTGAACCCGGGACCACTCGCACCCTAAGTGAGTATCATACCCCTAGACCAACGGACCATGTATGACCCTGAAACATGCTCATCTCGTAGTCCTACCTTGTTGTTAAATGCATTTAAATCGTCACTAAATTACTTCTGCAAAACTCGGGTCCGTCCGGGATTTGAACCCGGGACCACTCGCACCCTAAGCGAGTATCATACCCCTAGACCAACGGACCATGTATGACCTGAAACCTGCTCATGTTCTAGGCCTACCTTGTTGTTAGTTGCGTTTAATTAGTCACTATATTACTTCTGGAAAAACTCGAGTCCGTCCGGGATTTGAACCCAGGACCAATCACACCATAAGCGAGTATCATACCCTTAGACCAACGGACGAAGTCTGACAATGAAACATTCTCAGCTCGTAGGCCTACAATTAATTAGTTGCATTTAAATAGTCGCTAAATTACTTCTGCAAAACTCGGGTCCGTCCGGGATTTGAACCCGGGACCACTCGCACCCTAAGCGAGTATCATACCCCTAGACCAACGGACCATGTATGACCCTGAAACCTGCTCATGTTCTAGGCCTACCTTGTTGTTAGTTGCGTTTAATTAGTCACTATATTACTTCTGGAAAAACTCGAGTCCGTCCGGGATTTGAACCCGGGACCACTCACACCATAAGCGAGTATCATACCCTTAGACCAACGGAAGAAGTCTGACAATGAAACATGCTCAGCTCGTAGGCCTACAATTAATTAGTTGCATTTAAATAGTCGCTAAATTACTTCTGCAAAACTCGGGTCCGTCCGGGATTTGAACCCGGGACCACTCGCACCCTAAGCGAGTATCATACCCCTAGACCAACGGACCATGTATGACCCTGAAACATGCTCATCTCGTAGGCCTACCTTGTTGTTAGTTGCGTTTAAATAGTCACTATATTACTTCTGGAAAAATTCGGGTCCGTCCGGGATTTGAACCCGGGATCTCTCACACCTTAAGCGAGTATCATACCCTTAGACCAACGGACGAAGTATGACAATGAAACATGCTCAGCTCGTAGGCCTACAATTTAATTAGTTGCATTTAAATAGTCGCTAAATTACTTCTGCAAAACTCGGGTCCGTCCGGGATTTGAACCCGGGACCACTCGCACCCTAAGTGAGTATCATACCCCTAGACCAACGGACCATGTATGACCCTGAAACATGCTCATGTTCTAGGCCTACCTTGTTGTTAGTTGCGTTTAATTAGTCACTATATTACTTCTGGAAAAACTCGAGTCCGTCCGGGATTTGAACCCGGGACCACTCACACCATAAGCGAGCATCATACCCTTAGACCAACGGACGAAGTCTGACAATGAAACATGCTCAGCTCGTAGGCCTACAATTTAATTAGTTGCATTTAAATAGTCGCTAAATTACTTCTGCAAAACTCGGGTCCGTCCGGGATTTGAACCCGGGACCACTCGCACCCTAAGTGAGTATCATACCCCTAGACCAACGGACCATGTATGACCCTGAAACATGCTCATCTCGTAGTCCTACCTTGTTGTTAGTTGCATTTAAATCGTCACTAAATTACTTCTGCAAAACTCGGGTCCGTCCGGGATTTGAACCCGGGACCACTCGCACCCTAAGCGAGTATCATACCCCTAGACCATCGGACCATGTATGACCCTGAAACCTGCTCATGTTCTAGGCCTACCTTGTTGTTAGTTGCGTTTAATTAGTCACTATATTACTTCTGGAAAAACTCGAGTCCGTCCGGGATTTGAACCCGGGACCACTCACACCATAAGCGAGTATCATACCCTTAGACCAACGGACGAAGTCTGACAATGAAACATGCTCAGCTCGTAGGCCTACAATTAATTAGTTGCATTTAAATAGTCGCTAAATTACTTCTGCAAAACTCGGGTCCGTCCGGGATTTGAACCCGGGACCACTCGCACCCTAAGTGAGTATCATACCCCTAGACCAACGGACCATGTATGACCCTGAAACATGCTCATCTCGTAGTCCTACCTTGTTGTTAGTTGCATTTAAATAGTCGCTAAATTACTTCTGCAAATCTCGGGTCCGTCCGGGATTTGAACCCGGGACCACTCGCACCCTAAGCGAGTATCATACCCCTAGACCAACGGACCATGTATGACCCTGAAACATGCTCATCTCGTAGGCCTACCTTGTTGTTAGTTGCGTTTAAATAGTCACTATATTACTTCTGGAAAAATTCGGGTCCGTCCGGGATTTGAACCCGGGATCTCTCACACCTTAAGCGAGTATCATACCCTTAGACCAACGGACGAAGTATGACAATGAAACATGCTCAGCTCGTAGGCCTACAATTTAATTAGTTGCATTTAAATAGTCGCTAAATTACTTCTGCAAAAGTCGGGTCCGTCCGGGATTTGAACCCGGGACCACTCGCACCCTAAGTGAGTATCATACCCCTAGACCAACGGACCATGTATGACCCTGAAACATGCTCATGTTCTAGGCCTACCTTGTTGTTAGTTGCGTTTAATTAGTCACTATATTACTTCTGGAAAAACTCGAGTCCGTCCGGGATTTGAACCCGGGACCACTCACACCATAAGCGAGTATCATACCCTTAGACCAACGGACGAAGTCTGACAATGAAACATGCTCAGCTCGTAGGCCTACAATTTAATTAGTTGCATTTAAATAGTCGCTAAATTACTTCTGCAAAACTCGGGTCCATCCGGGATTTGAACCCGGGACCACTCGCACCCTAAGTGAGTATCATACCCTAGACCAACGGACCATGTATGACCCTGAAACATGCTCATCTCGTAGTCCTACCTTGTTGTTAGTTGCATTTAAATCGTCACTAAATTACTTCTGCAAAACTCGGGTCCGTCCGGGATTTGAACCCGGGACCACTCGCACCCTAAGCGAATATCATACACTGTTTAAAAAATCAGTACGAATTCACACCTTTTAAGGTGTTTCTCATTGCATCACCAGCGACACCTCTTTTGGTGCTTAAAAACACCTTGAATTCAAAGTGTTTTTAAATACCCAATAAAGAGGGGATATTCTGCACCTTACAAAAGCTTTTAGACACCTTATGGAAGAGGTGTTATTTTGCTCCTCCGAAGTGATTATTAGTACTTTAAAAACAAGGTGCTTCATTGCACCTTTAAAGTAGTTTTTGATACCTGTAGTGAAACTGTCTTTGTAGCACCTTGAAAGTACACATCAATACCTTTAGGGAGAGGTTTTTCTCCGTACTTTGTGAGTGAATATTAGTTCCTTTAAGATTAGGTGTTATATTGCTCCTTTTAAGTGATTATTTGTACTTTTATACTGAAGTGCTATTTCGCACTTTGCAAGTCATTATAGGTACCTATAGTCTATGTTAGAGCTTTTAGGATAAGGTGTTTTGGTGCACCTTTATGGTGAATGTACATTCCTTAATGAAAAAAAGAGGTCTATCAGACATAAAGGTTTATTGACATTAAACCTGCTTACAAAACTTTTCATTTAAAATGCAATGGAGTAAAATTGTGATTTTTAAAGGTTACTTCGTTTACAAAAGACTATAGTAATCGTTGTCAAGTGAATAAATTTATACAAGCTTAACAATCCGCCAATAAAACATTGAGTGAGTGAAAACAAAATTTACACACTATATGCGGAAAGTTTGTTAAATACATTTTTGACTGGTATGGAAATTTTGTTTACGGGTGGAACTTCAAATACTAGTTTTTGCATAAACTCGAGAGTTTTTTGAACTGATTTTGGATACGCAATTTGAAACACGTAATATATCATGAACATAGACACAAATCCTTGGAAAATATCTGGACAGGAAACATTCACGCCTTCTACATGAACCTCACTGGTTGTGAAGAAGTTTTCTTTTTCCAATTTCAATATTGGATTGGGGGTTTTAGGTGTCTGCAAAAGTAACAAGAATATCTTGAAAAGGTATATAACACAAATTATATTATTTATTATATTATTTATTATATTATTTAATGTGGAATTTCTACCCATTGTCGTTTCACTGACTTTTTAAAAGGTACAATTTTAAAAGAACGTGTGAATTTTTAAACTTACTGTGAAAGTAAACATCTCTTCTGGGTTTTCTTTCAGTAGAATTGGCAATATCAAGCAACATGCTTCTATCTGCAATTCTAAATTCATATATTACTATATAATACCATTGTTGGCTTCAAGAAATAAATTATTGATTGGTGATAGAAAATGTAATGACGCAATGCAACATTCAGCTTCAATATTCAAAGGTATAGCCGTGGCTTTGGATTACCATCGGCACCGGGAATAAAATCTGGTTCCCCGAAAATACGGTGGGGGACGTTTGCTCTAACCGTAAAAACTATTATTTGGTAATCAGCCAAGTACGATTGAAATCGAGGTAGAGCACCCGCCCATGAGCATTCGTCCAATGGTATTTCCGCCGCCACGGCTAATTCCTCCGCCATCTTCCTAAGCCTCTCTCCTGCTTTTTTCCTGATAGTGGGACGACATAGTGTTTTGAAATCCGCCTCGAGGCTTTTGTCAATGGGATGCAATGTATGATCCCTGTGTATTCTAGAGAATAAGGGAGGCATAGCCGATCGTTGTTCTTGATCTGAACAATGCATTTTTTCTCCCTGGCAAAAGTCTCGAAGCTACAAATTCCTAGCCGTTTCGAACGGTAGGTGCCTTGGGGCAACCTCACTCGCTGTATGTTTATTCCTATAGGACCGAGAAAAAACTTTGACCCCCTTCCGAGTTATACGCCTTATCAGCAACTACTTCTAATATAAATCCAAAATCTATTTGGTCTCTTCTTCTAAAACTAAAGTCCGCGGTTTGAATTCCTGGATTACTAATGCTTGTCATTGAAATTGCAATCATGTCATCGGGTAAACAGTCGTCCAAAACGTATTCTAGGAAGTCTCTTACAGATTCGACGATGTTATTGTCAAATTGTACTTCCATTTACCATCCATCAAGATTAAAATTGGGGAAGGACACTACCCCGCTAGAAAATACGTTTACACCTGGTGGTGCAACTAGCGGGGATGGGGGTGGAGGTGGAGGAGTAAGAACCCCACCCCCTACCTGTCATTCCCTTGATCCATTGACTCATTCTGAGATGGAGCTATAGGAGGGGTAGTATAACCATCTAAGAAAGAAACATCGTCGTTTTGAAACGCCTCTTCCTGAGGCGGTAAAGGAGATAGAGGGCTATTGTTCGCCTTAGACTGCGGGGTAATGTTAAACATAGACCGAAGGGTCGCATAGGGTTCCAAGAACGTGTCATCGGCATTTAAAAATCCTATTTCTAACGAGTCTGGAAAGTCGACTAAAAAACTATCAACTTCAATAGGGAGTTCAATTTCTGCATTAGAATTGGCTATTGCAATAATTTAAAAATACAAATACCACAAAATACTAATAATAAATTTGAATAGGCCTAAATAATAATACTAAAACACAAAAATATACGAAAATACTAATATATTAAAAGAGTAATGTACTTATAAAAAAATTGAAAGTACTAAGAGTTAAATACTAAAACACTTGTAAAAAATTTAAAATACTAAAATACTTGTAAAAAACTAAGTTAAAATGAAAATACTTATAAAAAATTTAAAAAAAACTAAGTTAAAATACTAAAACACGTATAAAAACTAAGTTAAAAATACTAAAGCACTAAGATATGGGCACGGAATAACTCACAAGTTTTGTTTGGGAGCAGAAGCTGTCTTGGCTTGCATCATGTTATGTACGCGATCTATAAAAAACCAACTGGCCTATATTTAGTCTACTAGCTGATAACACTATTGTATAAATAGCGAGCCAACCTTTGTAACACCATCAGTTATCGACGAGTCTCCTAGTAGCTTAGATCCTCTATTGTATTTTAAATCATCTCGACAATAAACTATGTTTAAGTTATTTAAACAGTTGTGTCATTATTAATTGAACACAACAAATTGGCGACGGAGGCGAGATGCATTAAGTAACCGTACAAGCAACAAGCACTTCCCGATTTACGACGCTATCACTGCCACGCAAGAAGATTCCCAGAAGAAACCAGGCTCATCACGACGGAGACAACAAGTTCCAGAGGAACTATGTCAATCACTAGTCAATTCGGTCAATTCGACGAAGAAACGGAGTCATGGACGCTTTATACAGAAAGGCTGGGTCAATACTTCATAGCAAGTAGCATAACTGAGGAAGCAAAGAAGAACGCGGTGTTATTGACTGTCATTGGATCAAAAACATACGCTACCATACGGAACATAGTCGGACCAAGCAGACCCACAGACAAGACGTACGACGAGCTGATCAAAGCCCTCACTGATTACTTTAATCCGGTACCATCGGAGATTGAAGAACGATTCGTCTTCAACTCCAGAAATCGACAACCAGGCGAAACCATAGCGAAATATATCTCGGAGCTGCGACGATTCATTACAGAAGAGACTAGCCGAGGATAACCTTACTCTCACCAAGGCTATTTTAGAGGGCCGGTAGGCCCTTCTAGATAAGATCCCACACCCTCCCGTAATGTTAAATGAAAATTCACAGATTTTCGCCGATTTTCCCATAGGAATAACATGGGGTTTTTGGTGCTCCTGTACATCGAATCATTTAAAAACTAAAGCTAAGTTACGTTTTGGAATACTTTCAAATTAACAAGTAACTTTTCAAGGTGTGCCTTTTTCAAGTTTCATCAAAATTAATTAAGTCTAAGTATGTTAATTTAATTAAAAATGTAAGTACCTCAAAAGATTATTCTACAGCAGACGACGCTAATTGTTCATTACTCTTCAGTAGACGACGCTAATTTGCCATTTCACCGCCTTGAAACTTTAACTTGATATTTTTCAATAAATATAACACTATATTTATTAAACAATTCTCTGGCGGGTCTATTTTTCGTTTAATTATGTGTCTCGGTTGAAATTCTATACTTAAGATACCTTTTTAATTTATGTTTTAGATGTTAGTTTCGACCAAGGCTTAAGTTGCCTTACTTAGGCCATGGATTTATAATAGAAGTTTACGCTTCATGGATATTTCACTGTAGCCTTCAGTAAGGCATAAGGATAGATGGATCAGTGTTGGAAATAAGGATTTTTTTAAACTAGACCTGTGGCCTAGGTATTTTAATTAAAATAACTGGCCACGGTGCCACTCACTGCAAACGTACAAGGGCAGTGAACGCAATGTCATGGATAATTGTAATCGTAGAGTGGACTGTAAAAGATACGGATTTGATAGTTTAAAAATCGTGGCAGGATGTTGGTTTTGAAGTTGACTATAAAGCTCGGGTGCTAAAACGAATTGTGAGCCGTATCTTTTAAGAATTAGTAGAAGTGTAGAACCATTTTTAACCTCGTCCTAGAAGTGAAAAATTTCGCATTTCAGGCAAAAAATTGTTTTATAATAGATTAATACAAATGCAGACTGAAGGAACAGATATTATATAAAAAAGGACTTGGTTTGCCCAAGCCTAAAAAACAAAACGATAAGAGTTTTTTCCAGTTGACTGAAGCGCGGATATTTTATTTTTCTATATAATTTTAAAGACAATCCCTATTTTACTACTCTTTAGAATTTAATTCAATCTCCTGATTTTACTGCTAATGGATTTATTTCCTATAAATTAATTGAAATAAAAAATTACTTATCTCAGATTTTTCAACAATTCCATTTTCGTAAAATTTTATCATGAAAAATCTGAGATAAGTAATTTTTTATTTCAATTAATTTATAGGAAATAAATCCATTAGCAGTAAAATCAGGAGATTGAATTAAATTCTAAAGAGTAGTAAAATACGGATTGTCTTTAAAATTATATAGAAAAATAAAATATCCGCGCTTCAGTCAACTGGAAAAAACTCTTATCGTTTTGTTTTTTAGGCTTGGGCAAACCAAGTCCTTTTTTATATAATGTCCATAGCACAGGCCATGGAACAGGCAACAAATAATGCTTGCGTCATGAGAAGTCAAGGAGGCACACGTCATGTCGAACCAGTACAGGCAGTAGCGAAACTCTCGATGAAGAAACGTCCTAACCGAAACAATAAACCCGGCCAGAAGAATAAGAATGGAGACTCTAGAAGCGAACAATAATGCACGCGATGCAACGGAGATGGACATTCTCCAGCCACGTGTCCATTTAAAACTTCAACTTGTCATCACTGCCGGAAAAAGGGGCACATTGCGAGAGCCTGCCGTAGCAGTCGTCCAAAACGGAACGAGACGCAAACCAATCAGATCATTGATGACAAGGCTACACATCCGGAATATGATGTAACTAGTGAAAAAATTGGACTTGTCCTTTACCTAGTTGCCATCAGTAAAATGTATTTTTTACTGAAAAATAAAAATTATTAATTATTATTATTATTATGATGTATTCGCATTGACAAGTACATCCGATGAAAACGAAGTCTACCAAATACCTTCCAGACAACAAGATGATGCTGCACCAGAGCCATATCGGATCAACTGCACGATTAACGGCGTTGACGTCAGAATGGAGGTGGACACCGGCTCAGCCTTTACACTAATGCCGAATCACCAAGCCCTGCGTATCATCAAGAAGGACGACCTAAAGAAGTCTAGCGTAGAATTGAAATCATTTTCCGGACACAAGATCGAAGTGGTTGGAGTCAGTCACGTGAAGGTGTCCTACCATTCAAAAACCGAGATTCTACCAATCATAGTGTATCAAGGCAAAGGACCGACGCTATGTGGACGATCCTGGACGTCTTCTAGCCTTCCGATATTACGAGAAGACGTAATGACCCAAGCTTCGGCAGTCAAGTTCCTGTCCAATCATGACGTCAAGCTACAAAACTCCTGAAACGATATGAGTCAGTTTTCGATCCGAAAACAAGAGGCGTTCTCAAAGGAGTAAAGGTACATTTACACCGGAAGGAAAACGTAGAATCTCGATTCTTCAAGGCCAGGACGGTTCCATACGCATATAGAGACAAGGTTGACGAAGAACTCCAGAGACTTGAAGACGATGGAACCATTACGCCTATACCATTTGCGCAATCAGCGGCACCTATAGTACCTGTGAAGAAAACAAACGGCACCATTCGAATCTGCGGCGATTTCAAAGTCACGGCGAATCAACAGATTGAGACCGAGAAGTACCCACTTCCCAAAGAAGAGGACATCTTTGCTAAACTTGTTGGATGCAAAGTCTTTTCGCGACTCGATATGCGCGATGCATACAGTCAGCTAGAGCATGATGATGCTTCGAAAGATCTAGTCGTCATCAACACACAAAAGGGACTGTTCCAGTACAATTACCTGCCTTTTGGAATATCGTCTGCATCGGCAATTTTTCAAAAGCACATGGAAGCTCTGTTGAGAAACCAGCCCAACGTAGCTCCATTTCAAGATGATTTCCTCTTGGGAGGAATTGACAACGACGACTACTTGCTGAAGCTCGAATCATTCCTTCAAATTATGGAAGACGCCAACTTGAAGCTCAGACTGGAGAAATGTCAATTCGCTAAGAAATCAGTTGACTTCCTGGGTCATCATCTCGACAGCGAGGGATTGCATCCACAGACCACGAAAATGGCAGCTATCACGGACGCTCCTGAGCCGAAGAACCTCGAAGAACTGAGATCGTTCCTGGGGTTATTGAATTATTATTCTAAGTTCGTTCCCAACTACGCAACAGAACTAAAACCATTGTACAGACTCATGGAAAAAGGAGCCGAATGGAAGTGGGAATTACAAGAGAATACAACGTTCAAACGAGCCAAAGATCTGCTAACAAAATCAAACTTCCTCGTCCATTTCGATTCAAGCAAAGAAGTATTATTGGCGTGCGACGCGTCATCGGTTGGAATCGGAGTCGTCATCTCTCACAAGATTAATGGACAAGAGTACCCGATCTCATTTGCTTCACGCACGTTATCACCCGCTGAATCCAATTATTCGCAGTTGGAGAAAGAAGCCTTGGCTTTGGTATATGGAGTCGTAAAATTTCGAGACTACCTTCTGGGACGGCACTTCAAGCTCGTGACCGACCATCAGCCGTTAGTCAGCCTTCTTTCCGAAACAAAACCTGTACCACAGATGGCAGCTGCTAGATTACAGCGATGGGCATTACTCCTATCCTCTTATGACTACCAGATCGTCTACAAGAAGGGAAGTTTGCACTCCAATGCCGATGCCTTGAGCCGTTTGCCATTACCAACGAAACCCAGCGATCCACCACTACCGACGGAATACGTCCTGCTAACTATGGAACTGAACAAGGGTCCGGTCACAGTCGCCGATATACGACACGCTACCGAGAAGGACGATATCCTGAGAAAAGTCCTATCCAACGTAAAATACGGCTGGAAATACACCGCTCAAAAATCTACATCCTTCAGACCATACTATTTGAGACGTCACGAGTTATCAACGATGAATGAAGCGCTAATGATTGGCCAAAGAGTAGTCATTCCGGAAGCTCTACGATCTAACATGCTAAAGCAACTACATGACACCCATCAAGGCATAGTTAAAATGAAGTCCCTCGCACGATCGATGTTCTGGTGGCCTGGAATCGACAGTGAAATAACCCAAATGTGCGCCAGATGTCGCATATGCCAATCCTCTGCACCGGAACCATCGAAGGAATTTGCATCTTGGCCACTCGCTACAACACCATGGACCAGAGTCCACTGCGACTTCGCTGGCCCTGTCGAGGGAAAAATGCTCTTCATAACGGTTGATGCTTTCACCAAACGGATCGAAGTCGACGTAGTGACGACAACTTCAACCGATGTTGTCATTCGAGCCTTGCGAACCAAGATCGCAAGATTCAGAGTCATTCCAACCCTCGTGACCGACAATGGATCATGCTTCACGAGCGAGAAGTTCAAAGAGTTCACGTTCATAAATGGCATCAAGCATCTCACCATTGCACCTTATCATCCGCAATCAAACGGGCAAGCAGAGAGAACCGTACGAACCATTAAAGGATGTCTGAAAAAGTTAAGCTGCGGGTTTGATGATGAGATGCAAGCGTTAAACGAAGGTTTAAAGACTTTCAAAAATGGCACGCTCGAGGAAAGACTTGATCGCATTCTAATGACGCACCGAAGAACACCAACTTCTGGAGGCAAATCCCCATCTGAATTGATGCTTGGCAGAAACATACTGTCTCGCTTGGACCTATGTAATCCTCACAATCAGAAGAAAGCGGAAGCTGCAGACATCGGCGTGACAAAGTTTCGACCTGGTGACAGCGTTTACATTCGCAACTACTCTTGAGGTCCCAAATGGATTCCCGGAAAAATCAGCAAGATCATCGGATCAACAATGTACGAGGTCACTAGCGGAAGTCTCACAATGCGGAAGCACCAAAACCAGATCAAGAAACGGCATGCAGAATCGGCACATGACGCAAAATCACGCGAAGACGACGATTGGTACCTATCCTGTGGATCTAAAGCAAACGTCCAAGCACAAAATGAAATCAACGACACACCACAAGAAGTTGACAACACTACAGCACCACCAACTCAAGCTAACGAACCACAACCATCTCTGAGAAGGTCACAAAGGACACATAAACCAGTTATACGGTTAGGCTTATAAAAAAAAGGAAAAGTGTTGATATGTACGCGATCTATAAAAAACCAACTGGCCTATATTTAGTCTACTAGCTGATAACACTATTGTATAAATAGCGAGCCAACCTTTGTAACACCATCAGTTATCGACGTGTCTCCTAGTAGCTTAGATCCTCTATTGTATTTTAAATCATCTCGACAATAAACTATGTTTAAGTTATTTTAACAGTTGTGTCATTATTAATTGAACACAACACATCAACAGCGGTCAGAAGTAAACTGATGCGTAGCCTAGACTGATCATCCCTTTTATACTTTCGTGATACAATTAGAAAAAAAATAGATCCCCTCAATGTCATAAACATGTCTTAACACGTTTGGGCTTGTCATAAAACACTCTAAATATAAATTCCATTGTTAACAATACAACTGGTTCGACCACGCCCCCTTTTAAGGCCCTAAACCACCTGGTGTGGGGTCCAATTAAAGAATTGACAAAATAAATTCTTTTGTTCAAGTTCAGCCCTCTTTTATGGCCATAGAAGTCTTGGAATGCCCCAAAAGGACAAAGGGGATAGATGCTTTTGTTCAAGTTCAGCCCCCCTTTTCAAGGTCATAAACCAACTTGTGGGGTGTTTCAATTAAAGAAAAATAAATTCCAATGCATCTAAGGGGGCCCGAGGTCATTCACCTTATCCCTAAAGCCATAAATCATTTCGAGGAATGATTTTGATAAATTTAGTTAGAATTTATTTCAACGCTTTAAGCATTTGAAATTTTTTTTTCAAATGACGCGTTTCGTGTTGTTAAAATGTAATGTATACGACTGTTTTCGTTCCGATGGATTATTCAATTTCACATGTATTCCTATGGGATTTTAGAAAATTTACATGATCGTTTTCGCTTGGTCTTTGGCAATGTAAATGTTCAAAAACGTTTCACTTTTAACACGAAATGTGTTGATTAAAGCTAAGTAACACCCTACACTATCACCACTGAAAAGGTTTTGTCAAGACTGTAGTAGGTATAATAGTAGGTATACGGACTAAATACCCCCAAGACAAAAGACCCCCGGTCATAATCCCCCCATTTTTAAAAACGTACAAAATCCCCCCTCTCTCAAGACAAAATCCTCCGGTCATTTTCCCCCCATCGTAGTTAAGAGTACAAAATCCCCCCACCCTCTAGACAAAATCCCCCCACCCTCTAGACAAAATCCCCCACACTCTAGACAAAATCTACCCACCCTCTAGACAAAATCCCCCACGCTCTAGACAAATTCCCCGGTCATAATCCCCCGACAATAAAAAATACAATATCAATATTATCTAAAACACTGGAAGCCTCAGCGATCTGGTGGCGTAGTTAATTAATTAGCTGGCACCTTTTCCAAAATATTTTCCTATTAATTAGCTGGCACCTTTTCCAAAATATTCTCCTATTAAATAGCTGGCACCTTTTCCAAAATATTCTCATATTAATTAGCTGGCACCTTTCCAAAATACTCTCCTATTAATTAGCTGGCACCTTTTCCAAAATATTCTCCTATTAATTAGCTGGCACCTTTTCCAAAATATTCTCCTATTAATTAGCTGGCACCTTTCCAAAATATTCTCCTATTAATTAGCTGGCACCTTTTCCAAAATATTCTCCTATTAATTAGCTGGCACTTTTTCCAAAATATTCTCCTATTAATTAGCTGGCACCTTTTCCAAAATATTCTCCTATTAATCAGCTGGCACCTTTTCCAAAATATTCTCCTATTAATTAGCTGGCACCTTTTCCAAAATATTCTCCTATTAATTAGCTGGCACCTTTTCCAAAATATTCTCCTATTAATTAGCTGGCACCTTTTCCAAAATATTCTCCTATTAATTAGCTGGCACCTTTTCCAAAATATTCTCCTATTAATTAGCTGGCACCTTTTCCAAAATATTCTCCTATTAATTAGCTGGCACGTTTTCCAAAATATTCTCCTATTAATTAGCTGGCACCTTTTCCAAAATATTCTCCTATTAATTAGCTGGCACCTTTTCCAAAATATTCTCCAATTAATTAGCTGGCACCTTTTCCAAAATATTCTATTATTAATTAGCTGGCATCTTTTCCAAAATATTCTCCTATTAATTAGCTGGCACCTTTTCCAAAATATTCTCCTATTAATTAGCTGGCACGTTTTCCAAAATATTCTCCTATTAATTAGCAGGCACCTTTTCTAAAATATTCTCCTATTAATTAGCTGCCACCTTTTCCAAAATATATTAGCGACCAACAAAGGTATGCCTTTTCCAAAATGTTATTTTTTACATTTATTGGGGGAATGTGTCCTGGGGCTGGGGGGAATTTGTCCTAGGGCTGGGGGGAATTTGTCCTAGGGCTGGGGGTATTTTGTCTTCATCATCCATTCGGGGGAAATTGTCCGGGGGATTTTGTCTCCTACCTGAGGGGATTATGTCTTTTTCTTCTCTAATGGGGGGATTATGTCCGGGGGATTATGTCCAGGGGGGATTATGTCCTACATTCATAATAGTATTACAAAGAACAAATTAAGGAAAAAATTATATTTATTTCGAGTTACATTTCAAGTTTTTGACTGGTTCTTTTATAATTTAGAAACATAATAAGCTATGGAATATATTACAAAAATAGGATCTAACTTTCATGTCGCAAAAGTTCTTGAATAAACATTTCAATTATAGCTTTCTCGAGATTAACACGTTTAATTCTTAGTACAATATCGTCATTCGGATTAAGTGTTGTTGGTATGGGTTGGGTTGGCGGAATGACTTTTTCTTTCTCCCACTCTTCTTGAGGGACATCTCTGTACTTTCTGTTTGGTGGCATGTCTTTAGTCAATGGGTTTTGGATGAATATAGGCATGTTATTTGTTGGTAATCCTTGAAGTAATGGACAGTCTGCCTTGAATTTCTGATGCTCCTCGAAAACATTATCGTTAGGTTCCCATCCTCGTAGCGTTAAGTAACAAAAATGGCATTTAACAGCGTCCGTCCCCGAACTTAAATAGTAAAACCCATGACGGGCAAGTTCTGACGGTTTTACAAACGTACTCGCAAACGCACCAAACGTTTCTAGACGTGTAATTTCTCGATTCATCTTATCCTGGCGGTGTCTAACAATCTAATGAGGTCCGTACCAAATCAGACGCTATTTATACCCCAAATAAGGGGATGAAAGGTTAGATTGTAATGGATGCTGTTACTAAGCAGACGTTAATTCGCGAAGCTCTTTCAAAGCCAGGGAAAATAGTGGCCGTTACTTTCATCCTAGTAACTGTATTTTAGTTGAATTTGCATTTTGGTATTTTAAAAATATTACTTTAATTTCGGGTAACGCGACAAAGACATAACATGTTGAGACTTGTCAGGATAATGCCTTCGCGGCAAACACCTGGAAACAATTAAATACTTCGTGGTAGGAAGAGTCACCAATTAACAAAGCAATAAATCCGAAAATAGATTCCATTCATAACAATACAACTGATTCGACCATGCCCCTAAACCCATTAAGACACGTCTTTATAGTAAAAAAAAATAAAAACGGATGGGGATAAATTCTTTTGTTCAAGTTCTGTCCCTTTTAATGGCCATAGACCCGTCTGACCATGGTTACGTATAAATAAAAAGCCGATGGAATGTCTTAACACGTTTGTGTGAGTCATAAATCACTCTAAATACAGATTCCATTGATAACAATACAACTAGTTTAGCCACGCCCCCTTTTAAGGTCCTAAACCATCTGGTGGGCGGCCAATAAAGGACAATAAAAGGTATGCAGCCGTCTATATACCCTCAGGCTAATTACCAACCCCGCACTCAAGAAAATCACGCAATAAAGATCATTCAGTCCTCAGCTTTAAGCCGTAAAGACCTGTCGTAAGAATGTCCACCGAAGTAGGAGCTTACCGCGTGAACGCCCGTGTTAGACTAGGGGCTGAATGCTCGGCGGTGTTCGGGGTCAATGGATTCGAGCCAAGCCTACTTTTGACAAAGAAGGACGGAACTATTCTCACCATCTCGGAAGACGTTTTGAAGGAATTTATGAAGGAGTGGACGGAGATATATTCAGCTATGGAAAGTGGCGACTGGGGTAAATATCGTTACTTGAACTTGAAAATAAAAATAACCGTTATGGAGGGGAATATAGTATTCGACGATGGTAGCGTATTCACTCTAACAAAGGCCTAGGCAGGAAAACTGAACGAGAAATTTAGTTTTATGAGATTTCACTTCAAGCTTTTAAATGATCAAGCCGAAGTTATTAAATGCATGTACGAAGCTATTGTAAAACGCATGAATGATATAAATCAAAAATATTATGTAAGTCGCGGTACTATGTCTCACAATGATAACGACCGTGTAAAAAATTTCCTAGCAGCGTGTATAGTTCCTTCGAGCATTTTCGAAGATTTTTGTAACTTAGTTCGTGACAAAAACTTGACGCGTAAACTACAATTATATAATTTATTCTACATTTGCTTAAATAACGACGCGTACATTCGCGAATTAATTGGAATTGATTGTGTTCATTAAAAGTTTTTGACCCGATTCGTAATAATAATAAGCCTAGAATAACCTAGCATAAGCCTATCATTCAGAATCTACAATAGCATAAGCCTATCCCTACAGGTATCATCCAAGTGACGTCATCAAAATTCGCCATGACGTCATACCAATACACTAAAAATAAATTCAAATTTCCCGCCAAAACCATCACGTGGCTATACTGTATAATAAAAATTTCGAAGGGGCCCCCAAAAGCCGTGGGCCCGCCCGAATTTGCGGGCTCTGCTACCCTGTAGTTACGCCAATGGTAATAATTATTAGATGAATGATTACATGCTCACCAACTCTCTTTAATGACGTTACTAGTGAAGATCCCAACAAATAAATGAACTGGTGAAAAACTCTACCAGCAAGTGCTGAACAAGCAAAAAAAGAGATACGGCAGCGAGAAACGGCGCGAGGCGAAAAGGAGACTCAAGCCAGCACCCACTTCGCCTGCCACCGGATAGTCAGCACTCATTTTGTCTTCCACCGCAAATCCAGCACCCATTTTGCCTGCGACCGGATCGCCAACATCTTCTTCTCCTGCCACCGGATCGCCAGCACCCATTTTGCCTGCCACCGGATCGCCAACATCTTCTTCGCCCGCCACCGCATCGCCAACATCTTCTTCGCCCGCCACCGCATCGCCAACATCTTCTTCGCCCGCCACCGCATCGCCAACATCTTCTTCGCCCGCCACCGCATCGCCAACATCTTCTTCGCCCGCCACCGCATCGCCAACATCTTTTTCGCCCGCCACCGCATCGCCAACATCTTTTTCGCCCGCCACCGCATCGCCAACATCTTCTTCGCCCGCCACCGCATCGCCAACATCTTCTTCGCCCGCCACCGCATCGCCAACATCTTCTTCGCCCGCCACCGCATCGCCAACATCTTCGCCCGCCACCGCATCGCCAACATCTTCTTCGCCCGCCACCGCATCGCCAACATCTTCTTCGCCCGCCACCGCATCGCCAACATCTTCTTCGCCCGCCACCGCATCGCCAACATCTTCTTCGCCCGCCACCGCATCGCCAACATCTTCTTCGCCCGCCACCGCATCGCCAACATCTTCTTCGCCCGCCACCGCATCGCCAACATCTTCTTCGCCCGCCACCGCATCGCCAACATCTTCTTCGCCCGCCACCGCATCGCCAACATCTTCTTCGCCCGCCACCGCATCGCCAACATCTTCTTCGCCCGCCACCGCATCGCCAACATCTTCTTCGCCCGCCACCGCATCGCCAACATCTTCTTCGCCCGCCACCGCATCGCCAACATCTTCTTCGCCCGCCACCGCATCGCCAACATCTTCTTCGCCCGCCACCGCATCGCCAACATCTTCTTCGCCCGCCACCGCATCGCCAACATCTTCTTCGCCCGCCACCCGATCACCAGTACCCATTTCGCCTGCCACCGGATCGCCAACACCCATTTTTCCTGCCACCGGACCGCCAACACCCATTTCGCCTGCCACCGTATCGCCAACACCTTTGCCTGCCACCGGACCGCCAGTACCTATTTTGCCTGCCACTGGACCGCCAACACCTTCTTTGCCTGCCACTGGACTGCCAACACCCATTTTGCCTGCCACCGGATCGCCAACACCCATTTCGCCTGCCACCGGATCATCAGCACCCATTTTCCCTGCCACCCCATCGACAACACCCATTTCGCCTGCCCGATTGTGCGAAAGGTTCCAAGCCAAATAGATTTAATTTTTTTAGATATTTGAACAATTTCATTAAGAAGAAAATAACTCTAAGGTCAGTTCGGTCTTCGGCGCACAATGGCTTTGCTGTCATTCTGAACGCCTTCTACAGTTCACTAAGATGTTTTAGTTTCTCAAAATCATCTTCTTCTGGCAGAGGAATGTCACTTTTGGCCAATATGAGAATTCACCTCAGTGATTCTATAACGTCTTGTTTCTGAAAAATCAACGGTTATGCATCTTACTTCGGTGAGTGGTAGGGATGGCGGTTTTCGGAAAATTCCGAAACCGGTATTTGACGATGCCAAATCCGGAATTTACCGGAATTCCGGAATCTTTTATCACTCCGAAAAATCCCGGAATCAATACGGTTTTAATTCCGTATTGATTCCGGAATAAATCCGGTTTCAATTCCTGAATCAAAACGGTTTCAATTCCTGAATCAAAACGGTTTCAATTCCGGAATCAAAACGGTTTCAATTCCGGAATCAAAACGGTTTCAATTCCGGAATCAAAACGGTTTCAATTCCGGAATCAAAACGGTTTCAATTCCGGAATCAAAACGGTTTCAATTCCGGAATCAAAACGGTTTCAATTCCGGAATCAAACCGGCTTCAATTCTGGAATCAAACCGGCTTCAATTTCGGAATCAAAACCAAAATTACACCGACACCAAATCCGGAATTTAACCGATATCAAAACTGGAGCTATTAACATTAACTATATAGCTATAACTTACATTAGATATATAACTAATTAAGGCAAGGAAAATAAATTTTGTTAAATTATGGACAGACAAATAGGCTAAACACCATTAGCTATTATTGTATATTGTTGAGTTTGTTTCCCACGGTGGAATTTAGAATTTTGTTTTTATTATTTTATCACGAGAGAGCCAATCCGCCTCTCTTATACACCGACTTCCTAACAAAATTAGAGTTGAATGTGACGCTACGAATAGCATTACGCCAACCTCCCCTTGTCACGGACTGTCACAAATTCAGAAACTCCCCCCCCCCTTAAGAGTGTGACGCCGTTTATGGAAGGTTTCCATTTGTATTATTTGAAGAGATGAAGATTGAAGACAATGGTGGTGTGTCTTACTCTTGATTCTTGAGTAATGTTTCCTGAAAACATTCCGTATGAGCCGGAATTCCGTACAAACCGGTATTCCGTACAAACCGGTATTCCGTATGATCTGGTATTCCGTTCAAACCGGTATTCCGTATGATCCGGTATTCCGTTCAAACCGGTATCCCGTATGATCCGGAATTCCGTACAAACCGGTATCCCGTATGATCCGGAATTCCGTACAAACCGGTCCCCGTATGATCCGGAATTCCGTACAAACCGGTATCCCGTATGATCCGGAATTCCGTACAAACCGGTATCCCGTATGATCCGGAATTCCGTACAAACCGGTATTCCGTATGATACGGAATTCCGGTTTTCAACTTGGAAAATTCCGTACCGGAATTTTTTGGAAAATTCCGGATATGTTCCGGAATTCCGGAATTTTTGCCATCCCTAGTGAGTGGCTTTTATATCCAGGGTTGCAGGACCGAAGTAGAGTGAATTGTTTAGTCGATTTTGACACAATGTTTCAAGGGATTTCACCCTAATGAGTGTTCTATGGATGACTACATAACTGTCATTATCTTTTATACTTCTAAATGAAATTTAAGGGGTCATGCGTAAAACTCGACCAAAAATTGCTTCGGTCCAGCCACTCTCTCTGGACCACCATTAATAACGTTCAAATTCCAAGCTAATTTCAGATTTTTGTGAACCAAAAGACCTTTAATATGTAAAATTTCGATGCAATTACAAACCCTACAAAACAGAATTTAAGGGGCGACAATTTTCGATTTCTTTCAATCAGCTCCATCAGCAGCATTGATGACACACTTGTAGGCCCACTTTTCAGAAATTTGAAGAAATTTCATCCATGATTTAACCTTTTCTAAAATTGAAATCGCATCCACCGATCATACAATTTTTTATCAAAAGGCTCTTAAAACCTCTGACGGTAGCCAAGGTGAAACAGTCGAACAGCCCCTTCAAGGATAGGTGCCATAGAAGCCAAACACTTTTACAAGCATTTAGAAGTTTTCGTCTATTTAAGCTATTATTTACACAATAAAAGCTATTTTCAAAAATCTAGTCCCCTGAGATAATTTATATTAATGAACAAAATTTTAACCGTCAATTCCTAAATACCATCAGGATAAAAAACTACCATAAATTGAACTGTTTTGAAAATATATTATTTCAACACTTCCTAACCTAGCCAGCCTCTTGTAAGAGGTTTTCTTTTAAATTATTGGATTCACTTAAAGGAATTCATAGAACTAAAACATTGAAATACCTCGGTGACATCGACTTGAATATTTGAAGCATGGTCAAACGTTTTATTGAAAATTGTCTTCATCACCGATATAACCAAGAATTGCTGTTTTTATGCACCATTTATTGTCAATTGAAGTACATTCGTGTCCAAAAAAAACTTTCTCTCGCGCGACGGCTTGTTTAACAATTAGCTACACCAAAATTCGTTCTCACTGAGTACCCATTAAAAATGAATACGTATTAGGTTTAATAAAAAACATAGGTCGTGAAAATAACAGAATTAATCTACTAAACGTAGGGTTATTCATACTGGAGGGGATTTGAACACCGCATAAAGGGTTAGTGTCACTAAGAATGTTTAATATCAAATAAGACGTTAATGCCATGGAATCTCTAAACCGCTGTCACTGTATTACTTTGAAGATTTATCGAACGTTTTCACCGGAGGTGCCAGACAATTTTACCCTTTGGTGGCTCCAAAAAGCCAATCTATTTATGGCATCAAGACCAAAGTCACATTGAAGGTTACAGAATGAAAGCTCACTCAACCACGTTTATTTTGTCATTATGGGCCCCATGACAGGCTTCAATTGTTTACTATTCAGGCAACTATACTTCAACGCGAACCTTGTAGGGTATCAGGCCATAGAATGGGGGAACCATGGAATTTGTGGTTGATTTCATGGCACCTTCTTCCCCGAAATGCTCTTCTGTTTCGTTCGTGCATTGTGGCACTTAATGGGAGGGTGAAGAGGAAAAACCAAGTCATTCGTTTCATCCATTCTTTTACTAATTATAAGACCTATATGCATAGTTAATCATTCAGGAAATATCTCCGAGCTATTATAAAGATCAAAATAGTTTCACATTTCACTGTTAAACGCAGCGCCTCCAACCAAGCGAACAAAATACTCCTAGCATACTCTTTGTCGCGCGTTACGTTTTTGACATCCCGCGCATTGTTTATCACTTCTCGCGTTATAATTGCTCTCGAAAATAGCGCGTGCCACATGTGTTTGGTTCGCAGTAAGGCAGGGCGTGACAAGATATTATTGATGCGCAGCTATTTAACCATGAAATCTGAATCTACAACTTCGAATTTTGTAATAAGACGGAGATATTTTCTGAACGGTTGACTATTTAGATTGGTCTTATAATTAATGGAAGATTCGATAAAAATGCACTTGCTCTTCCTCTTTACCCTCCTGTTAACACCCTTGATCTGAAAGTTGGTGCGCTGGAAAGTTCAGAAGTATAACGAATTTGATTACAATTTATGTCTTCACGATGACTAAGAAATTGGTGGCTCTATAATAATAGAGAGAGAGCACACCATATCTTGCAACGTCACGGGTCTCTATCTCTTACGTCGGTGTCATCCCCTCTACCGAGGGAGCACAGTACTCGCTCATGAAAACGCTCCACCAGTAGAGGGATTGCACGACGGCGCTTGTTCTTTCCCTCCCTGGCCATTGCTGTCTCCCTATATGTCGTGTTAACAATACATTCTAGGTGTTCAGTTATGGCCTATAATTCAATCGCCTAAGAGATTTGTAACGGATTAGTAACCCTTCTTCAGTAATTCATATTATTGTCACGCATACCAGTTTATTTTATGTTTTTGCATATCAATTCAATTTAATTGAAAACCTTTTTTGTTTACCCCTTTAAAATATCATTTGAAATCTTGTTTACATCCATGGCTGGATTACCCCAAAAAAGCTGGTTACCCTTTGCGCGAGCCGGAACGAATGCCCTGTGTCAACCAGAACGACCCGCCACTCTTTTAACGGCAAATTAAACCAGAACCTCCTGCGACCCCTGTAAACCGAATCGAATCACGAGCTCTCTGAGTGCCAGGTGAATACGACCTCAGACGAATACTAAGAACAACATCACCTGACCCGGCTCAAACGATGAGAGGTTTTAAGAGGAAGAAAGGTTACCAGATAGGAGATTCTAGCAAAAGTAGATAGGGGGGAAAGTAAAGCACTTGGAAGATCCCCCGCGCCATGAAAACCTAGAAACCCCCTTTCCTCTCTCTCACAGTTCCTACCCCCTCGCGTAGGAGAGGCATTGCACATTGCCAGTGCCTATTTGCAACTGAAAAATAGTTCTGTAAACAGTTTTAAAAGGACTCCAACTAGCCAAGGCTTAACAAGATTGCATACGGATATACGGTAAAGCAACATCTGTGAGTGGATACGTTAAAATTAATAAATGATCTTTTTACCACGGACGATACTGGAAGTAGAATTAGAATATTTAACTGTATGAAAGGTAATGGATCCATGAATGAACTGTTATATGATATGATTTGTGATCTTCTTAAGTCAAAACATGAAGAAGATAGTGGTGGTTATTCTGCATTTCTTTTTGCCTGGACTATTAAAGGATAAAAATCAGCGGCCCGAATTTTTAAACGATGTAACACTTGGTCGATTTGAAATTTCCTTTAGAGCAGACAATTTCACCGGCTACTGTCCCGGGGCGCTGCCGTCGCTATGAACTACCTCTCAAAAAAATCGATAAGGGGTTGGGGTGTTTTCTCAAACGTCATTGGCTAACTCGCATAGGGGGTAAGGGAGAGGAGAGAGAGCTTCTAAACTTAGAGGAAACCCACAGTCAAAGGTGGGGGACCATCCTCGAGCTTTACTTTCCCCCTATCTTCTTTTGATTCTAGTATTTTTACCCTCTGAGGGACCAGGCTGGTCAACGACGGATGCGCGCCTAAGACTTCGTGCCCGCTAGATCTATCTATGATAGACGTTGAACAAACTTAAGTGCCGAGAAATCTAACTCCACCACCCGAAGACCGTGCCCAGGACATTACCGTCTCATATAAACTATACGGAAACGACTTCTAAGACGGCGCCGAGAAACCCCTGTCTTCGTGGGCCAAGATTTTCCACCCAAGATAAACTATATGTGCGCAAATGGTTCGAGCAGTGCTGTCCGCGAGATTACGCTCTAAACAATTTAATCTAAAACGATGTGCGCGTAGGACCACCTTCCACAAGTTCCGTAAAAGCCGGCGTCATTAACGTAACTCCCGTAAAACAAGGGTATCCAGCCATTCCCCCCTTCTATGTAATGTGTATTATAGTCATTTAACATATGATGCATAATTATCCTATCATTATTTGCGTTTTATTATTAGTATCGCGTTACCATTAAGTCTTGTCCTAAAAGGATTGTCTTAATAAATACAGTATAAAGTCATATCGGCCCGTTGTCCATATTATTAACCAATGATGACACTCTTCAATTATTCCCCTAGACAACTTAACCAACATTAAACTAAATTCTAAAACCCTCTAAAGAAAAGTCTCCCAGATTACACATGCAAGTTCCCTAAGAGATGTTACACTGGTGCTACAGCTACTGTGTTCAACAATCCTCAAGTCACGAGTTGAAGTTTCCACACCTTTGACTGTTTTCTTCCAAACCGTTTTAATGGGTCACATATCTGGATAACGTTCAGAAAGGTAGGCCATTGTGAAACGTAAATCCGGAGAATAGTTGTCAATGATATGTGTAAATAATCGTAGTCAATGATGTTCTACGTATATATTTGTCCGATTTAAAACGCTATTAATGCAATGCCAACTATACCTCTACCTCTACGGAAGTATTACGTTACCTCGAATTAAGTCGTTTTTGAGAATAAACGTCTTGTGGTTAACACCTGCAGCATCTCTACCTCGAAAACCTTACATTAGTGATTAGGAATTGAGGAGCAAGTATAGATTCGCCACGTATGACGACTTGACTCCATTTATTCCACCAGTGGAATATCCGGCAAAATGACGACGTTTCTGCTCTTGTTGAAGCTTGAGGAAAGTGTTGGTTTCGGTTCCATGTCCTTGATAATAAATTACTCTTAACACGTATACACGTATTTGAGAAAGTTAAATTTAAAGGCGGATTTACGGCGAAAAGGGTTCTAGTCACACTGAAAACCGAGCATCGAACTAACAATGGGCGACCGTGCTGCAAAATTTGAGGGGTTCTAGGCAAACTGAAAAGCATGCAAAGCGTTTCTAGTCAAACTGAACAATCGTTTTTCATCGAGACTGAGCGAAAATTCGGGACGGGACCAAGTTACGCTCTATTGTTCTTCTTCAGAATGACTAATACCCCTCAAATTTTGCAGCACGGTCGCCCATTGTTAGTTCGATGCTCGGTTTTCAGTGTGATTAGAACCCTTTTCGCCGTAACTCGGCCTTTAACGAATTTAAACTACGGAACATCTAGGGCGCTACACGCTTTACTATCGTTTTTACCTCTCCGTGTGACGTAGTCCAGGAGAGGTTCTGTAACGGCCGTGTCTGTCTGTGTGTGTGTCTGTCTGTCCGTTGTTACACCCACGTGACCGCGTTCGCAGTTTGCGTATCGGAGCAAACGTGTTGGCCATTTCCGAACTGCTTTCACAGTCACGGAAATGGCTCCTCTACTTGAGTTCTCACACCACCATCTTCTGGTCTTTGTCCATCCCACACGGACACCAGTCTGTTCTTACTGGCTTCTAATCACCACCATCTTCTGGTCTTTGTCCATCCCACACGGACACCAGTCTGTTCTTACTGGCTTCTAATCACCACCATCTTCTGTTCTTTGTCAATCCCACATTTACACCAGTCTGCACTTACACTGGCTTCTAACACCACCATCCACTGGTCTTCCGTCTATTCCACATAGACACCAATCTGTATCATTGGCTTCTACTCCATTATCATCGTTTGGTTTTAGGATATACGCGGCGATCAGCTAGGGTTACGAGAAACGTCTAGCCTCCCTAAGGTGGGATCGCCACCAAAGGTTTTCGCAATTGCGCTTTTTCCTTACTATTATAATGGAAACGAATCGTATATATACCCCAAATTTGAAAAAAAGCGGGCAAGAGGGGTACCCTTCACTTTAAACGTCAATATTAGCAAAGTTTGAGAAGATAATAGGTATAACTTTATTTTAAACGATTTAACTATTATTAATGTTAATTATTGAAGATTAAAATAATTAAAATAATTATATTTATTTAAATATTAAAGATAAACCTCTCGTGCAAAGAGAGAGATTATCATTGCCTCCTATATCTACCAAGGCCCGTGCATGCGATATATTTCCTTCATTGCCTCCTATATCTATCAAGGCCCGTGCATTGTGATATATTTCATTCATTGCCTCCTATATCTATCAAGGCCCTGCATTGTGATATATTTCATTCATTGCCTCCTATATCTATCAAGGCCCTGCATTGCGATATATTTTTCAAAACAACAACAAAAATGGGAAACCCCAACTCAGAAACATAACGTTTTCATTGGATACTTAAGTTTATATAATCTTCTTGACACGGAGAGGTAATATTTTGGTTTTCCCAACTTGTCTTATAACTATTCCCACTAGAATATATAAATAAAAAAGGTTTAAGGTGCAAATGATGCAACTCCAAAGGTTATTAAACAGCGGTTGTTTTTACTATTGCCAGGCTTACTATAAAAGCTACAGCTGATGAAAGTGATATAACATTCATAATGCCACGTCTAAGTAGCCAAGATCGAGCGAGGTTGATCGCGCTGCATGAAACCGGTCGAAGTGTCCCACAAATAGCTGATCTACTTAATTGTTCTCAACCAACTTTTCGATATTGGATAGCCGCTCATGCTGAAGATGGACGTTTAACTGACAAACCACGAGAAGGGGCGCCAAGAGTGACTACCCAGCAAGATGATGAAATCATTTCAGCTATTGTGTTCAACAATCCTCAAGTCACGAGTCGTCCTATTAAGGTTCTCCTGGACTTGGAAGCAACAGAACAAACCATAAGAAGAAGAATTCGTATGTCCGGTCTACGAAGTCGTATTGCTGCCAACAAACCTTTCCTTAAGCCTGAACATGAGCGTCAACGTCTTCATTTTGCGCAAACGTATCAACATTGGGGTAATGAATGGAATCAAGTAGTCATAAGTGATGAGTCTACCTTTTGCTCGAGTCTTGATCATCAGTGTCGGGTTTGGAGGGAAAGAGGTTGCAGATATGAACCGCAAAACGTTAATTCGCAGAAAATGAGTGGCCGCTTTTCGGTTCCCGTTTGGGGATACACAACTTCCGAAGGACTTGGGAGTTTGACTCGCATTGATGGACATCTGAACTCTGCAAAATATATAGATATCATAGAGCATAGTTTTTTCCCTCATGTCCTAGACCATTATTTTCCGGATGGCCTCTTTACGTTCCAGCAAGATAATTCCAGGATACATACTTCACGCGCAACGATGGCATACTTTTCTGATCGGCATCCTGAATTGGAACTTTTACAATGGCCAACTTGTTCACCAGATATGTCACCCATTGAAAACGTATGGGCGGAAATGAAAAAATGTGTGGCCGCTATGGATATTACTCCAAACGATCCCGATCAGCTATGGGACATGGTGCGGGCTACGTGGGACGAAATAGGAGAAAGGCCAAATTATTCCGAAGAACTGTTTGCGTCCATGCCAAGGAGATTGCAAAAGTTGATAGACGTCAATGGAAAGATGACGAAATATTAAATTAAATACAATTAATAAAACGTAATTGAATAATAACGTAATAATAATAACAAAAAGTCTTCGATACATTTATCTGTATTAAATAAATGTCAAGGCAAATGTGAGAAATTAAAATAGCTTCGAGATGTGTCATTGGTATTTCTTTGGTTTCTTTTATGTTAATTGAAATTATACATCAATGCCTTTGTGTCAAGTCGCGTTTAACTTCAATTAGCGAAGCCATTTTACCATTGACGTCTATCACCTTTTGCAATCTCCTTGGCATGGACCAGAACAGGTCTTCGTAACAATTTGACCTTTCTCCTATTTCGTCCCACGGAACCAACACCATGGCCCATAGATATTCTGGATCTTTTGGAGTAATATCCATAGCGGCCAAACCTATTTTCATATTCGCCAATAAGTTTTCAATAGATGACATATCTGGGGAACTCGGTGGCCATGGTAAAATCTCCAATTCAGGATGCCTGACAGAAAAGTATGCCACCGT
The DNA here is from genome assembly GCA_019434445.1 of Phalangium opilio. NCBI lineage: Eukaryota > Metazoa > Arthropoda > Arachnida > Opiliones > Phalangiidae > Phalangium > Phalangium opilio. The sequence continues at coordinate 67,937 of JAEQBA010003142.1, forward strand.
TGCGCGTGACGTATGTATCCTGGAAGTATCTTGCTGGAACTTGCTGGAACGTGAAGAGACAATCCGAAAAATAATTGTCTACGACATGAGGGACAAACTATGCTCTAAAATATCTATATATTATTCACAGTTCAGATGTCCATCAAAGTGAGTCAAACTCCCAAGTCCTTTGGAAGTGATGTATCCCCAAACGGGACCCGAAAAGCGGCAGAGCATTTTCTGCGAATTATCGTGTTGCGGTTAATATCTGCAACATCTCCCTCCAAATCCGACACTGGTGAAGAAGACTTGAGAAAAAGTTAGACTCCTTACTTATGTCTACCTGATTTGGTCAAAATGAAGACGTTGACGCTCAAGTTAAGGCTTGAGAAAGGTTTGATGGCAACAGACTGGAAGTATACACTTAGAAGACCGGACCATTTATTCTTATTGTTTGTTCTGATGTTTCCAAGTCCAGGAGAACCTTAATGGGATGACTCGTGACTTGAGGATTGTAGAACACAATACCAGTGTAAATTCTCTTAGGGAACTTGCATGTGTGATCTGAGAGACTTTTCTTTAGAGGGTTTATGAATTTAGTTTAATGTTGGTTAAGTTGTCTAGGGGAATAATTAAAGAGTGTCATCATTGGTAAAGAATATGGACAACGGGTCGATATGACTTTATACTGTATTTATTAAGACAATCCCTTTAGAACAAGAATTAATGGCAACGCGATACTAGTAATAAAACGCAATTAATGATAAGATAATTATGCATCATATGTTAAATGACTATAATACACATTACATAGAAGGGGGGAATGGCTGGATACCCTTGTTTTACAGGTCGAAGTGTCCCACAAATAGCTGATCTACTTAATTGTTCTCAACCAACTGTTCGATATTGGATTGCCGCTCATGCTGAAGATGGACGTTTAACTGATAAACCACGAGAAGGGGCGCCAAGAGTGACTACCCAGCAAGATGATGAAATCATTTCAGCTATTGTGTTCAACAATCGTCAAGTCACGAGTCGTCCTATTAAGGTTCTCCTGGACTTGGAAGCATCAGAACAAACCATAAGAAGAAGAATTCGTATGTCCGGTCTACGAAGTCGTATTGCTGCCAACAAACCTTTCCTTAAGCTGAACATGAGCGTCAACGTCTTCATTTTGCGCAAACGTATCAACATTGGGGTAATGAATGGAATCAAGTAGTCATAAGTGATGAGTCTACCTTTTTCTCGAGTCTTGATCATCAGTGTCGGGTTTGGGGAAAGAGGTTGCAGATATGAACCGCAAAACGTTAATTCGCAGAAAATGAGTGGCCGCTTTTCGGTTCCCGTTTGGGGATACATAACTTCCGAAGGACTTGGGAGTTTGACTCGCACTGCTCGAACCATTTGCGCACATATAGTTTATCTTGGGTGGCAAATCTTGGCCCACGAAGACAGGGGTTTCTCGGCGCGGTCTTAGAAGTCGTTTCCGTATAGTTTATATGAGACGGTAATGTCCTGGGCACGGTCTTCGGGTGGTGGAGTTAGATTTCTCGGCACTTAAGTTTGTTCAACGTCTATCATAGATAGATCTAGCGGGCACGAAGTCTTAGGCGCGCATCCGTCGTTGACCAGCCTGGTCCCTCAGAGGGTAAAAATACTATTACCAAAAGAAGATAGGGGGAAAGTAAAGCTCGAGGATGGTCCCCCACCTTTGACTGTGGGTTTCCTCTAAGTTTAGAAGCTCTCTCTCCTCTCCCTTACCCCCTATGCGAGTTAGCCAATGACGTTTGAGAAAACACCCCAACCCCTTATCGATTTTTTTTGAGAGGTAGTTCATAGCGACGGCAGCGCCCCGGGACAGTAGCCGGTTAAATTGTCTGCTCTAAAGGAAAATTCAAATCGACCAAGTGTTACATCGTTTAAAAATTCGGGGCGCTGATTTTTATCCTTTAATAGTCCAGGCAAAAAGAAATGCAGAATAACCACCAGTCACCACTATCTTCTTCATGTTTTGACTTAAGAAGATCACAAATCATATCATATAACAGTTCATTCATGGATCCATTACCTTTCATACAGTTAAATATTCAAATTCTACTTCCAGTATCGTCCGTGGTAAAAAGATCATTTATTAATTTTAACGTATCCACTCACAGATGTTGCTTTACCGTATATCCGTATGCAATCTTGTTAAGCCTTGGCTAGTAGGAGTCCTTTTAAAACTGTTTACCGAACTATTTTTCAGTTGCAAATAGGCACTGGCAATGTGCAATGCCTCTCCTACGCGAGGGGGTAGGAACTGTGAGAGAGAGGAAAGGGGGTTTCTAGGTTTTCATGGCGCGGGGGATCTTCCAAGTGCTTTACTTTCCCCCCTATCTACTTTTGCTAGAATCTCCTATCTGGTAACCTTTCTTCCTCTTAAAACCTCTCATCGTTTGAGCCGGGTCAGGTGATGTTGTTCTTAGTATTCGTCTGAGCTCGTATTCACCTGGCACTCAGAGAGCTCGTGATTCGATTCGGTTTACAGGGGTCGCAGGAGGTTCTGGTTTAATTTGCCGTTAAAAGAGTGGCGGGTCGTTCTGGTTGACACAGGGCATTCGTTCCGGCTCGCGCAAAGGGTAACCAGCTTTTTGGGGTAATCCAGCCATGGATGTAAACAAGATTTCAAATGATATTTTAAAGGGGTAAACAAAAAAGGTTTTCAATTAAATTGAATTGATATGCAAAAACATAAAATAAACTGGTATGCGTGACAATAATATGAATTACTGAAGAAGGGTTACTAATCCGTTACAAATCTCTTAGGCGATTGAATTATAGGCCATAACTGAACACCTAGAATGTATTGTTAACACGACATATAGGGAGACAGCAATGGCCAGGGAGGGAAAGAACAAGCGCCGTCGTGCAACCCCTCTACTGGTGGAGCGTTTTCATGAGCGAGTACTGTGCTCCCTCGGTAGAGGGGATGACACCGACGTAAGAGATAGAGACCCGTGACGTTGCAAGATATGGTGTGCTCTCTCTCTATTATTATAGAGCCACCAATTTCTTAGTCATCGTGAAGACATAAATTCTAATCAAATTCGTTATACTTCTGAACTTTCCAGCGCACCAACTTTCAGATCAAGGGTGTTAACAGGAGGGTAAAGAGGAAGATCAAGTGCATTTTTATCGAATCTTCCATTAATTATAAGACCAATCTAAATAGTCAACCGTTCAGAAAATATCTCCGACTTATTACAAAATTCTAAGTTGTAGATTCAGATTTCATGGTTAAATAGCTGCGCATCAATAATATCTTGTCACGCCCTGCCTTACTGCGAACCAAACACATGTGGCACGCGCTATTTTCGAGAGCAATTATAACGCGAGAAGTGATAAACAATGCGCGGGATGTCAAAAACGTAACGCGCGACAAAGAGTATGCTAGGAGTATTTTGTTCGCTTGGTTGGAGGCGCTGCGTTTAACAGTGAAATGTGAAACTATTTTGATCTTTATAATAGCTCGGAGATATTTCCTGAATGATTAACTATGCATATAGGTCTTATAATTAGTAAAAGAATGGATGAAACGAATGACTTGGTTTTTCCTCTTCACCCTCCCATTAAGTGCCACAATGCACGAACGAAACAGAAGAGCATTTCGGGGAAGAAGGTGCCATGAAATCAACCACAAATTCCATGGTTCCCCCATTCTATGGCCTGATACCCTACAAGGTTCGCGTTGAAGTATAGTTGCCTGAATAGTAAACAATTGAAGCCTGTCATGGGGCCCATAATGACAAAATAAACGTGGTTGAGTGAGCTTTCATTCTGTAACCTTCAATGTGACTTTGGTCTTGATGCCATAAATAGATTGGCTTTTTGGAGCCACCAAAGGGTAAAATTGTCTGGCACCTCCGGTGAAAACGTTCGATAAATCTTCAAAGTAATACAGTGACAGCGGTTTAGAGATTCCATGGCATTAACGTCTTATTTGATATTAAACATTCTTAGTGACACTAACCCTTTATGCGGTGTTCAAATCCCCTCCAGTATGAATAACCCTACGTTTAGTAGATTAATTCTGTTATTTTCACGACCTATGTTTTTTATTAAACCTAATACGTATTCATTTTTAATGGGTACTCAGTGAGAACGAATTTTGGTGTAGCTAATTGTTAAACAAGCCGTCGCGCGAGAGAAAGTTTTTTTTGGACACGACTGTACATTTCAATTCAGTAATTCCACCCCACCGAAAAAGTGTTTTTGAATCCAGACTAATAATTAAGTTGACATACATATTTTGGATTAATATCCGGACATACAATTTGTGGCATAAAATCTTTCATGGTTTTATGGAATCAATACGTTCTAATTCCGAATCCATCGGTACGAGCACCTGCGGCCAATCAATTGCTAATACATCTTGAAAGCCTGTACCTTCTACCATACTAAAGAGTACGCTATCAACGGCCAACATTTTAACTAATGCCAATTCAAATTATTTTTGCTTCTGTGACGTTCGGCTTAATGTCCCCACCTTCCTCAATGGAAGAAGTAAATTGGTAGCGGCTCTCTTGGCCTCCCTTTTCCTCAAATTGTATTGGGCATGTAGGCCTAGTAAAGTCACTTTATCCCAAAAGTAGAAGAAAACCAGAGAAAAATTGAAACAAAGTTAAAATTTCAGATCTTGAAGAGTTTTGGACGCTCTTTAAAGTTATGTGGTCTCCCACACTCTTCTATTGGAAAATGGATGACAAAATCTAGAAAACCTTTAATAACTCGATACCCGATTCACACTTATTTAATCTTTATTCGTAGACTACGTACACACACATAATTCATCGCAAGACATTTTGCCCTACAACTAGCCAGAAGTTCACAATCTGAACCCACAAGACAAGCCTCATTAAAAATGGGAATTAAATCATTTTATGATTGTTTTAGAGTACATTTTCAAAATAAAGGATATATTTCCCATTTTTGGCTATTGCTTTCATGACCGGAGCTATAATGTAAGGTTCGGGAGTGGGTAAAACAGCCTATGTACCATGTTTTAACATAAACCTTTGTTCGCCGACACTTGTAAATACTGCGAAAGTTGAGTTAACGCGTGTGAAACATGGTTGACATAACAAGTGTATAATTTAAATAAACATTATAGAATTGAGCTCCTGAATATGGATCTAATTTGGATGTAAAGAAGCGCTCGGAAACAGCCTTGTCCAAGTCCAGAGTGGAGTGGATATATGCAAACAGCATCGCCCACTGATACTGATTTTGACGTAAGCAGAATCTTGATTTTACCATTAGTAAATCTATATCCCACCGAACTTTCTGCTATCTACACTTCACTGACATACGTCCTCGATCTAGATGATCCATTTAATCAAAAATCGTGTGCCGTAACATTTGGTTAGCCACTTTACCTCAAGGTTGCTGAAATGGTCTTAGGTTTACCAGAAGAGTTGTCTTCCGTTATAGTAAGGCATGGAGGATTTCATACGTTTGTCATTCATAGGAGCTGTAGGATTACATAATAGATTTCAGTGGATTATCTGAATTATGGGATGTGGCGGGGAATTAGAGTTAAAGGGCTCATAGCCTAGTTTAATAACCTCGCTACAAAATAACTCGCTAAGTAAGCACTTAAATAATATTAATATCCGTGAGGAAATAATGAGCCGGTTGGGGATACGTTTAAAAAGTCTAAGTACATTTTATTGAATCGAAAAATATAACAAGTGCTCTCTATCTTTCGCTCCTACGCACGAGGTTGTTTTTTTGGGGTTTTGGAAACTTTCCGTAGAAAGTTTCCATTTCTTTTTTCAACGAAAACACGGTAGGTGTTTTCTCTTCACAATTTAATAAAGAGGGAAATTCTTAGGTACGCCATTCCATCGTTACAAACCCCTCAACTAGAGTAGAGCATACATGTGATAGCCTAAAACCATGGCTGAAGCGAATGTAATGAAGTCTACATCAGGGTTGGCAAGTTTTAAACAATTTGTTTTAAACTTTTGTTTAAAACTTGTTTTAAACAGCCATGAAAAAAAAACATTAATTTGTTTAAAACGTTTTAAACAAACAGTTTAAAACATGTTTTTTATGGAGAGGAATTTCGAATATTTTTACCTCGTTTTATTTGAAAATGAGCGAAAATAATAGAATAATAATAGAAATAATAAGCTTCAGTCAAAACCTTGCAATTATTTGACTGTTTCATATGAGTGTTTAATTGTTTGGAAACCTTACCAGTTGATTTATCCGTTACCAATCTGTATTGAAGACTGATATTCAATAATTTGATTAAGAATAACTTATTTTGTCGTCTACCTAAGGTAAAGGAACAACGTTTTTCTACACTGTTGGTACATTTTACTGTTCTAAAGTGATTACGCGTAATATTAAAAGCCAGGCCCTTGACAGTGCTAAAATTAATACGCTTAATCCGCAAACGGAAAACATGAAGCGCCTACAAAGTAGAAAGGGGTGGTGAAGTTTCATATGTATGAGTTCTGACCAAGAAACTCTGCAGTATGGAAGCGAAAATTCCTTAATAGTGGCCACAAAAGAAATCAAACATTAGGACATTTGGGGTTAAATGAACAATTTTACCCATCACCCTCATTTTGTATGCGCTATTAAAAAATTACACTTTCGTTTTAAAAAGATCTCTTGCGCTCTTTTTAAACAGTCAGTAGAACATTTCAAATATTCAAATTTGATCCCTCAACACGTACTCCCTTTTAAATAATTAATTTCATGATAAAAATTTTCGGAAAATCTAATTTTAAATCGTGTTTTAAACAATAAAAACACAACTTTTTTTTACTACATTTTTGCCAACCCTGGCAAGGACCCTTTCTTACACCTTCAAATTCTAAATTTTAGGAGCTCTTGATTTCGTCTTTTCGTGTTTTTCTTCTCAATACGTTTTCGTGGTCCGTTGGTCAAGCTGTATGATACTCGCTTTGGGTTCAAGTGGTCCCTGGTTCTAATTCCACACGGACAATTTCTTACACCATGAAATTCTAAATTTAAGGAGCTCTTGCTCTTTTTAAACAGTCAGTAGAATATTTCACATATTCTGTATTGGTCGCTTAACACGCACTCACTTCAAAATAATTAATATCATAAAATAATTTAGGAAAATCTAATTTGTTCTTGAAAAAGCTCAAATATGTTATTTTTCAATTAATTTAGTGGGAATAAATCGATTAAAAATTAAATAAGTTGATTGAATTAAATTATGATTAAGGAATAAATTAATATAAATAAAGAAAAATCGCAATATCGGATCATCAGTCAATTGATAAACGTCACTCTCATCGTTTGTTTTTTCTGTCTTGGTCCAAACCAAGACCATTTTGTTTAATCAAGCAGGCTGTGAAAATAAGCGCCTTGCGCTAGCGGGAGTAGTGGCTTAAATGGAGAGCCGCGATGTATAATATATAGGTTATTAGATCTGCAAGAGTGATTTTAAACAAGTTTAAAACTAGGTTTTTTTTGTGTTTTTTACTGTTTTTTTCTACTTGTTTAAAAAACAGTTTAAAACAACAAATCGTGTTTTAAACAATAAAAAACACAACTTTTGTTTTTTTTTAAAAAAACTCAATTTTTGCCAACCCTGGTCTACATGTTCAAACTGGCCAAACGGTCAGTACAAAAGGCCACTTTAGATTGCGCGATTAGCCTGGCGAAAAGCACCAACAGAAATGACCACAATGCTAGGAACTGCGAGTTCACCTTCACATTGGGACCGACTAGAATCGCTTATCGCGCGAGCTCGGCGAATTCAGTTCATAATGACGATCTAACCCTTCCTACGTCTACGAAACCAGTTTTTCCACTTGAGCCTATTTAGCTTCCCAAATATTAGCCAAGCCGGTGATTTAACTGGCAGGCAAAAAACTAAAGACAAATAACTAGAGACGGGGAAATGGTGGAATAAGAAGCTTCGCTGGACAGCGAGTTATGGGGAAAAAAGTTAAAGACAGGGCTAAACACGAGAGAGCAGGGGGGATAGTTGCTGATGTCGGACTCTAACGAAATTGACTTCCTAGGAGTACGGAATGCGTTTAATAGCCCTTCCAGCTCGAGAAATACTCAAAAGCCCTAACATCTATGACTTGGGCAATTGAATAGCTAATGAGTTTCCCCAAATCAAATACAATACGCGACGATACGGTACAGGAAGTCAGACATCTGTCAGATCTTTGAATACTAAACCCCACGAGGTATACTACCAGATACGCAATCGACAACCATATCCGCGGTACTCATCGACAGGTTTAGTCCTACGAGTTAGTTAGCGAATAACCTTCGACAAGGCGAAAGAAATTAGGCTAAGGTTCTACATTAGAGCGCCGCCATGAAATCTGGACGGGAATTACTTCTAAAGGAAGGGTCAACCACATTAACATTGCATCGAGCAGCCTCGAGCGATTTCACAAGAAACGCGCGCTAATTTTATGAAACCTGGTCCTACTCGGGCATTGCCGACGCAAGCTAGGCTTACTGTTTCTACGCCGTGACGGGGTTAGGCCATTTTCAAAATGGATCCGAACCATGGCCTAAGAACTTGCCCCTCAGAACCAGTGTCTAGGCTCACCAAAGAACTGGCAACGCGAGCGCAGCGGGCGTTTTTTTTTTTTTGAAGGGGTGGGGCATGGCGAATCGAAAAACGCAGTTGGCTGGAAGACGACCCCTGAAATGGTTAGTCTAATGCCGATGTACAACACAGAGCAGGACGCTTAACCACCAGGCAACGGAACGTTAATATTGAATTTCAATGGGAAGGAAGTAGTTAAGGTTTATTTGGGAGGTGACGAGAGGGGGTGGTTGGGTCATGTCACCTCCGGCGGACACGGGGCAGTCGGCACCTATAGGGCTAGGATCGCCGACACTTGTCGTATTCCTTCAAACTTTGTCGCCCAGAAGCTTCGCTTACAGGAGAGCGCCAACTCTCCCGACACGCGAGGGCCAGTCAAAAGATTTACTTACTTAGACGCGGAAAAGCAAAAGCTAGAGCCGGCAAGCCTAAAATCTGTCCTAAGGACCGGGCAAGCATTTCTTGTGAGATTCCCTGTTACACGTCAGGTAAATAACTAGATCATTAAACCGTGACGCGTAGCTGGGGAGGCTGCTGTAACACTCTCGGGGCAATCTACAGCTTTCTAGACAAATTAGACGAAGTTTAACTATTTTATGTATGTCTACGTCCGTATCTTCCGAAGAGATTTCAAAGAGGCCGGGCGGATACACGAGAAGCCGGTTCCCCCGTAGGCACGCTCTAATGTAGGATCGCAGCTTGGCTTTGTCAAAGGTTACAGCGCTGGGATTCAATCCCTTAGCTAAGGCGTAGGCAAATCCTAATGACAAGGGACGGCAGCTATGGACGTCTTGTTGATGCTGGACCCTGACAAACTCCATGTTTAAGACAGGGCCCGGATGCTTGACGATATTGCATATCTGATAATACACTTCGTGCGAAAAGCACCTGGGTGACACAACCAACTGTCGAGATAACCACCCAGTGATCCGCACTTAAACATATCGTCACGTACTGTTGGGAAATGCAAGCCCTGGCCCAAGACAGTGTCTTGAAAGCCCCGCTTGTCGGGAAAACTATTCGCTATTAATTGGTAAAAGCCATCGATAATGGCATCGGAATACAAACTGTCAGGGCTATCGAGTATTTCCAAATCCTCTGGTGAGAGAAGGGCGCTTTTAACCGCGGGCCGGACCTCTAAGACTTCAATTTCGCAAGTACCTGAATGAGGCTCCTTAGCCTTTAGCAAGTCTCTTAACTTTTTCCCCTTATCTAGCTGACCCAAAAAGGAGAGCAAAGCCTCGTATTCCAGCATCCCCTCATCGCTAGCTACCCGTTCGACAACCCGCGTGGCCAAGGCCATTAGGGTATCGGTCTTTTGCCTGACAGTTAAATCGCCAGCTTAGCTGATATTTGAGCCTGAAGAAATGTCAGCGCCGCTAAAAGAATCGAGTGGAAAAACGGGCAAAGCTGACGTAGAATAAACTAGCTCGTGATTATGAACTAAATTCGCCTTGGTCACCTAATAAGCGCTATTAATGCGTACCAATGTAAAGGTAAACCCGCGATTACTCGCATTGTGGCCTTTCCTATTAGCCATAGTCGCCCGGCAACGCGTGCAACCGTAAGTAACCGTTTTGTACTGGCCTTTTCGCGACGTCAAAGGAACGCTAGTGCGAATAACTAATGTATGGCGCTTAAAAAACTCACCCAAACGGGTCTTGAAGTCCTGAATCAAGGCAAATTCGTCACCAACGGAAGGTAATTTAGACATGTTAGAGGCACAGTCAAAATCAGAAAGACTTTAGAAATGCAATTTTACTCTGAAGGAAACTTCGCCTCGATTTTTTTCTCGCGAATGTCACCGCTATCATTTGTCAATCAGAACTAAAAAAATTCACATTCTTAAAAAAGTCATTTCCGATCTTATAGAAACCTGCCATCTTACGCTTTCCATGACACGTGACCTGTTCTTGTAAGCGACTGTTTTTTGGCCTAATAATACACTCAAACCAGCCTTTGACAACAACAAAAATCAAGTGAAAAATGAGATGAAAAACGTCCAAAATAGAATTGTTCTTTCTTAAAGGGAGGGCGAAGTAGAAAATCAAGTGATTTCTTAACGATTCTTATACTAATTATAAGACCATTCTGCATAGTGAAACATTCAGGAAATACTTCCGAATGATTTTAAAATTCAAATTCCATCTAATTTACCATTTAAAGTAGATTTTAGTAATATCTGTGCTTCCTTATTAAAGAGTTACTGCCATAATTTTTATGAATTCAAAACTAATAATATCAAAAAAATTCCTTGAAAAATCTAGTTTATTGCCATATATTTACTTTTTTAATTAGGTAACGTAATAATTGCTCAATGTTTAAACGAAATAGGTTGTTTGAGGACAGATATTTAAATATGCTTTGGTCCCATTGAACCGAATTCCCATTCGACAGAAGGGTTTTTTTTGGTGTCCCATTCGACCGAACGTAGCCAAAAGCTGCGATTTTATTTATAATATAGTCCCATTGGACCGAAATTTTATTGAACTGGAAGAAGACCTAGTGTGTGGTTTTGCATTAAATATATTTTTAACCTCATCACGGCTTATTTTTGTTGAAGTGAATGTGAGTTGAAAATGTGTTATTGCACTTTTATCCCTTCCTTGAAAGGAATGAAAGTGAGCGTTTCAATTAGTATTACGAAACATTTATTTCTAATATTATTAACACACCTTTCGGAGATTCGAACCAACAATCTATCGCTTCGCAATCCAACACCGTATCCACTACACCACCGCATCGCTGACGGCATGAGTGTTTCAAGTTATATTGATGTATTTTTTACGGGCATATTCGGACGAATGGGATTTCGGTCCATCGGGAATATAGCCATTTGGGCTAGAAATCTAAAGATCATTGCGGGATATTCGGTCGAATGGGATATTGGTCCATTGGGAATTCGGTTGAAAGGGAACATACCTTAAAGATTACCGCGCTTAGTGACGTCATGAGAGGAAATCTATGTAACGATTTGATTCTCTCTCGCTCTGGCTCTAATCTTTTTTCTTTTCAACTAGAGAGTGTTTTGTAGAAAATTAAGACAGAGAGAGCATGAATATATCGCAGGTGTATTTGTGGCAACTGAGAATATGAGCAAGTTGACAACATTATGGAAGAGGGAAGTTGTGTAACAGGGCTTCGCCTATTTCACAGAAGGTGTCTTGATCAGGAATAACTTCCGCAATGGTATCTGGAGTTTTGTAATCGTCGGCCTGGGAAATTTATCGAGCCCCCACAAGGACAAATAGGTGAGTTTTTCATTTTTCTGCAGATGTAACTGTACAATAGGTAGGTTGCACGAGGGTTAGTGGCAGTGGAGTCTGGGAATTGTAGTTTCGGCCGTATATATGGAGAAAAGGCTTGTTGCACGAGGGTTACTGGCAATACGTCACTGTATTTCATTTTCAAGTTGTAAAAAGCCATGTAATTGTTCTTTACCGGAAATATAGATATATTGCTTATCGCAGATTCATCAGATGGACGCACCAATTCCTGCCAGGTGGTTTACGCTTCCCAATACCAAGTTGTGTTTTCCTAAAAATTCGAGAAGCCTTTCCATCGGATGAATATTGTGGCTTTAAGAGATTTAAATAAGAAGTAGAGTAAATATGGCCTGCTAATAGTCTGGAGCCACCTGGCCAGAGTCCAATTACCTTGCGCAATCATCGGTGATTCAAAATAAAAGGCAATGAAGTTCTATTCAGTCGCGAGATTGAAAAGACAAGAAGTTCATTCTGACAGCTTCGAATTTCCTGCCTTGTTGGAGACACCATATGACAACTCAATCAATGGGAACAATTAACATTCTGTAACCCGTTAGTCCACTGTCAAGAATCATAAAAACTGACGTCTCAAGAAAAGCAAGGCTTATTCAGTATGCGAACGAATTACAATATCAGGGAATTATGGTTACCCAGTCAGCCAAATTTGTATGGCAACCCTCAACTAAACCTATAGCATGTGTCCTTACAGTATGAAACAAAGTGTTAACCTATTTTTCTATGCAAAAAATTTACGAAGACAGAAGAAATAACTATCGATTAAATCAAATGCATTTTAAAATGAAAATTGAAAAATCATCTTCAATATTAGATCCCATACTTTTATAGAAAATAAATGGTTTTTTATTTATATTATGGTCTTTTCTTGTACTCTTACTCATACAGATACCTTATATTATGGTTTTATGCCTACAAAAATATTATAAGCCTACACACTCATCCTTTGTTAAACGGGGGAAGAAAAGAGACAAAAAAGGGGGAAGTTGAACTTGGTTCGGTATATAGGCGTCTATACTCTGATGAAAAATACGTTTTCTCCTACAATCATTCAATTTCAATTGGATTCATTACTAAAATGATACAGATGTTAAAAATTAAAGTGTCTTTAAGTTTATAACATCTATCTGAATACACAAGTGTCTTCATTTTTTCTTGTACGCTACTAACTTATAAAGATCTTTTTTGTTTGAAAGTATCATTGCTTTAAAAATAAATGTCAGATTGGCCTACCGTTACTCTATTCTTTTTCTTTGCTTTTGCTAAGTTCAGATTTTTAAAACTTAGCACCTTCTCAACAAACTTAATTAAAAGAAGACTGAAGGAACAGATAATAATAAAAAAGTGTCTTAGTGGACATGGACTAGAAAAAGTAAACGATAAGAGAAGAAAATGGAATGATCTAAGTTTCAGAAAATAAAATTTTTCAGTTTAATTACCATATTATAAAACATCAATTAATTAAAATTCGACTTTTTACCAAAATTCCATTTGCCCAAAATATTTTATATTGAAATTTTGAATTATGGTCGAAAGAGCACGTGTGAATACTCAGTATTAACACAAGTTTTAGCTTCGTTTTTCCAAAGCTCGGTTACAGATAATGAAAAAGGCAATGGGAGACTTGTTCTTTATTACAGGGTTCTACAAACGGTTAGTAATATATATCTCTTTAATTTTGGAACTTTACGGCATCACGGTACCCAACCAAAGAGAGTATAGGGGAGGAGTGGAAAGAGGGGAAAATCTTGTGGCTCTATTCTACCGCGCATCTTCAATGCGCAGTACCAAGGCATTTCCGTTTGAGACATTAAATGGTATCGTAGGTGGCGCGACTGAGCCGAAAACTCCCTCGTACCACTAGTATAATTTAGGGGCAACATTGTAATTCAGCCTTGTGGAGTGGGGGAGCTTCCACTCCTCCCCTATACTCTCTTTGACCCAACGCAGTGTCGCTTCCCTCTCTTCTTCATCGCTCCAGCGCCCTTATCGATCAAGTCGATGCGCAGCGACATCTTTTGCTGAAGGTTGAAACGGTCGAGGCGCGAAATTTAAACTAAGGCTTATGGTTCTAATATAAGTTCCTTAAAGGGGTAATTATGGTATTAATTTTATGCCACTTTTTGATTTTGAAAATAAAGGATGAAACTTAATCTTTCATCATGATTTTCTGTTCTGCGTCTACACTAACTACGCGACCATCTTTCCATTGGTTCCTAGTTTTTCAATCGACGACCCAAAATGATTAATAAATCAATCATTAAAATTTGAATAAAATACATTAAAAACCCTTTGATATAATATCGTATGCTTTGAGAACTATTAGTTTTAAATGTTTCTGCTATATTAATTTGGGTATAACGACCACTAGCGGTTTTACGAGGACAGTGTATGGCAAACGTTGCTCACGAAAAACGTAAGTGAACGAAGACTAACGGCGAGCTGTCTATCTATTTCATTATTGGACTTGCTTTCCACTATCTCAAGACGTATTTAAAACGTATATAGTATTTGAAATAACCCTTATATCCCTTTAAATAACCCTAAAGTATTTTCCAAGGACTAAGATGACCGCTTAGGGTACGTGTAAACGATGTCGCATGTGTTTGTTATATAGTAATTCCTTCACACGAAACCTTTCAGAAATAATGCAAAATTTCATGATAAAATATTTTGGGCAAATGGAATCTTGGTGATAAAAACGAAGATAAATATTTTTTTAAGTAATTGATGTTTTATAATCATGTCACTAAACTGAAACATTTTAATATCTAAGATTTCGGTCATTCCATTTTCTTCTCTTATCGTTTACTTTTTCTAGTTTTTGTCAACAATGACAATATTTTTATAAATTCAAATGAGGTTCAGTCAAACTATGCCCACTTGTATATGTATCTGCTCTGTAGTGGTTATCTCATTCGCTTCGCACCCGGAAGACCCCGGGTTCGAGACCAAGTGGGTGTGGAAAGTTTCTTTTATGCTCGTTAGTTTAATTTCCCAACTAAATTAGCTCAAATAGTGGTTCGAAGTTAGGATCTACAATGTTTGTACTATGAGAAAATTTCCCACAGGCGTAGCTTAAATGCAGGTAGATTATTTTATTTGAAATTGTCGTCGTAATCGCTTCATTTGAAATATTATTTCAAGTTTAAAACATCCTTTGGAGTAACAAACTGTGGACATTCTAATGCAACTAATCTAAATTCATAAATAAGACTTTTTGAAAAGAAAATAAAACAACTTTATCATAAGAATTATTTTTGAATTACGGGCTTCCTCGATGTACTTGTTCTTGGCCAATGTTCTTATTGAATATGGCAATAAATTAGGAGGGCTCCGTATTAATAAGTTGGTATCAAATCGTTCGTCGAGTTTCAATCTCAAATGGTAATTATATTCGTCATTTGTTTGGTGGACAATATTTTTTGGGACTCTTGTGTTTAAAAATAGATCAGAAACTTTAGTAATTTAAACAAAAATCTGAATTTATTTAAAACGATGAAATTCAGCAAAATTATACATTTTTAAAACTATTAAATTTAGCAAAATTATACATATTTATAACGATAAAATTCAGCAAAATTATACATTTTTATAACGATGAGATTTAGCAAAATTATACATTTTTGTAAAGATGAAATTTAGCAAAATTATACATTTTTAAAACGACGACATTCAGCAAAAATATACATTTTTATAACGACGAAATTCAGCAAAGTAAAATATTTTTAAAACAATGAAATTCAGCAATAGTATACATTTTGAAAACGAAGAGATTCAGCAAAAGTATACATTTAGAAATCGATAAAATTCAACAAAATTATATATTTTTAAAACGGTTAAATTACCAAAAAAAATTCAAATTTAAAACTATAAAACTCACAAAAATCCACAATTTTGAACAATACAATTCTATAAAACGAATCATAAAAGTGAAAATGTGGTTGTTTTCCTTTCGTAGCCTAATATTGGCTGATTTGTTAATTCGTAAACAGCGGACAAAGCTTTTTCCCTGGATGTAAGAAAAATCCAGCACATTGTTACATTCAATTTCCTTTTTATTTTAAGAACTTTTTTAAGGAAATAAAAAAATATTTAAGTAAAAGAGGACTTAAATTATAAATCTACGGCAACCACGCCCAGAGAGATTCTGGAGAGTTTTATTAACCAAGTATTCACTTACCGGGCCGAAGGGCTTGAACCAGTCTTTTAGTTGAATGTTCCCGATTGTATAGTGAAAATGTTTTATTTAAACAGCTGCGGCGTATTTTCTCCCCGGGTGAACCTGTCCTTCCGCCGCCCTTCTACTCGGTGCCGCTCTCGCTCCTCCTCGGGGTGCCGCCGCTCTCGCACCGCCTCGGGGTGCCGTCGACCTCGCCCCGCCTCGGTGTTTTCAAATTTTCCCGGCATCTCAGATTGTACTTCTGCACCTTCGAAAATATTAGAATGATTAGTTTTATACAGTGGGTAGTTTTTGTGAAGAGACTAAGCGTAAAATGGAACATAGTTTTATACTTAAAACAAGAATGCGTTGCATTAATTGTATACCTTGACTACACATTTTGTGTCATGCTTAATGTCCCCAAGTGCAATATGTCATGACCCCTCTTTTAACTTACCACGTTTGTTGGCTCATCGTCTTCTTCGGAAGTACTGAGGTGCAGATGTCGTTCGTCGTCATCGGTACTACTTGGAATATTCATTTCGTATGTAGGAAACGAGAGAACTGAATAAACTAGAAATCGCAGTTTAGTTATACACCCGCCGAAAAGTTTTTTAATCTACCGAAGTCGGTATTTTTACTCGTGGGGTGATAATCCTCCCTCAAAAAAACATATATAATCATCAAAAATAATTGATATTTTATAATCATGTCTTCCAAAGTGAAAATTTAACACTCTCTTACTTCAGGCAGTTCATTTTCTACACATCTCTTTTACGCTTTATCTTCATGGTCTTTAATGACAGTTTTTTTAAAAAAATATTTGGAAATATATTTTCAACTAACCCAGTATCTCATCAAGCCATTGTACAAAAAACGAATATCCTGATAACACTGAAAGGAGAACCTCTTGATTTTGAGAGCTTAATTTTTTTCTTTCCAAACAAAACCCCATCTTCAAAAATCATTTTCACGTGCCTCAGATATTCTCGTGTCATGAGGATCTCTTCCGAATTTGGTGGTGCGACTTTGTCGTGAGGGCGGGCAATGCTAACTAAAGCCACTAACATTTCCTCTTGCTGAAAATTTCAAAGAGATCAACTTCATTTGTTTTGATTGTCAATGAAGTAAGGGGATGGAAAATTGACGTCAATTTTTGAACGCTGGATGGACAAGACTGAAGATTTTTGGCCATTGAATGCCAGACCGTTTGTTTTTGACCAAGCTTCAAGGCGAATAAGGTCAGACTCCAATAGGTGAACATCATTGTAACAACGGATCACTCGATAAATTTTTAAATCTTCCGCAAAGAGGCATAGTTGGGAGACGAGGTTAGTAAGGAGATCATTATATATATTAGGAACAATAGGGGCCCAAGTACGCTTCCTTGGGAGACACCGCTAGTGACTGGAAGGGGATCACTAAGACAGGCACCAACACGTACCGATTGTGTTCGATGGAGAAGATACGACTGAATCTAACGGTAAACATTGTTACGGATGCCTGCCTCTTGGCTAGCACTCACTTCAAAATCCTCAGATTCAGTTGATATTATGTTTGTCTGGCAAGCTACATCCCTTAAAGCTGGTAATTCTTCTTTAAGTTTAGGGAATTATTTTTTTACATTAGAAGCAATTTAGAAAACCAATTTTTCAAGAAAAGTTTGTGTTTGAGAATCTTTAACGAAACGAATTTTTATGTGGTAGCGTTTGTATGAACTGGCTACGAACAATATAATAATTTAATTTCAAATAAGACATGAATAAACAATATCCGTACTGTAGTTCGACGTTTCTTGCGGGGTTTACACTTGAATATTTACTGGATTCTTCGAGCGATATATTTGTAAGTGGATTCTCTTGTGATAAACACGCACCAGATTTTTCACTTATTAATGGGATTGAAATTGAGGGTATTGACCCTTTACTAACAAATTTCGTCGTCAGTAGTGAAATTGAGGCACAAGTCTTTTATTTATTTATGGCTTGTGGCAACCTTTAAATTCAAGTCGAACGACACCCAACGTCCGACGCGCGCTTTTTTTCGCGTGAACGTGCGTTGTTAGGAGTGCATCGTTAAAAGTTTTATATAATATCGTTGTTATTTAATTATGTTAATTAACATCTAAATAATCAATTTAACTATGTAACCCGTGAAAATAAGCGCGGAAGTTTAAAATCCTGTGATAGCGATGCCCCACTTACTTTTTCGCACGCCGCCTGCCGTAAAT
>JAEQBA010003143.1:0-10525 GCA_019434445.1 Phalangium opilio
AAATTGAAATAGTTGATGCAACCATATAGGCTTCGACACTAAAACAAAATATAATAATTTATACACAAATGTCCCCAGATATAAGGTAGGAAGACGGTTTAGGTCCCCAATTGTAAACCTGAAATTAGCTCAAAACTTAGGTGTTATGCTAGAAATAGGACTGATTACTTATGTTTCATTTTGATAATCAATATTTTAACTATAAAATTATAATATACATGAAATTTGAAAAAGTGTGTTTAAAAGACCCCACTTGTCTGTTGAAATGACTGTGAAGGTCCCCACTTGTAAATTTATCGTGTGTGAAAAATGAAATTGAAATACCTGATGGAACCATATAGGCTTCGACACTAAAACAAAATCTAATAATTTATACACAAATGTCCCCAGATATAAGGTTGGAAGACTGTTTAGGTCCCCACTTGTAAACCGTAAACCTGAAATCAGCTCAAAACTTAAGTGTTAAGCTTTTAAAAGGTCCGATTACCTAAATTTCATTATAATAACCAATATTTAAACTATACAATTAAAATATACATGAAATTAGAAAATGTGTGTTTAAATGACCTCACTTGTCAGTTGAAATGACGGTGAAGGTCCCCACTTGTAAATTTATCGTGTGTGAAAAATGAAATTGAAATACTTGATGGAACCATATAGGCTTCGACACTAATTCAAAATCTAATAATTTATACACAAATGTCCCCAGATATAAGGTAGGAAGACGGTTTAGGTCCCCAATTGTAAACCTGAAATTAGCCCAAAACTTAAGTGTTAAGCTAGAAATAGGACTGATTACTTAAATTTCATTCTGATAATCAATATTTTAACTATAAAATTATAATATACATGGAATTTGAAAATGTGTGTTTAAAAGACCCCACTTGTCAGTTGAAATGACGGTGAAGGTCCCCACTTGTAAATTTATCGAGTGCGAAAAATGAAATTGAAATACTTGATGGAACCATATAGGCTTCGACACTAATTCAAAATCTAATAATTTATACACAAATGTCCCCAGATATAAGGTAGGAAGACGGTTTACTTCCCACTTGTAAACCTGAAATTAGCTCAAAACTTAAGTGTTAAGCTAGAAATAGGAATGATTACTTAAATTTCATTCTGATAATCAATATTTTAACTATAAAATTATAATATACATGAAATTTGAAAATGTGTGTTTAAATGACCCCACTTGTCAGTTGAAATGACGGTGAAGGTCCCCACTTGTAAATTTATCGTGTGTGAAAAATGAAATTGAAATAGTTGATGCAACCATATAGGCTTCGACACTAATTCAAAACCTAATAATTTATACACAAATGTCCCCAGATATAAGGTTGGAAGACGGTTTAGGTCCCCACTTGTAAACCTGAAATCAGCTCAAAACTTACGTGTTAAGCCTTTAAAAGGTCCGATTACCTAAATTTCATTATAATAATCAATATTTAAACTATAAAATTTAAATATACATGAAATTAGAAAATGTGTGTTTATAAGACCCCACTTGTCTGTTGAAATGACTGTGAAGGTCCCCACTTGTAAATTTATCGAGTGTGAAAAATGAAATTGAAATACCTGATGGAACCATATAGGCTTCGACACTAATTCAAAACCTAATAATTTATACACAAATGTCCCCAGATATAAGGTTGGAAGACGGTTTAAGTCCCCACTTGTAAACCTGAAATTAGCTCAAAAGTTAAGTGTTAAACTAGAAATAGGACTGATTACTTAAATTTCATTCTGATAATCAATATTTTAACTATAAAATTATAATATACATGAAATTTGAAAATGTGTGTTTAAACGACCCCACTTGTCTGTTGAAATGACGGTGAAGGTCCCCACTTGTAAATTTATCGAGTGTGAAAAATGAAATTGAAATACCTGATGGAACCATTTAGGCTTCGACACTAATTCAAAATCTAATAATTTATACACAAATGTCCCCAGATATAAGGTTGGAAGACGGTTTAGGTCCCCACTTGTAAACCTGAAATCAGCTCAAAACTTACGTGTTAAGCCTTTAAAAGGTCCGATTACCTAAATTTCATTATAATAATCAATATTTAAACTATAAAATTAAAATATACATGAAATTAGAAAATGTGTGTTTATAAGACCCCACTTGTCTGTTGAAATGACTGTGAAGGTCCCCACTTGTAAATTTATCGAGTGTGAAAAATGAAATTGAAATACCTGATGGAACCATATAGGCTTCGACACTAATTCAAAACCTAATAATTTATACACAAATGTCCCCAGATATAAGGTTGGAAGACGGTTTAAGTCCCCACTTGTAAACCGGAAATTAGCTCAAAACTTAAGTGTTAAACTAGAAATAGGACTGATTACTTAAATTTCATTCTGATAATCAATATTTTAACTATAAAATTATAATATACATGAAATTTGAAAATGTGTGTTTAAACGACCCCACTTGTCTGTTGAAATGACGGTGAAGGTCCCCACTTGTAAATTTATCGAGTGCGAAAAATGAAATTGAAATACTTGATGGAACCATATAGGCTTCGACACTAATTCAAAATCTAATAATTTATACACAAATGTCCCCAGATATAAGGTAGGAAGACGGTTTACTTCCCCACTTGTAAACCTGAAATTAGCTCAAAACTTAAGTGTTAAGCTAGAAATAGGAATGATTACTTAAATTTCATTCTGATAATCAATATTTTAACTATAAAATTATAATATACATGAAATTTGAAAATGTGTGTTTAAATGACCCCACTTGTCAGTTGAAATGACGGTGAAGGTCCCCACTTGTAAATTTATCGTGTGTGAAAAATGAAATTGAAATAGTTGATGCAACCATATAGGCTTCGACACTAAAACAAAATCTAATAATTTATACACAAATGTCCCCAGATATAAGGTAGGAAGACGGTTTAGGTCCCCAATTGTAAACCTGAAATTAGCTCAAAACTTAGGTGTTAAGCTAGAAATAGGACTGATTACTTATGTTTCATTTTGATAATCAATATTTTAACTATAAAATTATAATATACATGAAATTTGAAAACGTGTGTTTAAAAGACCCCACTTGTCTGTTGAAATGACTGTGAAGGTCCCCACTTGTAAATTTATCGTGTGTGAAAAATGAAATTGAAATACCTGATGGAACCATATAGGCTTCGACACTAAAACAAAATCTAATAATTTATACACAAATGTCCCCAGATATAAGGTTGGAAGACTGTTTAGGTCCCCACTTGTAAACCTGAAATCAGCTCAAAACTTAAGTGTTAAGCCTTTAAAAGGTCCGATTACCTAAATTTCATTATAATAACCAATATTTAAACTATACAATTAAAATATACATGAAATTAGAAAATGTGTGTTTAAATGACCTCACTTGTCAGTTGAAATGACGGTGAAGGTCCCCACTTGTAAATTTATCGTGTGTGAAAAATGAAATTGAAATACTTGATGGAACCATATAGGCTTCGACACTAATTCAAAATCTAATAATTTATACACAAATGTCCCCAGATATAAGGTAGGAAGACGGTTTAGGTCCCCAATTGTAAACCTGAAATTAGCCCAAAACTTAAGTGTTAAGCTAGAAATAGGACTGATTACTTAAATTTCATTCTGATAATCAATATTTTAACTATAAAATTATAATATACATGGAATTTGAAAATGTGTGTTTAAAAGACCCCACTTGTCAGTTGAAATGACGGTGAAGGTCCCCACTTGTAAATTTATCGAGTGCGAAAAATGAAATTGAAATACCTGATGGAACCATTTAGGCTTCGACACTAATTCAAAACCTAATAATTTATACACAAATGTCCCCAGATATAAGGTTGGAAGACGGTTTAGGTCCCCACTTGTAAACCTGAAATCAGCTCAAAACTTACGTGTTAAGCCTTTAAAAGGTCCGATTACCTAAATTTCATTATAATAATCAATATTTAAACTATAAAATTTAAATATACATGAAATTAGAAAATGTGTGTTTATAAGACCCCACTTGTCTGTTGAAATGACTGTGAAGGTCCCCACTTGTAAATTTATCGAGTGTGAAAAATGAAATTGAAATACCTGATGGAACCATATAGGCTTCGACACTAATTCAAAACCTTATAATTTATACACAAATGTCCCCAGATATAAGGTTGGAAGACGGTTTAAGTCCCCACTTGTAAACCTGAAATTAGCTCAAAACTTAAGTGTTAAACTAGAAATAGGACTGATTACTTAAATTTCATTCTGATAATCAATATTTTAACTATAAAATTATAATATACATGAAATTTGAAAATGTGTGTTTAAACGACCCCACTTGTCTGTTGAAATGACCCTCAGTAGCACGAGTGTTCCGCGTTCGAGTCGGTTTGAGGTAGATTCGTCGGTTTATGGTCTAGTCGGTAGTTACGATTCAATTCCGACTCTTATCCAACTTCAGTTGCCAACTCCACTTTGCAGTCGGCCGTGAGAGCAATAAAATAGTGTTGGCTGATAGCTGTATTTTAAGTCGGTTAATGTAATGAAGGATTAGGTCGGCTGCTCGACTCGTTACCAACTAACATGCGTTTCTATCAAATAAAAGATAACAATAAGGGTCAAGAGGTCGGCATATCCGACGGCCTACCGATCACACTGAACATTGCAGATTTCGTTGTAATGAGGCTTCTTTCGCGCTTGAGTCGGTTCGAGGTAGACTCTTCGCTTTATGGCCTAGTCAGCACTTACGACTAAAGTCCGACTCTTATCTAACTTCAGTTACTAGCTCCGCTTTGAAGTCGGACGTGAGAACAAACAAATAGAGTTGGCTGATAGTTACATTTTCAGTCGGTTGGTGTATGCAAGGATTAGGTCGGCTGCTCAACGCCTTACCAACTAACATGACTTTTTATCAAATTTATAACAAGGGTCGAGAGGTCGACATGCGACAACCTACCGATCAATACTAAACATTTCAAATTTCGTTATTTTAAGCATAAGAAAATAATATTTAGCTCCCTATAAGTATGAAACTCTCCATTTAAGCCATTGAAATTTGTAAAAAGTTTCTAATGCCACCTATTAACAGCTTTTGGCGTTAAAAAAATGAAATATTTGTTTAGTAAATTTTCAAATTTTATATCGTAATTAAATAGTTAAAGGTCTTGAAATTATTTTTATGATAATTATAACTGATTAAGTACATTGCAAAATTATGATAATAAATTAATAGATGGCGCGAGATTTTGACGAACGAGGCTAGCGCCTACACTGGTACGAGGTAAGGAGAATCTTGTGTCTCTACTTGCGCGGCAATATTTCCCTGGCCCATCGTGCCTTTCACGGGCAGCTTAGGTGGCGGCGATGGTTTTACTAGCAGTACCGAAACTTCTCCCGGGGCGTAAAAGATTAAACGCGGCAAATTTGGGAGCAAATGCTGTAGTATGAAAATGTACTACTTTTCATACTTATAGGGAGCTATATATTATATTCTTATGTTTTAAGACAAATCAAAAATATTTGGATTTGTATTAGAAACAAAACATAAAATAAAATTTTAGAATCAACAATATAGTGTAATATGTTTATTCACATTGATATAAATATAAATCTCTCGTTTTAAGTATCATTTTAAAGTAACATTAAAGAAAATGTTACGGTTTACGGCCTATTTTAGCTTTCTTTTAAATTTACATAAGCCTTTAAAACCGCTTCCACGGTATACTCATATTGCTACTTCGTTTTTATCGGAGATAACTGCAGTGTACACTAACGTTAAATGGAGTCATTCTTGGCTATCTCGACTTTTCGTAAACCACCCAAGGTGCGGAAATCGGTCTAATGGGACCTCTCTTCTTTCATTTCGGTTGAATGGGATTTCGGTCCAATGGGAGGGAATCATCAGAGACACTTCGCATTACCTACAGTAAAAGATCTCTAAAGCGACCTTTAAAAAATTCTGCTGACCATAAACAATCCATCAAACTGACCATAAACAAGTCGTAAAGCCTACCCTAAACAAGCCATAAAGCCTACCCTAAACAAGCCATAAAGCCTACCCTAAACAAGCCATAAAGCCTACCCTAAACAAGCCATAAAGCCGACCACAAACAAGCCATAAATCCTACAAATAACAGTCGATGAAGCCGACCGCAATTAGATTAATAATCCGACCATAACCAGATAACAAAGCCGACTTCTTGTTTGATAATGTAAGAGCTGGCCACGCTTACTTTTTAGCGTCGGTTAAAGTGCTGGCAAAATTGCTATGCCGACCTCATTTTGGAAATCCCGAAAATTTTCCGTGCACGTTTGAAAAGGTTGGAAAACCGCCGGACCGACCCATTTTCCGGTAGGACATTTCGACTGTCAAAAGGAAAGTTTACCGACCATTTTGCGGCAGTATAGGGCAGTGTCGGTTGAATCTCGAGCCGACTCCGTTGGCCCAACGTCGATTTTGCTACTGGGGACGGTGAAGGTCCCCACTTGTAAATTTATCGAGTGTGAAAAATGAAATTGAAATACCTGATGGAACCATTTAGGCTTCGACACTAATTCAAAACCTAATAATTTATACACAAATGTCCCCAGATATAAGGTTGGAAGACGGTTTAGGTCCCCACTTGTAAACCTGAAATCAGCTCAAAACTTACGTGTTAAGCCTTTAAAAGGTCCGATTACCTAAATTTCATTATAATAATCAATATTTAAACTATAAAATTTAAATATACATGAAATTAGAAAATGTGTGTTTATAAGACCCCACTTGTCTGTTGAAATGACTGTGAAGGTCCCCACTTGTAAATTTATCGAGTGTGAAAAATGAAATTGAAATACCTGATGGAACCATATAGGCTTCGACACTAATTCAAAACCTTATAATTTATACACAAATGTCCCCAGATATAAGGTTGGAAGACGGTTTAAGTCCCCACTTGTAAACCTGAAATTAGCTCAAAACTTAAGTGTTAAGCTAGAAATTGGACTGATTACTTAAATTTCATTATAATAATCAATATTTAAACTATAAAATTAAAATATACATGAAATTAGAAAATGTGTGTTTATAAGACCCCACTTGTCTGTTGAAATGACTGTGAAGGTCCCCACTTGTAAATTTATCGAGTGTGAAAAATGAAATTGAAATACCTGATGGAACCATATAGGCTTCGACGCGTTGAGTCTCAGTTAGCCGCTTAGCTCGCGCTCCGGTTTTTGCTTTCGCTTTTCGGTTATTTCACCGTTCCGTCTCCGGTTTTTTGCACCGATTGCCTTCTAACGTCTTCCGTTCACGGTATTTAAACTTGATTGTCAGTGTTTATACCCATTTATCGAGTTTTCGCTGTCTTTCTGTCTTACCTGATGGCATCGGTTTGCCAAACGTTGTAGGAAAGCTCTGCGGGACTCGTGACGGGGCTATTTCTATAACTGTGTTTGGGACCCTACTAAAACTACCTCCAGTTTCGTGTTTTCGCTGTTACTCTTTGAATTTCGGTCGTTTTACGTGCGGGTTCGACACTTTTGATGCTCACTGCATTCCCTTTGACTTATGGCCGGTTCCAAGGACTTATGTCAAGTTTGTAAGGTACCCTTCTTCGGTAAGCAGAAGTCACTTTACTGCACTTTGGGCTGTAAGACACGCGTACACGGGGACTGTCACTCGGCTTCGTCTTTTACCTGCCGGGGTTGCAAACCGGTCTCCACGGCTGCTAGGGCTTCTAGGAGTCCTAATCGTCGGGGCAGCGGGATGGCTGGTAACAGTGTCCCTTCGCCTAAAGTGGTCAATGATTCGTCGGTACCCTTATCTGTAATCCATGAAGCTCTCAATAAACTACTAGAGCCCGATAGTGTTACCCGCGATCCTAATTCCATCTTGGATCGTTTCCTGGCGAAATTGGACAACACTGAGACGCTGGTCCATACTCTCCAGCAGCAATTAGTGAATCAACAGTCTATTATCAATGCTCAAGACATGCATATTAAGGAACTTTGCACTAGAGTAGCGGCGTTAGAAAAGAGCCGATGCGAATACACTGTGACCACTGACAGTCAAAGTGACGGTACCGCTACTAATACTTCAGTCCCGTCTGACCGATCATTACCAACCCAGCGTCCTTTACTCTACTCCAACATGCTTTCGAGTACCTTGCCCATGCCTCGGGCTTTCGGTTCCCATTCGGCGAGTGCCATCCGACCGCCCCCACCGAGGCCTGCCAAACCTGTCTTGACTGGCTCTGCCACTAATTCTAGGCTGAAGGCAGTCGCCAGAGGGTCAGGTCGCCGTGGCCCCGTGCCCAAGGCAATTTTCGTCAGTCGCCTGGACAAGGATCTGCTCTCGAAAGACCTTATTGCTACACTTAAGGAAGACGCTGGCATTGCCAAGCCTATTTGTATTCGACTCAAGACGAAACACCCTGACGCTGATCATTCATCCTTCTATGTCGCCTGTGAGGACGATAGCGATTATGACAAATTATCTGATCTATCCTTTTGGCCTGTCAATTGCATCATCACGGAGTTCTATGGCGTCCCCCGTGATGCTAACAAGCATAAGAGTGAACTAGACAATGTTGACACCGCTCCCAAACAATGAAGGACCTAACAATTGCGTATCAAAATGTTCGTGGTTTACGGACAAAATTTATTGAATTTTTTAGAAATGTTGCTTCTCAAGATTTGACATTATTTGCTTAACTGAAACCTGGCTTAATTCTACTCATTTTACTACTGATTATTTTCCTAACCATTACAATGTTTTTCGGTCCGATCGCTTAGATCCGAATTTTAATAACGTTCGGGTGGAGGCTCATTGATTGCCGTTCGGCGTTCCTTGCACTGCTGTCGGCGTCATGACATTGAGGGAACGTCGGAGAGTGTGTTCATTGAAATTAAGGCGTCAGCCCATCGTTCAATCGTAATTGGTACTGCTTACTTTCGACCTTCCCTGGATGACATGACCTATGCCCTCTATACAGACAGATTAGTGCAGGGTTTAGCTGGCGGCTCATCTGATATTATTTTGCTCGGTGACTTTAATCTACCTGGTGTAGATTGGCTTAGCTGCGGGACTCGGGGTTGCTCTGCTCCTATACGTACTAAAGCTACCCACATCATTGACGCTTGCTATGACTTAAATCTCCGTCAAGTTGCCCCTCCAGTCTCACATGGTAATCTGTTGGACTTGTGCCTAACGAATATAAATGGTTTAGATATTGATAGTCTTAATGATCCCTTTGTGCCCATCGATGCCTTTCATCCACCCTTCTTAATTATCATGTCTGATTTACTTGGTTTGCCACCTCCACCCTCGGACCCATTTTATATGTATAGCAAAGGTGATTATTATCTATTGTACTCAACTTTGCGCGACATGAATTGGGAAGTTTTACTCGGATCGCAGGACGTTAACTATTGTGTGGATATCCTTACCGATCGCCTTCGGGCGGTTATGGAATTGGCTATACCACGTAGGGTGCGCCGCGCCAATCCTGGATTTCCTCCCTGGTATTCACTGGCACTCCGCACTGCTATTAAGCGGAAAAAGTACCATTTTAGAAAAAAAAAACGCACTGGGGCTCTAGCTGACATAATAGAATTTAAGCGCATGCGTGCAGTAGTCACACGGTTACTCACACGCGATAAAGCCACTCATTTCGCAAATGTGTGTCATGATGCTCGGTCTCACCCGCGAAAGTTTGGAATTATGTTAAGGGTAACATCCGCGAGGACTCACATTCTATCACACTGAAACTAGGCAAAGACATGGTTTCTGACCCTACTCGTCTGGCTGAGCGTTTCGCTGAGCAGTTTTCTAGAGTCTCGGTAGATAATACCAACCCCACTGACCGCTACTCCATTCCAAATTCCAGGATTGCTGTTCACTCTTACCACACTCAGGTATTACCCGACTTGTCATTCGTGAAGCTATAAGGACACTTCCCAACAAGTTCTCCACAGGGGTGGATGGTATCCCAGCCTTTATAGTTAAGGGGTGTGAGGCCATCCTATTGCCCTTGTTGGAGCACGTTTTTAATGTTTCAATTAATAGCAATATCTTCCCTAATACTTGGAAACGGGCTGTTGTTACCCCGATTTTTAAATCGGGTGCTGCCTGCGATCCGGGTAATTATCGCCCAATTTCTCTGCTCTGTGTGTTTGCCAAAATATTTGACATGGTCATGCATTCTCACTTGCAGCAGTGGTTTCAATTCTTCCCTAATGCATGTCAACATGGTTTCTCCCCCGGCAAGGGCGTAGACACAAATCACGCGGCTTTCATGCATTATGTGGCCCCAGTGGTCGAAAGCCGCGGTCAAGTTGATGTGATCTATCTAGATTTGGCCAAAGCCTTTGACCGTGTTCCCCATGGTTACTTACGGGACAAACTTTGCGCATTGGGGATAGATGGAGTTCTGTTGCAGTGGTTTGTGATTATTGCAGGACGTTTTGTGTCCTCAAATGCTAGGGTCGGTCACGTCCGTCACATATAAGGTTGATTGTGGGGTCCCGCAGGGTCGGGGCCTGGTGTTTGCTAAATAACATTCCCATC
>JAEQBA010003144.1:0-142455 GCA_019434445.1 Phalangium opilio
TAACAAATACCGCTTATACAATCCAATTGGGGTCGCGTACCCTTTGATATTAAAATTTTTCTTTCTTTTCACACCGCTTTTACGCAAGAGATTTAAAAGGGTAATTGGTTCCTAACCGACACGGGTAAAGGCATGTCTCGAAATGAGGTTAAATAATTGAGATTTATATTTTATGGATTATTATTTTCTAACGTAGATTACCATCGGTCCTTCATTGGGGAATATATTGGACCTAAGTCTAAAACTATTATCGGTACTTTGTTTTAGATCTATTAAGATATAAGAAACGCTTTTTTCGGTACACTCTTCGTACGCTTCCGTTAGGCGTTTGGTGTCTGTAGGAAAAGCTGACGACTTAAATAGCGAACCTGGTTATTATCCCTAGGATTTTTAACATAACGATATAAAACAGTTCAATGATATATTTCTAGAATATTTACCTGGGTAAAGACATTTTGAGACAGCAGCACGATGCTTAAAGATAATGATGACTCCCGACACAAAAAAGTTACTTATAAACTCCTGTTTGGTACAGGTGTTAGCTAGATCGTCTAGGATTAAAAGATTATTTATTCGTTTATCAAAAAAATCAGAATCATTAGGAATTAGTCCTTCGTGGAATTCAATAGGTAAAAAGAGTTTCAGTTCATCAAAAATGTCCTGATAAACACTATAGCAATAGACTATTCTATCAGGAGGTTTGTCCATGATAATGTCTTTATATTTGAGTAAATTTATTACCCACGTTGTTTTCCCCGAGCTGCTTGGGCCAGCCAGTAAAATGGTCATCGGTGTTTCTAAGCGGAGGCGATACTCTAACCCGTTCTCCATTTTTAAAACGTTCTCTAATATCGTCTATGAACTCGTAGTTGACTCGATCTTCGTACGGTATCACTCTCACTTAACAAGGTGGGAAACGTGACCCGATGTTTAGTGGTCCGTTTTCTCATTTGACGTGGCAGACGGGTCTTGATGATTTAAATATCCGTAAGGAAGTGTTGTGTAATCCTCTAAGACTCTACGTTTATTGAAACTATATCCAAAGGTTTTCTTTAGATTGCCTAATAAAAGTGTAGCTGTTTCTTTACGTCTTACAACATTAAATGGAACGGTGACCGACAAAGTTTTAGAGGGACTATATAAAACACTTTTAATCGAATCAAAGTTAATGATTTCTTCATTTCTTCTGTTAAGGGTAATACCTTTCATTTTAATAACAGATTTACCGTCTGTGGTACGGTAAGCGTACGACTTAGGCCCTGTCGAGACAAATTCGAGAATCGTCTCACCCTTTAACTCATCCGTCCAACACCCTAGATTACTAGATAAGGGTGGTAGATATTCCCCTTCCTTTGTTACAACTATACATGAATCAGTGTCACAATAAAGTAACCTCTTACCCATTTTACTTATCGTATTATACAACTCGATACGTCCTAATGAACTAACAAAGGAAGCTATCGTGGGACTTCCTTTGTAGTAGGTAGGAGCGTATTCTTTTTTTAGTTTATAACTGACTAAACAGATTTTATCGTTTACCGGTTTCAGGTCTAACAGTTCTTTCGTTTCATCAGTTATTATCTGAACTAATCCAGCGTAAGAGTCCATGTATACATTTTTTCTCTTATCCGTATTATAACCCATTTTTCCCCAAAGCGAATTTAGACATAGTTTACTAATGGCGCGGAGAGTGGGGTTGTCCACTATCTCTTCTTTATTAATAACTATTCCTTCTCGGTCATAAATTGATTTTAAATACGCTTCTTTTTGCTCTTCGCTTTCTATTCCCGAAGGCCAACCTGAACTAGATTGTTTAATTTTAAGGTAACAATCAATGAACGTGTCAAATAAACCGGTATTTTCTTTTCTGTCAAACTTATCTTTGTAATGTTGGACTTCAAAAAACTCTAGAATCTTATATCCATTTTTAACTGCTAGATATACCTCGGGACTTGGCCAACAACCACAGAAGGATCTTTCTTCCGAATTATGTGTACAGACTGATTGTTCAGTTTCAACGCATTTTAAACACAAAGCAAAGAAAAGTTTCTTTTTAGT
Source organism: Phalangium opilio (assembly GCA_019434445.1). Taxonomy (NCBI): domain Eukaryota; kingdom Metazoa; phylum Arthropoda; class Arachnida; order Opiliones; family Phalangiidae; genus Phalangium; species Phalangium opilio. The sequence goes on from JAEQBA010003144.1 coordinate 2,059, forward strand.
TTTAATTGGAAGGACAGGCAAAAATAGATTTTCAGGCGCTAATACTCGACAAGAAATAAGACCGAAATAAAAATTAGGTTCAAAGTTGAAGTCTTTCGTAATAATTTCAGGATGACCTTTAGGAAATACGCCCCATTTACATACGTAAGGATAGAGCGAGCAGATATCTAGGTATTGAATAGACTCGCCCGGTTTTGCCTTATAATACAGACATATACACTCGCTTCTTCCCCCGTACAAGGCACTCCTGGATCCAATTGGTTGTTTAAATTTTAAACTGTCACAATAGAGTTTAGCGTCAGGATCATCTCGTAATCTCTCATTGAACTCGCATTCCCAAATATTGAGGTGTTCGGCGTTCGGTAAAATCTTTTTTAGATAATTTTCCCTATCTAGAGTTCTTTCGTAGACATTTCTGTTTAGATCTTTAACTATAGGATTGTACTCGTAATGTTTTGTGTGTTTTACACATCCGTGATAGACGCATCCGTTATAGTTTAAAACAATTTCAGGATTTTTACAATATCCGTCTATTAAATAGTTTGACACCCTTTTTTCCCCTTCCAATGACAAGGCAGTTTGAAATTTTACCCCGCGTAATTTTTCTTCCAAGGCTATACACTTTAAGGCTCCGATACTAAAATTTCCACGAAAACCCTTTGCAGGTACGACACCTAGTGTGTATTTTTCAAGATGTTTGTGAAGGAAAATATTAGTTACTGTTCCCGCTATGGTAATACCACCTACGTTAAGCACGTCGACCCCGGAGACATTCCTAAATAACTCTCTAAATTTTTCCATTCCTAATTGTAGGACCTTAACATCTTGAATAGCGTATGTTTCAAGCTCCTGTCTCAGATTATAGGGCTTATCCTTTCTTTCCGAATACCATTTCATAAAATCCGCGTGCTCCTTATCTTTAAAATTATCGGGCTCAAATTGATGTATCTCGGGTATAGGGCCTACATAGTCTAACGTTTTTTCATTATGGAACAGATGCGGGAAATAGTCTTTTTTTTCTTCCCCGAGATCGAATGTAGATGAAAATTTTCTTAAGGGGACACTAATAAATCTGTAACTGTCAATGAATTTGATCTTTAGATTTTTTAAGAAGAGTGCCATGATTTTTGAACCGTTGAAGATAGGCTCAGGAACTATATTCCTTCTAAGTATTTCTTTCAATATAAAGAAAAAATCGAACCCTGCCCCGTTATGAGCGCAGCAGATTACATCGGAAAACAACATTCGCGCAACCTTTACTTTCTTATTTCCCTTTTTAATAGAGCTTGTCTCACATTGGAAAAGATAGTCTATAAAATCCTTTATACAATCAAAGCCCCTAAAGACACGAATGGTAAATTCTTTTGAATCAACGGATTCTTGCGCAGCGGAAACCAAGAGTACGGGAGTGTGTTCATTATTTAAAGGGATAGTTTCACAATCGAAGTATAGAAGACGAACAGGAGGATAATCAATATCTAGGGGCATCACCCAACAATGATTTTTTTCATGCGTAATTTTACAATTTTTGCAATTTAGATCACACTTATGATTTGGTTTTATTTCGCGAGCGCAATTTCCGCATCGTTTCAAAGAATCGCATGTTCCGTTACTCTTATGGTTATTGAAACATTCGGTTCCCTTTAAATATCTATTACACTCCTCGCATCTTATGAGTTTATACTCGTCTTTTTCATGATAAGCCTCCGTTGTTAAACAGCGGTAACACTTAGCCGTTTCCGAGCAAGAATGACTAGATTTTTCTTCCAGACCGTAAAATAGGGTTAAACAGTATTGACAATAAGCCTTAGCCGCGAACATTGAGATGTAAGACCGTACAACATGCATATGATTCCCAACTTTGAGGAGGAAAATTTTTTTTTCCTTGTGAGGACCTATAAATATTTTCTCAAACTTCTCTTCCGCTGAAAAAATTACAATCTGGTAATCTGACAAGGCATTTTGAAACTTTTGAACACCCAATAAATCTACAGGACCCTCCGGGACTTCGGCTAATGCGTGTAACTCTAAAGCCGCGGTTTTTTGGGAAGGGTGGTCTACATTTCTTAATAATCGGAAGCTCCATTGATTAAACTCGTTTAGCTTTCCTATTGATTTTAAATAAGTTCGATCAGCTAGACTTTTACCCACGGCTAAGGCTCTAGAAACGCATAGAGTATCATTATTTCTAATAGGTATGTAAGCATAACCTTGATCAATATATTTATCCAGTTCAGCTATAGTTCGATTATGCACCGCTTTTCTACCTGTCATTGGAACATTGCATTTTAAAAGAATAACATCAATTTTTAGAGAACCCTCTAATAAAAGACTACGTTTGGACTGAGCCACCTTTTCGATACTAGAGAGTAATCGATCAGGAGTTAACTCATTTATCGCCATAAATCTTAAATTTACAGGGTTCTCTAACGCGTCGGAGCTTATGGCGAATCTAATTAAGTTATACTCTTCATTATTTTGCGTGATTTGGTTTATAAGAGATGTTAATATTTGGGAAAGTTGTTCGTGAATTTTTGTTAATTTTAGTTCTTCTAAGTTACGGAATTTAACATTATATTCTGTTGTAATACATTTATATTTTCTAGATTTTCGATTAGATATTTTGTCTATCTTGAAATATTGTTCAGGTCTAAATTTTGTGGATAAATCGATGGGATAAAGTTCATCATCTGAGGATGACGAAGTGTCCGACATTTTTTTCTTAATGGGAAAGTTCTTCAAATCTATTGATTGTTTTCTCCAAGGCAACTATTATGTTATGGAGATCGTCTGAATCTCTAATTACGAACTGCTTCTCATAGGGTTGTCCTCTGTATTTAAAGATGGCTATTTCTCGGTCAGGCGTGGTGGCTATTTGAATGGGTTCTTCTGACATATATACCGTTGCGCCCCAATCTCCCTGAGCGTTGTTCAGAATTGATTTCAGTTCAAATGCGCTCTCGTATTTAATACATATACCGTCCTTAGTAGGGATGGGAAACGGTTTTCGCGGGTTCTTTGATTTCGCGTACCTCCTAATATCAAGGTATAGAGTACCATTGAACGACGATATTTTAACACCTAATAATCTATCCCGACCATATTCTATTATATGATCTTTCCAATCTTCCTTTTTAAATCCCGACTGAGATAACAAGGTCTCTACTTCTTTGTCACAGGATTGTGTCTCATCCTTTGATTCGGCCTATTGAAATGCCTATTTCCTATGAACTAAATCTTCTAATCTCATTGAAAAAGTATAAAGTACTCACCATTCTCAGGAATAGAAATTTCTTGCTGCGAGATGTTAATGCAGTAATTTCGGCACGAATGAATCTCGAACGTTGAGTCTGAGCTTTTATACTATACGGTTGTTATCTTTTCTAGCTTTACGTCCGAGAGGGTTTCATATTACTTAACTACGTCATTATATATTCAGTAAATTAAATTTATATTTAAACCTTCAACGACATCTGTTTCTTTTTAACGAAATTGAATAATTATAACCTTAAGGTCAAAATTAAATTAGTTTTCGGCGTGTGACAATTTATAACTAACTCTTTCCCATAGGCCGATGAACGTATTTATTCGCGTTATAATATTAAATTACATACGCATCTTTTATTTTTAAGTCTCCAAACACATCTGGTTTAGTTTAACTTTATATAACTCGTTCAGTTGTAATCTTAAACTTAGTTATAGATATTTTAAAAATCTTTCCTATCGTCGATGATCGTCTTTATTTATGTTATTATATATGTATAGATTAAATAATATTAGATTTCATTCGTATCTTTTATTTTTCAAAGTCTCCAAACACATCTGTTTTCCTTTAATTTTTTATCCAAGTCTTTCACGTGTAATCTTAAGGCTACACTTAACTATCGAAAATTTTATAACTAATTATACTATCACCGATGAACGGTTTCGTGTTACTATCGGACTCCTAGTATACTCGTGGGTGAGAAAAAATGTATAAATACAGCGTTTAAGCCTTTGTATTCTCTACAACGCAATAAAATTTCATAAACTCAATAACTTCTTCTAGTCTCGCAATAAAAAAATGTAAGTATTTTTCTAGTATTTTAAAATGGTTAGGCAACAGTGACCCTTATCTTAGTGTCTTTTAGTTTCTAACGCATCACCATATATCTATAACCTCTTCTTTACTCAGAAGTCTTTTTAAAAACTTAATATATACATATAATGTAAGTATTTTCTATTAGATTTAAACCCTCGATTAAGAGACTTATATTTTAAAATAGGGAGTCCCTTATCTTTATCGCCACGAGCTTCGCGATCGTTTTTAGTCGCGCTAGGAACCTACGTTGTAGGTTTCTAGTCAAAGAGGTATTAAATCTTAACTAATATTTTAGAATTTTTCCTTATACGTGTGTTTTCATTTTAATAGATAGGCTGCATACGCGATAGCGGTGAACGTAGCGTTAGGAATTTTCAAATTCCTGACGAGGAGTGTTTCCGTAGAACGGATAACACGGTTATTTATAATAACCTCAGACATTCCGGTTTGGGGCGTGATGGTGAATACGGTCAAGACGAGATCCGAACCGTACTTCAACAATTAACCCGAGGTTGCGATACCGTTTACGTAAAAGGGCCAGATCAAAAAGAATTTTTAAATTTTTTTCTTGGAACCCTCCGGGTTGTGGATATAGGAAGGTTGGGTGCCCCTTCAATTCGCATTTTGCCGGGAGGGGAAGATGTCTATGACCCCCATTTACGATTCCCGCATAACGGAGATAGATGCGCTCTGGTAAGAGCTAGAAAAATTGAGGTCTTTTTCAACGCTCAAGAAATGGCACCTCAGAGCCGCGCCGGCTCGGTCGATTGGGGTTTAGCCGACGAAGCTCCGGTTTCGCCGGCACCCAATCGTAATTTAATTCCGGCCGGTGCTGAATCTCCTTATTCGTGGGAGAGTAATTGGGGTGACGATGGTGACATAGATATCCCCATTTTACGTAACGTTATCAACACTGAATACCGGCCCCGTATCGAAACCCCTCCTCCCCCATACCCTGATACTCCTTCCCCTCCTCCAAACATCCTTCCTCCCGATGACCCGCTTGAGCGAATTCAACAACCAGCCCAGGCTGTTGTCATTCAGGAAGGACCTCCGATTCCTGGCGCCGATCATCGCGAGATAACGTTAAACATATCTGACGGTAAATAGAAAACTTTTTTAAATAATGCATCATTTATTAACTGTAAACTAATGAATCATTTATTAATTGTAAACTAATCTTTTGCAGTTCCGCGCGACACCCCGATCCTAATCACCGTGGCGGGTGGTAAGTATATATTAGCATTTGAAAAGGTTTACAATAGGGTATAATAATACTCTATTGATTCGTTACAGAGGGGCCTTTGCTTTTAAAGATTACTTTTTAAAATTTATTCATATATATTTACTTTTTAAAATTTATTCATATTTATATATTTTGTGTATTTTCATTTTATATCTTACTTTTATGTATTTTTCAATTATATCTTATTTTCTGTATTTTTCATTTATTATTTATGCATTTAATGTATATGTAATCGTACAATTAAAGTAAATTTTTACAGTTAAAGATTACGTTGTCAGTCAATACCTTTAAAACTATTGGCGACATCTTGTTCAGTCAATTTTCTGATCTTTCTAGCGCAATGACCGAGTAGCGGATAACATGTAGGCGTAGAGAAAACCGTCTCCAGTGAAATTCGAGACGTTAACAGATGTCTAACATACGTCGCATAAGCTAACACCCTCTTATCTAAATCTGGCCATTACGTCACGACTAAAGAAGTTCACGCCCCTTAACCAGTTAAAAAAGACCTAATCAATTGGCGACCCCCACCCTCGACCAATAAACGAACTCAAAGAAACCCCCCCGGATAAAAAAACCGGTGTTCCCCCACTCTAGACACACGCGAGTATACACGCGCGGGTCTAGCGCGCTAGAAGGCTGGCGGCACACTTAAATGACCTAATTAACTCTCCATATTTCGGTGGGTTAACTACTCATGAATCAAAACCACGTTCTACTAAATTAATGCAAAATAGAATTGCTATTTTGATATCAGTTAGTTTGTTCATACAATGTTGATGTAAGCAGAGTGGCGCAGTTGAAGCGTGCAAGGACAAAACCCTACATGTCCATGTATCAAAGACACGCTCTGCTTAATTAACGCAAAATAGAACTTGCTATTTGATATCAGTTAGTTTGTTCGTACAATAGTGATTTAAGCAGAGTGGCGCAGTGGAAACGTGCTGGGCCCATAACCCAGAGGTCCGTGGATCGAAACCACGCTCTGCTAAATCAATGCAAGATAGAACTTGCTATTTTGATATCAGTTGGTTTGTTCATACAATGGTAATGCAAGCAGAGTGGCGCAGTGGAAGCGTGCCAGGGCCATAACCCAGAGGTCCGTGGATCGAAACCACGCTCTACTAAATTAATGCAAAATAGAACTTGCTATTTTGATATCAGTTGGTTTGTTCATACAATGGTGATGTAAGCAGAGTGGCGCAGTTGAAGCGTGCAAGGGTAAAACCCCACATGTACAGTCCCGGACAAAAGTTTCTGAACATTTTCATTTGGCTGCCATTTTGTTCTTATTTGAGCTACAGTAACAAAACAGGTCTTTCTACATAGTTTTACTTCTCAAAATGATTTTAAAATTACAAATGACACTGTGGCGCTAATAGGGCGCTAGCCATAGCGGAAATAGTAAAGCCCCCCCCCCGATAATGACGTTACGAAATAATGCTTCAAATGGATCAACAATGCTATCGTCGCACGCGTCGTGTCACGTAGAATCCGAAACCGTTTTAAAATTGTAAATCGGTTCAGAAAATCAAAAGTTACAACAAAAAACGTGACGTTCAAAACAATAGCAAATAAGCCTAACGATTATTAATTTTATCTATATCAACTTAGCTCGTATTAAATATTACGATCAGAAAAACAAGATGTTCCAACCCGAGAATTTTTAGTTCCACACTGACATCTGAGAAATGAGAACTTAAGAATTAGACTCAGTCTTCAGAAATGGAGGGATGTAAACGTCTAAATATTTATATAGAGACTTGGATGTGTTTTATGATTTTTTATAATTTCCTAGTTGCTAATACAACATCAGTGGGTGGATATTTGGGGATAATTCTTTTTACGGATATTTTCCGGCAGACGGCGTTATCTGTTGAATCGGAATTAAAAGTTGGACGTGCCGTGGTATTGAATGATGGACAGTGTTTCAAGAATATACTATGAGAAAGCTTAAGGAGCAAAATAGGTGGCATGACTAAAATACAGGTGCAACAGAGATAGTTTATGTAGCAAAATAGGTGGCATGACTAAAATACAGGTGTAACAGAACCTATTTGACGTTCGGTAATTAATGTTTGGACGCTTGGGAATTGGATGTAGAGAAATGCTCTGAAAATAAAATTGTGGGAATAATATTTCGACGGCAAATTCATGAGGATGGTTGAGAAGACACTGTTCAATTCAAAGTGGATAAGAATGGTTTGAATTATAATAATATATGTATACAAGTTAAATTATTCGCCAGTTCTTATGACATGAAAATATTTTACGACGTGGATAATTTTAACGTAATTCCCGCTTTCTCGGCTTTACTCTGCAAGTTTTCTTATTCCCAGCACATTTTAAACGTGATAACTATCCCTTTAAACTTTACTTAAGAATTTGTTTTTTTGAAAATTATGGCTGTTTTTGGAACATAGAGCAAAAAAGGGAGAGAGGCCCTACAAACGATACAAAACACAGCGTTTGCAATTGTGTCGTGTTTCAGCGTATGAAGGTTGCTCTATATATTTTTTAGCTTAGAGTAGAGCAGTTTCAATGATCATCGGAAAACAATCAGACTCAATAGCCTATACTTTTCCTGCTATAATATAGTCGGTAAGCGCCTTGAATTGTGACATTGAGAATTTAGTATCTCAATTTTTCTATCGTTAATTTGGCAAAAAAATAAATTGAGTCTGCTTCCATTATTAACCTTGACTATTTCCCCTAAAATAATTTGATATTATTCTTTTGTAGTTTAAAGTTTACGTTTCATAATCTATATGGATAGAGGGACACTTAGATTTACACAATAATCTAAGACGCCATGATTTACACAATACTCTAAGACGCCATGGATTTTTTACTTGAAATGAGAAATTTAACGGGCGCCCATGTATAGAGTTAAATACCATTTTCTTGCCCTGTCAAAGGTTGAAGCTTCTCCAAGGTTGTTCGGTTAGAAATTTTATTTTATTTAAGTATTTTATTCGCAGATGATGTTTTACTGAAATTATATCATGAATATTTAGAAAAGAATTCATCTTGAATATTTAGAATAATAAAATCCATCTTCAATGTTTTCAAAACAATAACCTTTAGTATTTACAGAGTAGCAAAAAAAAACTACCGGTGTTGCCCATCGAGATATATTATTGCATTTCAGGCCGCCATTTTTAACGAAGGTGGAAAATTGAGCTTCAAAAGACATGAAGTCAGTCTTACGGATGTTGGGAACCAGTGTTTTAAATGTTATAGCTTTGGTTGAAACACGTAGACGCCGCCATTTTTCAAGATGATGAGGAATAGAAGAAACCTAAGAGCTCGCCTACTGCATTTGAGTACCGTCCCTGCAAAATTTCATACCTCTGATAAAGGAGTTTGGACTCGGAGTAGATTATCAGTCAAATTGTAACTATAGATGTTAAGCATACAAGCTACTGAGCTTTACGCAGGTGTCCTTGTGATTTAAATTAAAATTTCGATTTTAAAACTAAACTTGTTGTCTTTGATTAGTGGTGTCTTCGAAGTTTGAGTAATTAATGGTTTGGAGAACACTTTAGGACACGGGTTCGATTTGTTGGTTTATTTTTTATTGTTTCCGGTTGTAGTATACTTTTGATGGTTATTTCCTTTTGCGAAAAACGCGATAGAGGTTTGCGTGTAGTTCAATGTCGACATTTCCGTTATTGGAAGTAATTAGGTTTTAAATAAGATCACAGGACAACTTGTGCAATGAACTTTAAAAGAACTATACGATCATATTTAATTCTTTCTTTATTAAAACTTGAGCAATGAAAAACCAGTTGACTTCGCCAGTTATTATTTCAGTATTTACATGTGTGGACACCATTACACTAAAACCAATAAATACCAGTTAGAAGTAATTCTTACGATATTTATAATACAAGATTTTAAGAAAATTTTAATGAAATCTAATAATAGATCTAAACATACTCTAACAAATTACACAAAACAAATTAAAGTTTTTACATGACGTAAATGCGAAGTTTACGGTGTCATAATGTGACCAATATCCCTGGTTTTCGTAAACCTCCCGAACTCTACTAGGCATTGAATGATGATACGCCTGGAATAGTTCCACGTTCAACTTGAGATCGCGCCAAGAATATTGTATTCAGTCCCCGACAAAAGTTTCTGGACATTTTCATTTGGCTGCCATTTAATTTCTATTTGCACTAGAGCAATAAAATAGGACTTTCTAGATAGATCTGCTTCACGAAATTATTTTGCGCAGAAATATTGCACAGTTGCATAATTTGGGTGATAGTAATACCGGAAATGGTAAAGACCCCCGACGACGAAATAATGCACCAAATGGGTCGACAATGGGGTCATTGCACGCGTCTTGCCACACAGAATCCAAAACTATTTTCATATTGAAAATCGGTTTAGAAAGTCAAAAGTTATGACCCAAAACGCGACGTCCAAAATGATGAAAAATAAGCCTAACGATTATTTTGTTGTATCAGAATCAACTTAACTCTGTAGTAAAGGAAAAGCGGAGATAAACAAGATGGTCAAACCCTACTAAATGTAATTTCACCCTGAAATTCAGAAATATTAAAAGCGATGACTTAACCACGTGACCAGCAAACCCTCAATAATTGGTTCGTGCCAACGGAAAAGAAAAACGCGCCTCGGGAAAATTCGCAAAAATAGAAATAGCACCCACAACGCAAAATCGCGAAATTCGACAAAAAAAAGAGGAAAGGTTTTTCCTTTTCCGCAAAATAATGCGAAAAACGCATAAAATTCGCCCAGTGAAAACCGGGTGTTACGCAATAAGGGAAGAGACTAACATGGGAATGAATGTTCAGGGCGGTTTGGAAATTGAGAAATGTTTGAATTACAATTAAAGTTTGCATAAATGGTATTCAGTGAATTAAATATAATACACGAGTTTTGTGATAGGTTAAAAGTGAGAGGATTTTCGAGAAGAAAACGTTTCCAGAATTTTGCATGATGGTATTTGGCGCCTTCGAAAATAAATGTTTGATCGATACTATTTGGGTGGCTTTTCGTTTTATTATTAACACATTTAATTTTCTAAATCTTAAGGACTTCTAGGAAAGGTCAGACACTTTTAGGCTTAACATCTATAAAACCATTCGTTATAATTTGAAAATATTCAAGTATTCATGATGCATTTTTTCTCTATATATTCATGAAGAATTTTTTTTTCAAATATTCAAGATGGATTTTTCTAAATATTCATGATAGATTTTTTTCTTAGTTATCATGGTTGATTTTTCTAAATTTTCATGATTAAATTCTTGAAAATATTCATGATGAGATTCTTAAAAATGTTCATGATCAAATTTTCAAAGATATTCATGATTAAATTTTTGCAAACATTCATGATAAAATTCCTGAATATTTTCATTAGTGAATAAACGTAAATCGTAACATCATCTCCAACGTAGGCTGGCACTTGTTTACCGTGATTATACACTTTGGCGTGGCTGATGAATTAAGTGATTGCCATGCTGCAAGCTTAAAAAACAGGTCAGCCTACCTACTCGGAAATAAAATACAAAAGGTATTTATTTCTCGTTTCATGGAGCCCAGCCTCTATTATTATTATTATTATTATTATAATGTTGATGGGCGCACAATATACCCTTGGTATCGGTGCTCGACGCGGCGACGCGTCACCCCCTTCAACAATAACAATAATGTTGATGACTATGTAAATTCCAGTGAACTACTTATATAGTTTTTTATATACACATTAAAAATCCATTTCATTCATTTTTTGAAGACTACTTTTTTAAATACAACGTTCTATAATTAACCTTAGATTTAACAAAAAATATATGGCATTCTAAAAGTTAAAGAGATAGTTGTCTAATTTCAAAAGTGGTGGAAAAATTAAACTTCCAGACAAAAGGAGGAGTATTCGAATATCAATATTTGCATGCCATTAGGGCGAATGAGTCTTTTTAATTTAAATAATATAATAATTCGAACCATTATCTTCGGAGATTACCATCCATTTCACAATAAAAATTATTATTCGTATCCTTCTTCAAGAATTTGTCGTTGTTAGATTCTTCTCTAATTCATGTCATCGTGAATCTTCATCCCCGATTCTTCGCTACATTTCCATGGTAGACACGTCACCTATTCTGCAAACAGGAGTTCTGCCACGATATTTATTCTCCAAGCACTCAAAACATTTCCTTACAAAATCCAACCAAACATTTTTATACCGAAAAGACACCCAAACATTATTTACCGAAAAGACACAAAAACATTAATCATCGAAAACCCACCCACCCAGAAGCTACACAAAATATTTTATTCTTTAAGAGCTTAAAACATTTACTACAGAAAAGCCACAGAAGAATTAAACCCAAAACGCAAACTTCGCACATGATAGAATATTTGCAATATTTTTAATGTCAAAAATCCTTCCACTTTAGCAATTACAACTTGCTTATTATTCCAAATTCACAGACTTAACACTACCCTGCACACAAATCCAAAATTTCTACTTTCCAAAGAGCCATCCAAAACCGTTATTTCTAAGTTGGAACCCTATTGTCCTTTTAAAATCAAGACCCTACTGGCAATTAACTAATAAATAAATAAATTACTGAACGTAATTCTTAAAACCTCATTTCTATAATTTCAGAGTAAAACCATGCTATGGCTTGAACATCCTGTTTTTCTGATCGTAATGTTTTACTACTGAGCTAAGGTGATATAGATAAAATATATAATCGTTAGGCTTATTTGCTATTGTTTTGAACGTCACGTTTTTTGTCATAACTTTTGATTTTCAAAACCGATTTACAATTTGAAAACAGTTTCGGATTCTACGTGACAAGACGCGTGCAACGATAGCATTGTTGATATATTTGAAGATTATTTCGTAACGTCATTATCGGGGGGCTTTACTATTTCCGCTATGGCTAACGCCCTATTAGCGCCACAGTGTCATTTGTAATTTTAAAATAATTTTGAGAAGTAAACCTATTTAGAAAGTCCTATTTTGTTATTCTAGCTCAAATAGGAACAAAATGGCAGCCAAATGAAAATGTCCAGAAACTTTTGACAGGGACTGTACATGCAAGAATTCAGGAGTTCGTTTCCAGTAACCGCAAAAACAAAAAAGGCGGGCAAACTTTGAGGGACCAGCTTTTTGCTCTAAAAGAACGGGGAAAACAAGAACGCAAACCAAAAATTAAACAAGCAAGAAAAACCAAAGAGAAACAAGGAAAATCAGTTGCTTGCGAATCTCAATCAAAACTTCAAATGTTGCAATCCATGAAGAAAAAAAGAACCTCAAATAACAGTGCTAAACAGACTGATTTCATTAAAACTATTAACACGGTATGTTTTCCACCACCAATAAAGGAAGAAAGAAAGCCAAGAAAAACAGCTAAAGAAAAATCAGATGGGAAATTGTCCCAAACCAAAAGTACAAAAATAAATACACGTAGAAAACCAAAACGGATGTAATTAGTCAGAAATGTGATACTAAAAACTCTCTTAAGTCGCCCCAAGGTTGTAAAACAAGAGCTCGTACCAAAAAATCCAAAGAAATTCATGGCCTTTTACATCAAAACATCTCCACATCTAGTCAGTTTTTAGGTTCAGAAGTAGATAGAAGTTCACAAGGTAGTGAGTGTTGTGTGTTAGGGGAGTCTCCAAAAAAGAGTAGCATAAACCACCAAAAAGGGCAAGAATTTACTATTCCAAAACTAGTGAAATGTGATATTGAAATGAAAAAAAAAATTAAAATTATTTGACTGTTAATAAGATTGTGATATATGCCAACCAAAAAAAGGGCGACCCATTCCTAGTAAGAAAATCAGTATTAAAACTTTCAATTTATTGTAACTAGTCCCTTGAATCAAATAAAACAATTAACTGTTGAAATAGGAAAAATGTCATTTTATACAGATATTAGCTCAATTATTTTAGAAGTGCAGTGCATTAAAAAAAATGTACATAAATTAAATCAGAATTTCCATATTTATAATTGCCAGGTGTCTTAGATTAAATTTTAGATTCTCGAACACATAGTGGTTGATCCCTGTACTGCCTATTGCCGCGATGGCTGCTATGCGCATTCACTAATGTAAAAATAGCTTTGCACGAAGTTGGATAGTTTAATGATGACAATTTTCCATTAGAGGAATATTTTAATTGAGAAACTACTGAGAAAAAAATTGGTCAAGTTCCAAAAACATTTCCTACCCCCTTTCCCCTCAACCTAAAGCGGCCGAACACGGACACGGCTCCTTTAATCTAGTTCGGCCGTCTACCACCGCGAGCGTCTCACGTTTTGGAGAGAAAATTCAGAAACCGCTACTAGAGGGCCAACCGTTCTTGTGTTATCAAGAATATTCACTTTCGCCGAGTGAAGAATTTGGTTAGCTCAGTACTTCTGGTCTCATCTCACTTCTGGTGTTACTAAAGATTTAACGATGCCGAAACCGATAAGTTTTACTGGAATTGATACCTATTTTAGCCTTTTTTTAAATTCAGCGATAAAACCGACTATTTTACAAAATGAAACCGATTATCGATTGATTTTTACCGATAAATCGGTTGATAATTGGTGAATTAACCTAGAAACCCTTAATCGTTATAAATCCGTAATTAAACCTCGAACCGATATATCGTTTAAAGTACCGTACGGTCACCGATACCGGTATCATATCGGTTAGTGCCCATCACTAAATATTACAAAGAAAAATTACATATTTCCTGCGTAAAGCAGCGCAAAATAAAACGCTTCGTTTTTGAGCATCGGTCAAATCGATAAGCGATAATAATTTAACAATATATACGCACTCACCTTCGAAAGATTCGAATCGGGAATTATCATTGGACGACGCCGACTTTGGGAAATGCGTTATTAACCCCACTTTGACTGCTACAATTGTGAATCACTCCCGTGCCGAGCAGTAAACCGTTTCTAGGGTATGAAGCAAGTTGTTTTAAATTTGTGTTGTTTTTCATGTAACGCCTAAAACCATGAAACTCTGTTCTATATTGTTCTTATTGATTTGAAGATAATAACTGTATACAATCGCAACAGGCAACATTGGAAGGAATCGAGGTTCACATTGAACACTACAGGTTTTCTACGAGAATTTACACCCCGTCTGAGGTTGGATTATATCATTATTTTAAAATTGGAAAACCTGACAAATTTCCATTTTTAACACATTACTGGGAAGTGAAATATTCAGATTGCCTTATTAATATATAAATTGGGAAGACTCAAATATTACATCTCCGACACAAGTTTGATATTATCTCCCCATTTATATTCTCTTAATATTCAAAGTTTTATTGCTATTTAATGTCACGCTACTGCCGTTTAAATTATAAATAAGAACTACATTCAGGAATAATAAAAAGGTCTATTAACTTGCACATGCAGTTATCAATACTTAATAATAATTATTCAAAAATGAGATTTGCTTTATTTAATTATTTAAGAAAAACCTCTCAACTCGTAGAGGTTTATTTTGGTTTTCCCAACTTGTATGAATAATGATATGGTATTTTCGGAAAATACAATGCACTGTATGCTGGATACTCGTAGGAACCGCGTGAAGTAGTATTTGAAAGGTTGATTATAATAATTTAATTGTGATATTTTAAATTTATGTTTATCAAGAAAACAGTAGGCTTAAAAGATTTTAATATGCAAATTCTATATCTGTATTTGAAATATTTATCATTTAAAAAAATCCATTTCATTCAGCGCCATTTTGGGGGTGCACTTTAATCATAACGTAAGAAAAAATACATCAATTCTTTAAAACGTGAAGTCACTCAAATTTTTAAGCTAGAGAAATTTAATAAAATTATTTGACAAATTACTATTCCTACTCTCCTTTGTATATAGTTAATATTTGGGATTTGAAAATACAAATTTTATAAGGTATTTGAAATACCCATCGTTTTAAAGAAATTCTAACTTTGACATGAAGTCCCTTCAATTTTTAAGCGATAATAATTTGATAGAATTTTAAGACCATTTACTACTCTACTTTGAATATCGTTTTGACATAAGGTATATTTCAAGTCTCGAACCGAACAGAGTTGTTTAATGAGTCTAAAATATCATTTTAACTGCTATTGTTGTTAAAGAAATAGCGACGTGGTTTAAAAATTATCTCAAATATAAAGAAAACCTTACTTTTTTGAGAGTTTAAACTAGAGGTGTGCGGTTAACCGTTTCAATCGAATAATTCGACCGAATACCGAACCGAATTATTCGATTCGGTATTCGATAAGCCCATTTTCACTATTCGATACGAATATCGAATACCGAACTAACTATTCGGTTAAAGTTCGACTACCTTAAATTTAGGTCCTTGACACTAGAAAGACCACCTTATTTTAAAAAATATCATCCCGATTTTATTTGTCCTCCATCAAAAACTACCAGCAAGTGCCTAGGAAAAATATAAGAAACACTTGGCCACCAATAAGGAGAGGTATTGTGAAATTTAGGAGCTTCTAAATGTTTTTCCCCTTGCTGTGTATTAACTATTCGCGAATATTAGGGTTACCACCCGATTAGTCGCGAATACGTAAGCCTAGCATCCGCGAGAATTAGGGTTAACTAATCGCGAATGCTAGGCTTAACTATTCGCGATTAATCGGTTAGTAAAAAAATTACCAAGGCGTAACTATCCGGTATTCGATTTGGAATGAACTATTCGATTCGGTATTTGATATGGAAAATTGCTAACTATTCGATAATCGGTTCGATACCCAAAAAGTGGTATTCGCACACCCCTAGTTTAAACTCTTCTGATTCCAAAAATATGCTTGATCAATATTTAAATATGAGAGAAAACACAGAAAAAAACATTTCGTAAACTTGAAATTTGGGGGCAAAATCAAAAAAGCGGAGAAGATTTTTGCCGGGTTTTTCTCCTTGATACGTCACTCACGCTATCTCGCGGAAATGCCGCGCTAATATGAATAAAATAGGCTTAACGCGGCGTGGAGACACTAACAGGCGTCACGTGAACGACATCTAAAGGGAAAATTTCTACATATTAGGTCATCAAACGAAGAAAAATTATTACTGAGCCTTTTCCAAACACAATACTTTGATTGTAATTTTATAAATTGCTACGAAACCAAATAAAAAACTAAACTAGATTTTTCAAGGATTTTTTCCCGATTTTAAGTTTGAGGATGACGAAAATTATGTCGCTAACACTTTAACCACACACTCTCGATAGTGTTTCAGTTGCCAGGGTAACTGAAATGAAATTGATGTACAATGAATTTATCCAATCAATATTTTAGTTATAGAGGAGTTGAATACGGAAATGTTTAGCATGGAAAAGAACAGTTCTATACTTCAATTTTTACTCAAGTTTCAAAGAGTAGATTCGGCTATAAACAGGCTTATATAACCCCGACTGACCCAAAGTTTATTTGCAATCATGGGCCGCACGCACTAGATAAATCGGACGGCCAATCGTCGGCAGACCTAAGATACTACACTCTAAGAAAGGGAAGTGTTAAAAACGTGTATTAAAGGTGTAATTTAAGAAAAGACTTTTTTACACCGTAAAAACATCTAAAAGAGAGTTTTGAGTTTTTGTGGCTAATTTAAAGTGTAAATTCGGTGTAAAATAAAACTTTTAAAACACCGTTTTGAAATTAAAAATAGAAAATTATAGTACTGCGGGTTTCTTAAAAAAGGTCTTTCCTTTTCATTAATGATTTAATATTAAAGTCAATCCGAACAGTAAAAAATTATTGAAAATCTTAATTTTTAAACATTTTTTTAAAGATGGTATTCTTGAAAGAATATATTTTTATCCTTTAAAGAATTCGTAATCAGGCGGTATTGAACCTTCTTAAAACACTGCTAAACGTGTTAGGCGACACTCTGAAACGTGTTATGTGACACTCTTAAAAGCGTTATGCGACACTCTTAAAAGTGTAACGCGACACTCTTGCAGTGGCGTCGCTAGGCCTTTTATGGGGGCTATAGCGCCCCAAATTTAAAAGTTAACCCCCTCAAAAGGATCCGTAAACTATACCAAAAAAATTGTTCGTAGCCCCTAAAATTCTGTTGCAATATAGTGTATAAAAATTATAATGAAAAGTTCGTTTCATCTTTGTAGAGATGATTTTCAATATCAAATAGTGGTGGGGACTAAAAGCAAACGAAAACTAAACTTATTAAAGACGAGTGAAATTCTTTCATCCACAATTTTGTCATAGTCAATATCTCGGTTCCGTACTCTTTATCAATAAAAGTTTGTATATCTTTAATATACGAATAATAAGATTAATCCCCTTCCCCCCCCCCCCAAATTTTAAACCCTAGCAACGCTATTGCACTCTTGAAAGTGTTGTGCGATACTCTTAAAAGTATTGTGTGACACTAAAAATCGAGACTAGGTCAGGTACTAGCCTCACAGTAGGGCGACTATAGACGCCAGCTTGAGAGGCCAACATGTGGGGCACATGCTTTTGTGACATGTCTTATCTTCATTTTCAGAAAAATTAGAGTAGAAAATGGATTTTTTTTTTAAATATTGTATTGAAGATTAGGGCAAACGCGTTTCTGGTGCTCGGAAAACCCTTCGTGAAAAGAAACTATTAAATTTAACGAGTACTTCTTTGTCTACTGCTGGGATATTATGGCCTCCAAAACCAATTTAATACCCGATGCATTTATTCTAATTTAAAATTTTCTCCCTTTTTCAGAACTTATGACCAACTTATAATTAAGTTTCACGCTGGATTTTAAGTAGGTCATATGGCCAACATTTTAGGCAGTTTCACATTGCGTGCGAGAACTATCCTCGCTTAAAGGGGTATAGCTCTGCATGTTATAGAAGATTAGAACTGTCCGCTTAAGTTCTCTCTAAGGTGGAACCTTGCTATGAATATAGCGCTATTTGTTAATAAATCAACCACTCTTAAAGGTGTCATGCGACACCCTGAAAGATGTTATGCGACACTCTGAAAGGTGTAATGTGACACTCTACAAGGTGTTATGTCGCACCCATTAAGGAATTGCACAAAACTCATATGAGAGTAAAAATTAACTTTTAGTTCGATTTAAGAGTAAACAAGTTGTTAAACTACAACATTTTATTCTTATCTTTGACACCAATTGCTCAAATGTGTTATTAAACCCTTTCAGGGGTGTAAATGAACACCTGTAATGGTGTCAAATTTGGATCCCTATAAACTACTTTTAAAGGTGTTAAAGCACACCCCATTTTCTTAGATTGTAAAGTCGGCTAATGAAAGTTTTGCTTGAATAAAATGACCTATTTCATTTTTATCGTTTAAGCATATTGGTTGAAGATTGTTTCGGTTATAACAACGGGCACTGTTGCGGACAACAGTGTGAGTAATAAAAAGAATGTGACTTTGACGCTACTCAGGTCCAAGGCCTCCGCGCCTTTTAACGGTCTCTTCCAAGTGACCCGTTCAATGGAGTAAAGAAATTGAAAGTCATAATATTTGAAAATTTGCATTTCGAATAACGGTGACACGCTGCAAAAAACCTTCGTCAAGACTGTGAAACATTTTACATAAAATTCATTCTGACCTCAGTTGGATGTTTCTTTTGATTTGCTGACTTTCTCTCATCCAAGAGGTGTTGAAAATGAAGTGTAAGTATTCAAAAGTAACACTGTCTCGCGAAAATTGAAGGCCTCCTTTGTTCAGAAATAACTTTTCTAAAATGGAAGTTCTCATCATACGAGATTGATAAAGTTTACGGAAGTTCCGTTGGCGTACCTACAATAATTTACTAATTTTAGTTTTGAAATCCTCTAATATTATGATTTGAAAGTGCAAGTTTCACCTTTTTCTGAACTGTTGGTTATTTCCATTCAGTGCCATTTTGGTATACACTTAAATCCTAGCGAATACAATTAGAAAAAACAGAGGCTGTAAAGAGAGCTGACATTTTTTTCCACTGCTCATAAATAACAGAGGAAAACGAGAGTAGCTTTTGGATTACGCCAAAAACCCTACCTCGTACTTGGAGTCTATCAAATCTATAAGCGATAACAGGAATGCATGGAGTTTGTTGGAATGGCTAAGGTCAAATCCAAATAGGCGTGAAATGATCTTGGAAACAACTGGCGTGGCTTAATTTACGCTAGTGACGTCATAGCCTGACGTAAAAATCGTATTTACCACTTAAATTATTTTCATTCATTCATTGGTGCCAAAAAACTTGTTTGCTATGATTCTCCACCCTCTACCCTAGGTCCTCTGCCTAGACTGAGAGAATCGAATATGAACGCGAACGGCGGCGAATCAGCGCATTTAACTTTCCAAAATCTAAAAGGTCACTTCTGTCATGCCTTTTTTAACAAGTCAAGACACTTTTCGCCTTCGGTAGTTAGCTAAACAGACGTAGGGGGAGGAGCTACACTTCTAATAAAAAAAGGACTCGCCTTATGTTTCCACCATCAAGGGTACAACGAGAGCCCCCTTAGCCATTCCAGCCCCTCCATACATTCCTGGTGATAATTATATATCAGAATTAAACTGTATTCGGCTAAGGCTATGACTAAATTGAAATATAAAGTATTTCTTGAGTCGTATAGCGCGCAATTACCCCTTACAGATATTGAGTACAGCGTCTCGATTTACCAGTTAAACTGCGATTTGTGTTAACCGCATTCTCCGCTTTCTTAAACTGCACATGATTTTCAAAGCATAATAGAGAAAAATTAGTGAAATCAATTCAAGATGCAATTAAGAAATTAATTTACTGTTCCATGATTACATTTCTAGCGACCCTTTCAACCCGGAGAATCTGATAAGTATTTTTTTTACCCAACATTGGATGAGTTGCCCGCGCATATGTTAACATTAAATAGACAAAACCGGTTTCTTACATCACAGGGTAGTCGGGCCGACTAGTCGAATGGCAGTCTACCCCACTTTCCAACGACTGGTGCATATTGGGTCATTGTTGAATGTTATTAAAGACAAGATGGCCCCGGCCAGATTACACTTTTGCGCGCCCTCTAGTGACTAGAATTAGTATTACTATTTTCATTGACCCCGGAAAATTTAAAACTTTCGGGTTTTTTTCCATTTTTTATAAAATAGCATTCCGATTATGAATAAAACCAATCTAGAAAGAATTTGGTTTACAGTTTAATTAAATACGTAATTAACAAAATCTGTTCTATGAGTGAACTGGAACCTAATATTTGTACTCTGACTAGTTGATGGGTCCTGACTCGCAGGAGATTCTAAAACCAACTGCCTCTTTAGCTTCTTTTTTGCTGTATATCTCTCTCGGCTTCGAGCTTTTTCTCTTTCTCTGTATTTTGGATTCAAACGAAGCCTTCTCATCTTTTCCGCTGATGTTTCTTTCATATTAGATGCCATTTCTGATCTCTCTCGTATTTATAAAACAGCCGAGTTAAACAGGCACAAAGTCTATTTGGATTTCAGACCGATGAAAATGTTTTCAAGAATAAAGAAACTATCAGAGGAAAAGCAGCTTCGGGTAACTTTTACCTTTACATTGACGAAGAAACGGAACTGAGAAAAACTTCAGACGTCTATCATCAGATTCGGGGTCAGCTTTTCGTGTGTAACGTACCCGTATGCTTTATGGCAGTATTTGTGCCAACCGATAACATCGAAATCTTGATGATAGTGAAAGACAACCAATTCATTAATGATACCTTGCTTCCAAAATTATCCACTAAATATTTCATTAGTCTTCTACCTCATTTTGCCATAGAAATGTTCGAAAAGCCTGAAAAAGAAATTTTCCAAGTTACAAAAATACAGCCTCTTTCACTCTATGAGCAAATCTACATTATGGCCATGACCAAGGCTTAGCTCGACTTAAATGTTTTTATTACTGATAAATACCTTCAGAAAACGGTGGTTTTTCCTCGAAAGTAAGTAGAAATACAAGTTCCAAGTGTTTTTTAAAAGATTTTACAGGTGTTAAATTTATAAAATACGTTTTTCCGCTCTTGGCTCGTCTCCGCGAATCGCTATAAAATGGAGTAATGGCATCTCCGAGGTTTTGGCTTATTATGCCCTATATGAAGTTAACATAGAGTGCCTCTACTCTAAGCTCATCCTTATGATAGTTCCAACATGAATAAAGAATGCGCGTGAGGAAATTGGTTTTCACTCTACAGGATAGGCAACTCCCTATCTCGAGCGACAGCTTATTCTGTATATACTCTGTTACAACTTCGGTTGTCAGCACGCACAAAACTAGTTCTCTATGTAATCTAGCCTTGCGCGTGCTGACAAGAAACAAAAAACTTCAGGATATTTTAAACGATTTTAAATCCTGAAGATCCTGAAGTTTTTTGTCTCTTGTCAGCACGCGCAAGGCTAGATTATATAGAGACCTAGCTTTGCGCGTGCTGACAACCGATTTCGTAACAGAGTATATTCAGAATAAGCTGTCGTTCGAGATAGGGAGTTGCCGATCCTATAACGTGAAAACAAATTTCCGCACGCGCATTCTTTATCCATGGTTCCAATTTTTGCCGCTATGCCCTCTGTGTGCTGATCAGGCATATGGCTAATTGCCATTCACAAAAAGCAGAAGAAATCTTCCACAGCCGTTAAACCACGGATAATGTTAAACGCAGATTTGCAAGCATAGACATTAGAACACTATTAAGAACCTAGTCAAACTATTGCGAGGGGGGTCTCGCGACATTCTGTTACGAAAATTTCCATCCCACCCCTTCGCGTGTGTGATAGGGTTTTTGATACGTGGCGCCCCTATCGGCGAGCGAAGGAGCTATTCAATCTGAACAAAAAATAAATACCGTAATGTTTCATCTTGCAAATATTTTAATTCTCTGTTAATAAACATCTCTTTATTTTACAAACGCTTTTCCTTCCATTAATTAATACGGAAATTAATAAAAATTAATTAAATATAAAACATCCCCGGCGGGATTTGAACCTGCGTCGTCTCCCTCCCAAGTACTGACCGCGCTCAAAGCTGCTTAACATGGGGTTAGTAATATTTTAGTTTACCTCGCCGCATGTAGATGGCGCTACAATCAACTCACCCTATCACATACGCGAAGCGGCGAAGGGGCGCTTCCATTTAACCCGAATCAAAGCTGAAAACTCAACTGTTCCTCTTGTATCTCTATGTTCGCAAGAGAACAAAGGAAAGGAACTTCAAAGCAGTGATGCCAGGTGGGAAAAATTAAATTTCCCTTTCTAACCCTTAAAATTTTCCTTTTTGAACCAAAATTTCCCTAGTTCAGGGCTGCCAGATTCCGCACCTAGAACGAAAAGTTTCACTAGTGCCACCGTGCGGAGAAAACGCGAAGCTTGATCTAGGGGAAAAAAATGGCAGGCCTGAGACCTGCATCAGCGGCAGTGTATAATTCAGTCCCAAATGAAAATTAGTTGTCGAAATTTCTTGCAATGGATAAACCACAATTTTCAGAAGAGAATATTTTCAAAAATGGTAAGTGTTGAAAACCTAATCACCCTAATATTAACCAAATTAGTTATGTAAACTCTTAAGCCTTGGTCATAACATGAGTATAAAATTGGTAATACTGTTTTCATTCAGTTTAGTACCTGTTGCTCTCTCTCTTGTCAAAATTGCTACGAGTATTACACATATTTTCCAAAAGATCCTACTGAAAAAATTCGAAAAGCTCTTCAGTCAAACTTTAAGGGAAATGAATTCACACAGTATGGAATTATAAACGAAAAAACTCTTGTTGCTTTAAAAAAGAGTCTAATTTAAAAGTAACGAAGATTGGTTTTGAAGTCAACCCTTCTTATCCATTCTTGGGATGTTCCCCTGACGGTCTAGTCAACGATAATTTGATCAAAATGTAGTGTCCAGTTATTGGTGAAAAAGAAAACTTAGAAACAGTCCTCAAGAAAACTCCTTACGTAATCAAGAAGGACGGAACATTTTCTTTGAAACCCTAACAAATGTATTATGGGCAAGTGCAACTTAGTTTGGCCCTTTTAGAACTTCAAATTTGTCACTATGTAATTTATTCTAAACTGGAAGATGATTGTTTTGTTATTGATGTGCCTAAGGACGAAAAATTTATTAACAATCTTTTACCTAGATTACAAATTACTTATTTCAAAAGGTTTTTTTGCTTATTTTAATTAGTACATTCCAAATTATTTGAAGTGGAATATAAAGGACGGAATGTAATGGCGCAAATAAGACTGAAGTGATATTTTTATTTTTTTAAGTTCCTTAAAATGTGATAGAATCTTACAAATTTATTAAATAAATTGTTTTACAAAATTTCAGGAGTCTTGGGTGCATTATTTTTTTCACTGGTTTTAACAAGCTTGGGACAAATTTTTGAGAAACATTTAAAATTTATCGTTAGCCAAAATTGGTGTTGATAAATTAATAACAACACTGAACTAGCATAGGGCAATAAATCAAAAGGCAATTTTTTATTTAAACAATTAAAAGCTCTCATTCTACCTATCGTTCTCTCAACATGCACTCTCGCAGCAGCTATTTTGGAATTTCGCAAAACTTCTTCCCTTGTAAATTGCTTTTTCTTCTTTAGAAAGGGTGGTCTTATTAGTTCTAAACCACGCTCCTTGCAAAGATCTTCTATGGCAAACCCCTTGTTAACCATAAACCCGTCTATGAAACCTTCACACATGTCCAATATTTTACTTTCAGACGTTACTTGTTGGTCGGAACATCTTCCACAAAAAGCTTTGCTGACAAATGTTATAACACCGGAAGGTGCGATAGCGACCAACAACTTAATCGTGTTCCTTCCTTTGTAGTGAGAGTACGTTTTGCATTGAAGACGCGCGGGTCTCTCTATTTCGACTTCAGTACAGTCTAGTATTACCCTTGTATTAGGAAACTCAGCAAAACATCTGGGCATACATTTCATAATTTCATTTTTATCTAGCCATTTTATCGCGCATTCGAGAACCGAAACCAACTGCATAAGAGTTAAATTAAAATTATTTGAGGTCTGAACTTAACTTATTGCAAACAAACCTGATAGAGTGGTAAATGAAATGCCAAGTTTTAGTTTAATGAGTGTCAAAAATTCCCTATCTCGAACATTCATTGAGATGCAGCTAGGAAACTCACCGTTAATATTTTTAACGATCGCATCAAATAGACCAGTACTTTGTAATCCTGTTAATGAAATTATAGAGGTGGCATTCAATATTTCATTAGAAGTGCTCATTAACATAACATGTATGATTTTCGAAGGTGCTGACCATAATGCATTTATCATTGGGGTTTGGAGTGGTGCATTTGTCGGTCGTAGTTTCCTCGGTAGTTTGTTGAACCGCATCAATCCCCAATCTTTCAGCTAGAATTTCTCAGTCTGCTGGTCCATTTATTTCAGCTGTTTCACATGCATGCAAAGTTGGAGATTGTGAGAGCCGATTCCTTTTTTTCAGTCTTTTCAATCTCCCATTAGCCTTGAACTTTGGTTGATCATGTTTCATTAACCGGAGTTTTTTGGAAAGAACAGCCAAGGGTCTAAGTCTGGGAGGGTAACTTAACTTATCTACAATAATAACTCTTATTATAATTGGTTTTATATTAATATTATACGCTTAAAACATTACTGAATGTTCATATTTCGGTTGAGGGCGGTAATCCTCTTCTTTAAAATGATGGGAACAGACAACCATGGACTTGGTGCGTGGTTTGCCCATTGTTTCCACAATTTAACGTCGAGTGGAAATTGGTGAAAGCGGACACCACTCATTGTGGCATTATTTTTACACCCATACACGCTGCAGTATTTAACCATTGTTTAATTACGTTTAAATAAACTGCAAAACTGACAAAAACAAGCCTAATTATCGTTGAGCAGATAGTTCACTCTAAGAAAAAAAGGTTCTACTTTGCCGAGAAAAGGGTTCTTAACGCTTGTCCCCTATTTTAAACCCTTTTTTGATCTACATAGAACCCTTTGATATGAGTTCTCTATAAAGCCCTAAGGAGTTCATCTACGATCCGAGCTGGGGTTTTTCTTTGAACCAAGTTAGTTTCTTTTGGAACCGTATTAGGTTCCTACCTGAATCATGTGGCGTGTGCTTCAAAACCTTGTTCAGTTGTAATCGGAACCACGTGTAGTTTGACTGAGAACCGTGTTGAGTTCGACTCTGAACCTTGTTTAGTTCGACTCTGAACGCCACTTCGTACTGTTAAGAACCGTATTGCGTTAAACCCAGAACCCGGTTTATTCGACTCAGAACCCTGTTTAGTTCGACCCAAAAACGGGTTTAGTTCGACCCAGAACCCGGTTTAGTTCGACCCAGAACCCGGTTTAGTTCGACCCAGAACCCTGTTTAGTTATAATCCGAACGCTGTGTAGTTTGACTCTGAATCATGTCGAGTTCGAATCTGAACCCTGTCGAGTTTGGCTCAGAACCCTGTCGAGTTAGCCTAAGAACCCTGTTTCGTACGGCTAAGAACCGTATTGAGTTAGACCCAGAACTCCATGTAGTTTGACTCTGAACCGTGTTGAGATCGCCTAAGAACCGCGTTGCAATCAACCCAGAACCAGTGTAGCTCGACTCTGAACCCGGTTTAGTTCAAATCTGAAACGGATTTATTTTGACTCAGAGCCCTCGTTTGTTTCAACTCCGTTGGAATTATATTATATCATATGACCACCTTATAGAGGTTCTTATTTCAACAGTGTTAGGTTGCAATCATAACAATGATTTTCAATTTTTCTCTCTTGGTGACTTTTTTAAAACTCTTCACCGTGAAATATAAGTTTACACTATATATAAATGTAGCAAAGCTGAATTAAAGAGTAAACACCAAATTTGAAATATTAATATAAAAACAATTTCTTGGAATATTGAAATGAAACAGAACTTTGTAGCTACAAAACTGCAAAAGGAATCGTAATGCCAAAACATATTTAACATATTTTCATTTAATATTCAGCAATAAAGGAATGTTTTGATTTTGTAAGAGATCATTTCATCCTACTCGCTTTATATTAACCTTGTGTTTCTATTCATATGCAATCTTCATTACTCGTTCTATATAAACTTGCACTTGTGTCATTCCGTAGAAAAGAAGATTATCTTAAATAATTAAATAAAAATAACTGATATAAATTTTTTTAATCGTCAGTATTTTTCCTTAATTCTAGTTAAACCGTTTTAAGAAACGTTATTCTTAAAATGAATTTATACATAGCTATTTTTGACGTTTGACTTCTAGCGTACACCGTTTTCACAATTTTTGAAAATTTAGGGTATATAAGGCGATTCATTCACAAATGTTAAGAAAAAGCGCAATTGCGTGAGCATTTGGTGGATGCCCTGTCATTGGGAAGCTAAACGTTTCTCGTAACCGTAGCCGATCGCGCGTGCATCTTAACCCCAACGATGATAATGGAGTAGAAGCCAATGTTGCAGATTGACGTGTATGTGGTATATACCATATGAAAGACAATTGTGGAGATAGAGTAATGAAGTAGAATTTTCCTAATTTCTGTTAACTGCGAACGCGGTCCGGGAATTGTGAACACGGTTGCTCCGATTTGCCAACTGCGAACGTGGTGACAAACAGACACACACACAGACACGTCCAGTGTTATACCTCTTCGTGACGTCATCGTCACTCGGAGAGGTAAAAACCGGTGTTAAGGGAAAATTCAAGTAATTTTTATGAATTCCTCTAATTCCAAGACATTCCAGCATATTGAACTCTCCGAGAATTATTTTCCAGCGATTGAAAAATCAAAAAAAAAATGAATCCCCACAAATATTTAGTATAAGGTAGACCGAAGAATTATAAAAAAATTTTGATTCTTAAAATCTTTGGGATTTTTTTAAGAAGTTTCACTATGCAGGTACAATTAGTAGATGATTTCTCTCTTCACCCTTCACGCTCTAAGCTCATATCGAAAAAGCTTTAGCTTAAAAACACACCATATGAGGTAAAAAAGTTTTATGTAAAGCCCTAAGGTGTTTATCAGCACTATTCAAACAGTTTTATATTAAGCAAAAATGCGATTCGGAATTGGTTCGGTTAAAAACGGTTG
Organism: Phalangium opilio; assembly: GCA_019434445.1. Taxonomy (NCBI): domain Eukaryota; kingdom Metazoa; phylum Arthropoda; class Arachnida; order Opiliones; family Phalangiidae; genus Phalangium; species Phalangium opilio. Next base: position 29,429 of record JAEQBA010003144.1, read on the forward strand.
TGTTTACACGTGGTTTCAAATCGTTTCTAATGAATTGGCAACGGGTGCAAGCTCGTGAAAACGCGTCTTGTATTTACGTTTAAAAACATTTCTATAAGGGTCAATTAACACCGTGCCGTTTCGCTAAGCCCCCATTGATAGAACATGTTCCAACTGTCAAAAAATCACCCTTCAGATTAAAGCACACCTGGAAGAGTTAATTAAACCTAAAGGTGTTTCTACGTACCAGTGAATCGCCATTTCCTTTAAAAAATACCTAAAAAGAGTCAACTTGCACCTTTTTACGGAGAAAACACCATCTCAGTTACAATACACTCTAAAAAGAGTATATAAAAACGACGAGATATTTCCAAACACCCACGGAACACCTTTTTTTCAAACAGTGTTCTTTCACGAACCTTTAAGACACGAACCGTTGAGACTCTCGCAAGAACCCATGTTCTTTCAAGAACCTTCAAGGATCTATTAAAACCCCACACGTTATTACAAGAACCCTTTTAATTAGATACGATCTGCTTAGAACCTTCCTGTTCTACTGGGAACCTTCATCAACGTCTGGGGACTTTTAGCGTTCCAACAAGAACGTAAGAGTTCTATTGAAAACCCTTGGAGAACCCTTTTTTTTACAGTGTATGTTTTAATATCGAAGTGAAACCTTCGAAAGAGTTCTTCGAGATGGGCCGAGCGAAAAATACTGGGATATTCCAGTTTTTTATATTTAAGCGAAATATTATTTTTAAAACCTTACGAATTTAATTATCTTGAATGGCAATGTTTGTCACATTGATGTACATGAAAGTGGCATTTTTGTATAATTCAATATCCGAGTTATGGTAGCTGATTTCCATGCCACCTTCTCATCAAATATTATTTAAATAATCCTTGTTCTCATGTTTCATCAAAATTTGACATTTTACACTATTTATACTTGCTACAGCAATATTGGAATAGAAAAATATTACCCCGAATTCTATGGCGAATCTTATAATCATGTTGTCAAATTCATCTTTTCGTACTCCATGGTCTTCAAAGACGATCGATTTCACCTCGCTAAACTTTAACACTTCTAGGCAGAAAACATAATAAACAGGAAATGAACTATTAGTATAAGTAACATAACAAAAGTAAGTGTGACACTCAAATAAATACCTTAATTCAGGTAATTTTGCGAAAAACAAGATCGAAAATCCTTCTCTATGCTTAAAACTCGACAGTAAAACCTTAGATATTTCGCGATATTTCTCCTCCAGACGCGCGCAATTAGATGTTAGGGGGAGGGCCTTGTGGGTTACTGTTATGACAAGACTTTGCGCAGACGTAAGATACACAAAGTTTGCACAAACTTGTGTTATAGACATGTGCGCGCGTGTCTGTAACACTAGTTAACGTACACGTCTGTGACAGGAGTTTGTCCATACGTCTATGACACGTCGGTTTTAGGACCAGTGCTATTTTTGATCTATGTAAACGACATGTGTGAGGCTGATATATCGGACCACACAGTTGCTTTTGCGGATGATATGGCGCAGATATATACAGGGAAATCCTGGGAAGAAACCTTTACTAAAGCTAACCTTGATATTGCTAAATCAAAGTCAATCCTGGATATGAACCTATTAAGTTTAAATGTGTCGAAGAGATGTTACATTACATTCTCCCAAACCCAGTCCGGACAGCCAGAAGATAGGGAGGTAAAAATACACGAGGAAAATTGCCCAAGGGAACATCTCCCCTGTACTTGCCCCGCTCTTAAAAGATGCGAAAACACCAAATACCTTGGATTACAAGTAGACCGTCATTTGAAATGGGACGAGCACATAAAAGAGGTGCTTAAATCACTACGTTACGCTCTGTTTAACCTGTATAAACTCAGAAATAACCTTGCAATAAAAACATTGAGATGCGTCTTGAGTATGGTTTAATTTGCTGGGGTAGTGCCCATTTCACTACCTTGCAACCTCTCACCACCCTACAAAACCGTGTGATCAGGGTTTGTTTGAAAAAACCATGGTTCTACAGCACAAAATTGATTTACCAAGAATTTGATGTGTTCAAAATAAAAATGTTATACGCGAAAGCCGCCTTAATTAACTATTTTAAAAATAAGCCCGATATTTATACACCAAATTATAGTACGAGGTATGCTGCGGCCTTAAATGTTAGATTACCAAGAGCTCACACTAGTATATTCCAAAGAAACGCTTGCTATATAGGAGCAAAATTATTTAATAAATTAGACCCTAATGTAAAAAATTAACTGATGGAAAATTATTCTTAAAACATGTGAAACTATGGCTAAAAGGTATAAATAATTTAGAAACTTTGTTGTAAATTGCGAAATCTATTCACAACTAACTCATTAACCCCTAATAAAAAAAGAGATTGTATTACTTAAACTGCGCCTCCCAACAACAAGCTAAGCTTAAAATGGGAGACTTAAATGTGCACAACTATTCCTCTTTATATAGCATGTTTATAATTTTTTGAAGCACAATAAATTAAATTAAATTAAATTAGACCAGTGAAAGGGCTAATGGTAAACGGGTATTAGCTACGAAGTTTTCATTCTTTTTATGGTGCGCAAGATTTTCAGTGCGTCAAGCCACAAATCAGCTTTGGTGTTATTTAACGTTAACACTCATGTTGGCAAACTAAGAACATTGTTGAGGTGAGACAGGACGATAATGTTTACACTGCAAACCAGTTGTGAATGTAGCTATGAGTATATCGGGTAAACAGCTGAAGCGTAGACAATTGGGCTTTTACAAACATAAATGTTATATCTCTCCAAAATGTATACACTTCATTTCCTGTTCTTTTCCCCATTGACTGATTTCCATGTGTCCAAGATTTATCCTTATTGGATGTGAAATGTCGTCTGCTTTACTGTATATTCGCAATACTTGGAATACTGCTTCAATATTTCGTAAATTTTTACTTCAAAACAAAAAGGGAAATAATTCCATATCTAGGTAAATAAGTTTGTATTAGTAGACCTCTTGACTCGGAGAGGTGAAATTTTGGTTTTTTCAACTTGTTTAAGGTTGCTAGGACGAGATTGCTCATTCTCATAAAGATCTCGTATAAGTTTCGTAGTAATATTCTCCCCATTTTTATACATTAAAAGAACTATACAGTTGTCTGTGTTACTTTATAAACAATTTCTCTATGTATTAAGTAGCTGAATAGGATCGCCCATAAAATGTATGGGCCGTTCTTCATCAAGGCTATATAGATTACTGCAAACATGTGGTTCCTCATCAGTAGTGTTCGTAGAAAAAAATTTCGTATTCGTGGCAGCGTCATCCCCGATAACCGAAAGTATTTTGAATTCAATTGTTTCCAATTTTTCTACAGCTTCCAAAACTATTGAATTCAAGTCGTCTGCTGTCAATGGATTTGCAGCAAAGTGTGCAAAGGGATAACGAAAGGGTACCACGAAGCATAATCATTAGGATATGAGAAGCCACTTCTTTTTCAATATGATGTTCCTTTAACAATCCGTTAATTTTATTCGTAACATTGTTTAACTGAGTGTATCCAATAATATCTCCACTGTCTTTTGTATATCAAGTCTTCCTGCTTTTTATTTCATCTAACAATAGGCTAAAGTACTGGTAAAGTTTGCAGTTTAATCTCGTCTTTCATTCTGTTTAGAATATTATCTGAAAACCTCAATTTTCTACTGTCATGAGAAGAGTTCCAAAATAGTGTACTTTTTATTTTAATACTGCTGAGTCCCATCTTTAACCACGAGGGTCTTTTTGTTCAACCATTTTTAGTTGCGTCCTCAAGAAGAGTAAGACGAATGATTTATAATTTTCCCGACCGACATCTTCGAAATTTCTTCAATACAAGCTTGATCGTCTTCGATCAAGAGCTCTCCGCAAGTTGTCAAGTGTTTCTTTGTGTTTTTTATCAATCTTTTCATACGTCGTCTCGACCATATTTCCTCACGTTTGGTTTTACCGAAAAGGTCAATAACTTCTTCCATTGACATTGTTTTACACTTTCTGTTTTGCGACTTGTTCATTCTAGCTTCAGTCCTTGACGCGTAGTTTTTCAGATTCATGCAGAAGAAGCATGTTTTTTGGGTTGAAAGCGCGAGGCAGTTCGGATCCATTACAACTTTGGAAAAAGGACAACACTGGCCTTTCAATCGGTCTTTTAAAATAAGTTGTGGATTTTTGACACCGCTGCACAGTTTAAAAAAACCCTACTTAGTTCCTCACTGGTGGAGATAACATTTGGTACCTTCAGCAAATTATGTTTTGACAAGTCAATGTTAAAAACATGCACTGATTAACTAAAATCCAAATTAATCCTTATCGTTATTTCCATAGTTGATTTTGAAAATATTTAATGTGGTGTCGTTAATATTTAAGCCCCAATCCTTTAGCCAATTTGGACTTTCAAAGAATGGGCCAAATTTATTCTTGAATAAACGTTGACCTAAAGCAGCACCCTCAACTGTATGGCCCGACTGGTTTTCATTTCAACTGAATGTTGTAGTAGCATTTCTACAAAATTCATGCCCTATTTCGCACGACGATTGAGGTTGCATTACGGTGTCTTCTTTTTCTATTAGTGCAGGCTCAGTTTCACCAATGATTTGATTTCGTTTGGTTCTGGCAGAATTTCACCAGAACAATATTGTTCCATACCATTCAACTGGGCATTATAATTTGAAGCGTTAAAGGAGGGGATTACACTACAATTAATGTCAAGTGATTTGTGTGAAAGTACAGTTCTCAAAATATAGACAAAATTCCATTGCACAAAAGTACAAATTTTAAACTTTGGCCCATATTAGCCCGTTGCCTTGAGACGTCTGACAGTGAACCATTTACTATGGGTTTGTTTTACGGTACTGGAAAGCCAAAACCATTAGATTCTTATCTAAGAAAGTTTGTCACTGAGGCACTTTCACTCTCATTCGAAGGAATAACTTTTAGAGGTAGAATCTACAAAATTGAACTTGGCCCATTTATATGCGACGCTCCAGCCAAGTCATATTTAAGGAGCGTTAAATCATATAGCGGCTATTATGGTTGTGATAATTGCGAGCAGAAAGGAAGTTTCGTGGATAAAGTTATTTTTAACGAGATAAATGATCCATTAAGAACCAATGAGAGTTTTAGGAGTAGATCACAGAGACAACACCATTTAGATATAAACACCCCTTTGGTTGACCTGCCAATTGACATGATTTTAGATTTTCCATTGGATTACATGCATTTAGTTTGTTTGGGTTGTGTTAGAAGAATAATTAACAATCTCAGTGCACCGAAAAGCAAGCTTAATCAAAAAAGGATAGTGTTCAATAATATCTCACTGAAGCTACTGGAAATTTTAAGCACACCCCAGTTGAATTCTCGAGAAACCCTCGAAGTTTGACAGATGTTGACCGATGGAAGCAACTGAATTTTGACAGTTCTTATTGTACACAGGTTTTCTTGTTTCCTTACCAGATTATATAGTGGCTCATTTTCAGTTGTTTCATTGTGCCATATATGTTTTAAGTGAAAAAACGCCCTCAGAAAGCAGTATTAACTATGCTGAAAGCCTGCTAAAGTTGTTTGTAGAAAGTGCTAAAGAAATATATGGAAAGGGTATATATGTCTATAATATTAACAATTTAATTCATTTTACAGGACATGTTAGAAGATTTGGTGAAGTGGACAATTTTAGCGCTTTTCCATTTGAGTCGTATCTTGGCAAATTGAAAAGTTTAATCCGCAGCCCAAATAAACCACTGCAACAAGTTGTCAAACGTCTTGCGGAACATGGCCAATATGAAAAACAGCATAAAAATATTCCAACCAATATTTTGTTAAAAAATTAACACAACATTAAAGGAAATAGTATAGAAAAATAATTCACCAAAACTGGGTTCTAACTAACAGACCAGGCGACAATTGCTTCAAGCTTAAAAACTCGGACATTATTATAGTTAAGAATGTTGTTAAAGTAAAATCTGAAATATTCGTTCTAGAGAAGAAATTTTTACTCCTTGATAATGCTTACGATTACCCGTGCCCATTCTCTAAGTTAGGTATTTTTAAAGTATCCAATTTTTCTACCCTTCAAGCATAGCCAAGTAGATTAATTGATAAACAAGTTGGGAAAGCAAAATAAACCTCTCCGAGTCGAGACATGGGCTAACATTCTCAGTAAAAAAATTACTTTTTAAACAAAGGCCAATGAGAAAAACCGGAAATAAATATCACAAATTTAGTGACACACGCCAAGTTCATTTATAAAGGTTAAACTGTCACTTCTTTTATTACATAACCACAATAATTCCTTCAAAGGACGTAATATCTATCACCTAAATGTGTAATTAACACTCTAAGCCGTTAAGACCTTCTAAAACATTACACGAAAGAACCCAATTTTGGTATCTTAATATATAGACCAAATCGTAACAACACTAACAGAAAAATGAAGTATTAACATCCATATCTAAACTTACGTTCACACTATATATAAATGTAGTAAAGCTGAATTAAAAAGTAAACACCAAATTTGAAATATTAATATCAAAAGGTGTTCCTGGAATATTGAGATGAGACAGAGATTTATAGCTACAAAACTACTAAAAGAATCGTAATGCCGAAACATATTTAAAATATTTTCATTTAGAATTCTGCAAAAAAGAAATTGTTATCGTTTTGTAAGAGATCTTTTCATCTTACTCGCTTTATATTAACTTTGATACGCTTATGGTGTTCGATTCAGATGCAATCTTCATTACTCGTTCTATATCAAGTTTGGTATGCGTAGGCCTATATTGTTTCGATTCAGATGCAATCTTCATTACTCGTTCTATATTAACTTTGATATGCGTATAATGTTTCATTTCAGATGCAATCTTCATTACTCGTTCTATATAAACTCTCACTTGTGTCACTTCAAAGAAAGAAGTTTATCTTAAATAATTAAATAAATATAACTGATATTATTTTAATCGTCAGTATTTTACATTAACTATAGTTAAATCGTTTAAAATAAAGTTGTTCCTATTATCTTTCGAAACTTTGCTAATATTGACGTTTAAAGTGAAGGGTACCCCTCTTGCCCGCTTTCTTCAAATTATGGGGTATATATACGATTCGTTTCCGTTAGAATAATAGATAAAAACGCATTCGCGTGAACTGATGGTGGAAGCCCTGCCATTGGGAGGCTAGACGTTTCTCGTAACCCTAGCCGCTCGCCGCGTACATCTTAAGCCTAACGACGATGATGGAGTAGAAGCCAATGTTACAGATTGGTGTCTATGTGGTAAGACGAAAGACCAGTAGATGGTGGTGTTAGATGCCAATGTTGCAGATTGGTGTCTACGTGGTATAGACGAAAGACGAAGAACAGAAGATGGTGGTGCTTGGAAGCCAGCAAGTACAGACTAGTGTCCATGTGGAGTGGACGAAAACCAAAACTGGTGGTGTGGGAACTCAAGTAGAATAGCCAGAGGAGACAAACCCAAATTTCCGTGAACTGTCAATGCCTTCCAGAAATTGGGAACACGTTTGGTCCGATACGCAAACTGCGAACGCGGTCACGTGGGGCGTGACAGACACACACACAGACACGTCCAGTGTAATACCTCTCCGTGACGTCTTCGTCAATCGGAGAGGTAATTACGAGTAATTTAGTACAGTCAAAGCTAGTCAAAGGTACAGCGTGTACACGGACTACGTTGGGTGGTGTAAAAAATGATTAAACTCTGGCGATGAGACATTGTAGACAGTATCTGACACTCAATAATTACCCTCAGCCGAAACTGTTGTTTCACATCAAAAGTCAACTAGATCAGTTAAAAAACTCGTGGAAAACATGTAGATTAAAATTTTTAACTTACATTTTTGTGATAAGGAGCCCAGAACTTCCGGATACTTCAAAGCGATCAAGAGAATGAAGTTTTTTGTCTGATGAACGGAGTTTTCAAGTCTGGTCAGAATGGTTAGCGCAGATAATTGTACTACCCATATAACTGATAAAATAGTTGTCAACACGTAATTCTATAAGTAAAAGAAAAATTGATTTTGTTTAAGGTCACTCAGAACAAATATAGTTTCTATAAGAAGACAAGATGGAAGACTCCGAAAAAAATTATTTAGCAACCCTTGATTTATTAAGTCATAAAAGTATGACCACAAGGAGATAATCAACATTAGATGTTAGATTATTCTCCTTGTGTCTGTAGCTCTATCTTCGATTCTTGGGAAAATGTTTAGAATAACCACGCATTTCAGCGCGAAATATTTTACAAAAGTGGAAAAGAGAGAAAAAAGTTTGAATTATTGCGTGACGATTGCAGCCATTTTGACACAGTTACCACTTTTCCATCAAAAACTTCATGGCAACCCTAACTTGGATAAGTCCGTCCTAACTTGAAACATCCCTAAGAGTAATAATAGGCATGTAATATAATGGAGATGTTACAATTATCTACCGATCAAAGCTTTCGCTACTATCGTATTTCATTTTACTGCACTGAGCTCTCTGGTGATTCGCTCTAAACATAGTTTCACCCCAATGTTGTCAGGCCGATTGTGAGTCAAATATTTGCAGAGAGAGGCCCAGCAGTTCAAATTAAAAACAATTTGGCTCACAGAGCGCCTGACAACACTGCACTGAAGTTAAAGCTAAGAGAGAGGGGAATAACTTTCTCTAACGTAAAACTATCTAATACGTAATAGAAAACAAGATATGCCCCAAGGCATATTAACGCTTTTTGCAGTGTGATATTGTCTTTAACAAAACCCGAAATTAGGAATATTCACACCGGCAACGTCAGTTCAATTCTCGCTACAATAAGCAAAGGCGTGGAAAAGTATAGGAAAAATATCAGTAGCTAAACAACAATCGTAGTGGCGCAGACGTTAAGTATCCGCATCCCACACCGGCAACGTCAGTTCGATTCCCGCTACCTCCGAGACTCCGTATTTTCCGTATAAAGCTTTTGCTATGCGCAAAATGCTTAAAAAACATAAAAAGCGTATCATTTCTCGAGCTGTTTTAACGTTGATCTCGGGTCGAGCACTATCTGATCTAGATCGATAAATGCAACATGCAACATTTTTCAGAGAAGTACGAAAGCGTCCCACAGAAGTAAATAGAGCTATCTCTGTTGTGACGTCAGAGCCTAGGTAAAACGTCACGGGCTTAGCTTAGCTGGACGGCCTTGTTTAGTACCGCTTTGGTTCCATTGGCAAATAGCATGAGTGACGTCACACTAAGGCTTCTGAGGTAGCTCTATAGAACTACGCTACTAGTTTCGCTACAATCGTGCTCCTTTTTTAATTCATTAATTTTATAAGGCACAAGTTTATGACACAACGTTCTCTAGTGGTCAAAATATTTGACCATTTATGAGTAACGAGTCCAAAAAAAATGATGAAAGAACAGTTGCCCATTTGTGTACAATTGATATTCCAATCAACGTGTTTCAAACAACCACGCATGTAGAATATTACGAGATGATTTTCCCGACTAATTACTAGCAATTTGACAACAATTTTTTTTCATTTCATTGCTGTAACGTAAAAACGTACCTCTAGGGTGAATGCCCCAAATATATCAGAACTAACATCTGATGTATACGGATACGCTGTTAACGTTGTAAAATAACCGTATTGTATCGGAAGCGATGTACGGTTCAAATCCCCATCTATGAAGAGTACAACATCAGTTTCTTCCTCCTAAAACGAAAAAAAAAAAGTTAATTGCTTAGATTTAGATTTATATGTAGGGACACTATTCTTACATCGTAAAACAGATGATATTTGAATTCTTCAAACCTACAAAGAAACGCTGAATTATCTAATGAGAACTAATAGTAAGATACTATTTCGAAATACGTGTGCAAGGGAATAAAAAAATATCGTTTCAGGTTAGGCATAAGTTCATAAGACCGTTCTTCCTATACTTCGTAATGCTAGAGACTTGGTTTTGCAGTCCATCTTCCTATTTATTCTGTACTAAGCCCTTGACAGCGCCTCACCAAGCGTAGCTTTACGCGAGTCTATGACGTTTCACTTACGTCCCTTCATGACAAGCTCTCAGTAACAAGTGACCATGAACCTTCTACATAATGGACCAGAATCTTAATGACGAATCCCATGTTAAAGTTTTCTTGCAAAAGTGTCCCAAAAAAATAAAAAGAAAAAAGAGCGAGCAGACGATAAGGCCTTGGAAAAAGACGGTACAATACAATGTAAACAAGTAAAATGGCCGCTTGGTCTAATTTCGTTAAGCCTTGAGATTAATGTTAATTATTTTCATCTATTTAAAAGTAAAGTTTAATAAAAATAGGAAAAATAAAGACTTTCGCGTTTGGCAATTGTGAAAGTGATTCTAAAGGGAGTTGAAATGAAAAATAAAAAAAAATAAATACGTTTTGTACTCTTCCCAAGACAGTCAGGTTTATAAGAATTGATTTTAAAATAAGTGCTGCTACTTCATGGAGAATAGTTTATTTAAAACTAGAAATTAAAAATTATTTTCGGGAGCTTTCGAACCGTGGTTCTTCCTCAGCCGTACAAACTTAAGTTTGTACGGCTGAGGAATTTTTAATTTCTAGTTTTAAATAAACTATTCTCCATGAAGTAGCAGCACTTATTTTAAAATCAATTCTTATAAAGTTTTACCATGGAACAGAATTTTAATATTTATAACAGTCAGGTTTGTTTACGATGTACCGCGGTGCGCGTACCCTGCGAAATTGGCGGACAGGAAAAAAAACTAGATTCTAGTCCTAGATAGATGGTTCATGCAGTGACAAACTTATGAAACATATCTTATGAACTTATGGCCTAAGGGGGTTGGGATATGAAAACTAGCTTAAAATATTTTCGAAAACGGTAACCGAAAATTAACAACTTGGGGAAATTTTGCTGGATAAGCGTTCTTAGACGCACTTAATTCTAAGAGAACGGTAGCTTTCTTCGATAAGACTTCATACTGCCCTTAACGTATGAGTGTTTCTGATTGGATGTAACTTTTTTATGTCGTAATTACTGTTTTGCAAAATTTCCACAGAACTACAACCCGGGCCCTAAATATGTGGTTAAAATTTCAAAGAGATCCATTTAAGAGTTTATCGTATAAAAAAAAAGTTGCTAAGGGTGGTTTTCATTTGCATAAAATTAACCAGCCTTTTTGGAAAAAAACTCGAAAATTCCCATTGAAATAACATGGGAATTTTTATAAGAAAAAAGCCAAATTGTGGAACGTATTTCTACACATTTCTTAGGATTGAAAACGGTTTAAAATGAACATATTATCTTTATTTAGGTGCTTTTCTTCTTTTTATTGAAAACATTTAATTTTAAGTATGTATGTTTAGTTTTAATTTTTCAAAATACCTCAATCCGCGATTTGTGATACACTGTTTTATCAGAATTGTCAACACGTTCGTGTTTAAAAAAGCGTTGCATTTTCCCGTTTAGGAAAACGATTCGAATCTGTAAAAATAGCGCGTCTATACTCACAGCGAATGTGTTTTCAGATGGTCAAGAATCATACCGCCATCCATTTCTCTTGCCTTTAAAATATACAAACATTGAAACTAAATCAAAATTGACTCTTGATACACAATCATTTTGCTATCCTCCCATTGAGTCGAAATGTGTCTACGTATTTTAGAAACTAGCAGAATGGCGGATTTCCAATCAATGGGATTATCTTATAATGCAGAATATTTGATTTCGAATCTCGGGCAATGGAGATAGCTACATCGATGTAGCCCACACCATGCATTACAACGAAGTCAAAATCACCAACGAAGATGGAAGTGGTCTTTCCGATGCCGCCGTGGTAGCTTTCGTGAACAACGCTGGCCATGCATTTTGGAGAACTTGCGATGTTTTCTTGAACAATACCCGAGTTTCTTCAGCCGCCCAAAACTACGCCTTCACTTCTTTTATCGAAACTGTCTCAAATTACGGATCCGCGACCAAAAAATCTCACCTTATGATGGCCGGATGGGAAAAGGACGAAGCCGGAAAGTTCGACGACTTTTCAAATAAAGGTTTCGTCGCTCGAATGGCTAAAACTGCTAAATCGGCCGTGATTGAATTTTTTACACCCGTGTTTCATGAAGTGACGTGTTTAATATTCCCGAATATCTCTTAAACGGGGTGGACCTTAAAGTCGTGTTTACTCGCAACAAGGACGAGTTTGCCTTAATGTGTGAAGAAACAGCCACTCTCAAAAACTGTAAAGTCAAGATACTAGACGCAGCACTAGCGGTACGTAAAGTTAAACTCAGTCCTAAAATATTGTTAGCGCATGAAGCCGCGCTTAATAACGGTACTGCCAAATATAATTTTACGCGCACCGAACTTAAAACTAAAACTATCTCTACCGGAAGTAGCACCGAGAGTTTTAACAATATATATCTATCGCGTCATTATTGGAATAGTTTCCAACGCGGCGTTCAAGGGCAGTTACGCTCTGAATCCCTTTAACTTTAAAACTTGGGATTTAAATTTTTTGTCTCTGTACCTCGATAACGAACAAATACCTTCGAAACCGTTGACTCCTGATTTCGCTAAAAACTTGTATATACAAGCTTATCAAACATTGTTCGCGGGCACGGGTATTCATTATAAAGACGACGGTAACGATATTACTCCCAACGAGTTTGCCAACGGGTTAACCCTCTACGCTTTTGATCTGACACCGGACCTATCTGCTAGCGAAACAAACCACTGGAACCCCGTTAAGCAAGGACAATTAAGATTGGACATGGGATTCGCTAAACCTTTGTCGGAAGCCGCAGTCTGCATTGTATACGCCGAATTTCAAAGCATGATTCAAATCGATAAAAATAGAAACGTAATTGTAGATTATTAAAATGTCAGCAACCACCACCGTAGACTTGATTCTCGCTTTATCAGATACGCCCAACTTTTTGGGTGTTTTCGCGTCAAATAGGTTACCTAAGGTTACCAAATATCCCGCATCGTTAATTATAAATTTAGATCAGCACTATGAAAAGGGGTCTCACTGGGTATCGGTCTTTATAGACGGAGCTCGTGTAGGCTATTATTTCGATAGCTACGGTTTGCCACCATTTCTGCCTAGTATAAGAAGATTTTTATCTTTAAACTGCAGAAAATGGACTTTTGGTAAACGACAACTTCAGAGGTTAGAAAGTAGCGTATGCGGGCAGTATAGCGCCCTCTATCTTATTCATAGAAGTAAGAAGAAAAGTACGAAAGCTTTCCTAAAAGCTTTTACCGCAAATCGAAAAATTAACGATATGAAAATTGCTAAACAATTTCAAAATCATATACGACGACTAAAAAAAGTGTAAAAGGAGCTTATTAACAAACCGTGTGGTTGCCTGGTGGTAATGCGTCCAGCTCTGTGTTGTTTCAACAACATTTGAGTTTCCATTCCAGGGTTCGACTTCCTACCAACGGCGCTTTATTAGTCCGGTATAGAAAAAACATCTTCAGATACGGCTTGAATCAAGTTTAAGGAGGAGGTTTTTTAAATATTTAACCAATTTATTATTAATTTAACTTAATTATGTATGTTATTATCACGCTAATTAAATGTTTTTGATTTAAAATCCGATTGTTTTACAACTAGCATAAGCCTAGAATAACCTAGCATAAGCCTACCTTTCAGAATCTACCATAGCATAAGCCTACCAGGATATACAATAGCATAAGCCTATCCCTACAGGTACCAGCCACTTGACGTCATCAAAAATTAGCTGTGACGTCATACCAATACACAAGAAAACCACCACCAGGTGGCTCAACAATTCAAATTTCCCGCCAACAACATCAATTCAACCCCCATTCCCCCCCTCCAACACCATCACGTGACGTCATCAATTCCCCCCTCTCCTCCCCCGCAACACCATCACGTGACGTCATCAATTCCCCCCATCTCCCCCCCCACCCCTGGGATGTCGGTATAAACCCAAAAATTTTACCCCCCCCCCTGAAAGGGGGGAAAGAAGGGGGGTAAAATTTTTGGGTTTATACCGTCATCCTTACTCTCTCAGTTACAAAGAGTGCCACATAAATTTGAGAAATGCCTGCCCCATTCAATACTTGCGGGATACAGTGAGCTTGGTACTTTAAGGTGCTATGTTTAGTTTAGCATACATTTTTTCTCCATTCCTTAATCGTACAAAATATGTCTTTAGCCTACCTATTCTTTCTCAAACTTGTCGCGATTGAGAGCTTAAATAGTTTAAAGCGCTACACACTTTCTCTCTTGAAGCAGGCAGTTTAAAAGCTATATGATTAGCCTCGATTATACGAGAAAGAATCGCAACATTGTAGAGGAAACCCTGTTTGCAAAAGTCTTGTCTATTTACATGTATAGGTATACAATCTGGTTCTGATGTTGTAAGACTAGTGAAAGTCAGGACCGATATACAATCAATCCTCACAATGTTTTTATAAATACAAAGTTTGAAAAAATATTCCAACTAATGCGAGTGTCCACTTCAAATATCGCGGGTGTCCATTTAAAATATAACTATTGTCCATTTAAATTTTGTAAAGCGTCCAGTTCAGAATTTCCAGGCTACTAGTAAGCCAGGAGGCTGCAGGGAGAAAGGCTAGCAGTTCAGTTTCAATTAGTACTTGACCATCTTGGCTGATGTAGAAGGTCTCATAATCACAACATGGCCCTGAAGTTAAAGCTGAGAGAAGGAAGCAACTTTTCCCACCTCAATCATTTCAAACATTATTCACACATCATGTAACTTCCTGGGATGTGACTATATAAAAGTCTCAAAATGTTAAGTACCTAAAATTTTAGATTGGTCAAACTAAACATTCAATTTTTACCTCATTTTAGTTTTGTTGTTTAATACCAAACACCGCAAAACGCCACTAAAATTATTTTCTTGATAAAACAAGGCATGAATTAGAACTAGGCAAAGATTTTTTGATGCTTTAATTTATAGTTACCTTTCATCTTCTTAAAAACAGTTTCCAACACTGTTAACTTCAAATGATATGAAGAAAGCTCAATTTTTTTGTTACTAAAACAGTCTTTCTGAAATTCCGAAGAAAGGTACTTAACCGAGCTAACCGTGCCCAACCAAGTCGAATGATTTCTCAATTCCCCTAATTTCCGCATAAGCCCCTTCACCCTCTCCTATTACTAACAGCATAGTGCCAAAAATATTCAAATAATAAAAAAAGAAGTTCCCAGGTGGGAAAAACCGCTCCACGTAGTCACGAAAGAATGAGGAAAAGGGATGCAAAAATGGACTGCAAGATTTTGCGCTCTAGGAGAGCTTCATTTACATTGATACGTAGAGTCCAGGTTGAGGGGTAGGGTATGGTCCTTTTTCAACTTTTATGCCACCGCTCCCAACGCGAGCGGCAATAATCGTCGCCAACACTACCTTTAACACCCACGCTTTCAAACTAAGAATATCCCTGAGACATAACGAGAGGAAAGTGTTTACACGCCACTCTAGTTGTGAATATAGCTTTGGATAATGCTTGAATAGTTCAATAGTTCTAACTTCTGTAGTTGCTTAACAATAAAGAAGAAAAACAGCAAATATAGCTAAACAAGACGACAGAAGGGCTGGGCTCGTAATAGTAGCCACATTGTACCGTATTTAACCGGCGTACAGAAGATTTGAGTGATAAGTCCCTCGACGCTTCTTTTAACTGTTTTAAAATGATAAATTTAATTTTTCTATTTCCGTTATAATTATAATAGTGTGACACGAACGGAAAACGTGAGTGAGTACCCCCACGATGTTAAACAGTGGTAAAATGAAATTCCCGTAAATACCCATTGAAAGAAGTGCAGCAAATTCGAGTGCATAGCCCCCGATTCCCTAACAAAGAACTATAACCCTTAATCCTTACATCAATTAATAAAAACTGTCATTGTAGACAAAGACTGGAAAGTGTAAAAGATAAGGTTTGAAAATGAACTGCCTGAAGTAACAGATATTAAAATTTTCACTTTTGAAGAGTGTGATAAACCATCATTATAAAACATCAATTATTTTAAAAAATTCTTATCTTACTTTGTTTCACCAAAATTTCATTTTCCCAAAATATTTTTCAGCAATATTTACCAAGTATTTTGTCCTCAATAGTAGTTGTCACCTAGAAGGGTTTAAGGGATACTAGCTTGGTACTGGTTTTACTTTCAACTAACATTTGATTCTAGGAGATTCAAATGCTTCGATATCTGAAAAGATTTCTCTTGAAGAGTTTAAATTTTTATATTTTAAAATTGAAAATATTGCGAAGCGGAAAATAATATAGGCCTTTTCTTTGTGATTTAGTTATTAGTGTCGAAAAGATCTGTAGATTAATCGTGATCTTTGAGAGCAACACAGCACGTTAATATTTAATACTTTGAAAGCTTTACAATTTAAGAATACGTTTTGTAAAGTTTTAATACGGTTTATAATTTGTAAGCTCTCAACGATTTTCTCACGTTATAGGGTCAATTTTCTACCTAATTTTAAATTTTTGATAAAAAATAAAATGTAAAGCCGTAGTATTTTTAAAATAACGCGCATGTTCCTTTTTAAAATACTTTCCCGAAGTAATTTTGGTGAAAAAAAGTAAGATAAGAATTTTTTAAAATAATTGATGTTTTATAATGATGTCTTCAAAAGTGAAAATTTTAATATCTGTTACTTCAGGCAGTTCATTTTCAAACCTTATCTTTTACACTTTCCAGTCTTTGTCTACAATGACAGTTTTTATTAATATCTGTCACTTCAGTCTTCATATTAATTAAAATTGTTTAGAAAATATGGGAGAAAAAGTCTTAGGGCGTTGCGCGTCCATCGGTAATTACCGGTCGTCGGTAATCTAGCTTAATTACCGGTCGTCGGTAATCTAGCTTAATTTCCGGTCGTCGTTAATCTAGCTTAATTACCGATCGTCGGTAATCTAGCTTAATTACCGGTCGTCGGTAATCTAGCTTAATTACCGGTCGTCGGTAATCTAGCTTAATTACCGGTCGTCGGTAATCTAGCTTAATTACCGGTCGTCGGTAATCTAGCTTAATTACCGGTCGTCGGTAATCTAGCTTAATTACCGGTCGTCGGTAATCTAGCTTAATTACCGGTCATCGTTAATCTAGCTTAATTACCGGTCGTCGGTAATCTAGCTTAATTACCGGTCGTCGGTAATCTAGCTTAATTACCGGTCGTCGGTAATCTAGCTTAATTTCCGGTCGTCGTTAATCTAGCTTAATTACCGGTCGTCGGTAATCTAGCTTAATTACCGGTCGTCGGTAATCTAGCTTAATTACCGGTCGTCGGTAATCTAGCTTAATTTCCGGTCGTCGGTAATCTAGCTTAATTACCGGTCGTCGGTAATCTAGCTTAATTACCGGTCGTCGGTAATCTAGCTTAATTACCGGTCATCGTTAATCTAGCTTAATTACCGGTCGTCGGTAATCTAGCTTAATTACCGGTCGTCGGTAATCTAGCTTAATTACCGGTCGTCGGTAATCTAGCTTAATTACCGGTCGTCGTTAATCTAGCTTAATTACCGGTCGTCGTTAATCTAGCTTAATTACCGGTCGTCGGTAATCTAGCTTAATTACCGGTCGTCGGTAATCTAGCTTAATTACCGGTCGTCGGTAATCTAGCTTAATTACCGGTCGTCGGTAATCTAGCTTAATTACCGGTCGTCGGTAATCTAGCTTAATTACCGGTCGTCGGTAATTTAGCTTAATTACCGGTCGTCGGTAATCTAGCTTAATTACCGGTCGTCGGTAATCTAGCTTAATTTCCGGTCGTCGGTAATCTGGTTTAATTAACAGTCGTCGGTAATCTAGTTTAATTACCCTTAATTGGTAATCTAGATTAATTACCCTTAATTGGTAATCTAGATTAATTACCCTTAATTGGTAATCTAGATTAATTACCCTTAATTGGTAATCTAGATTAATTACCCTTAATTGGTAATCTAGATTAGTTGCCCTTAATTGGTAATCTAGATTAGTTACCCTTAATTGGTAATCTAGATTAGTTACCCTTAATTGGTAATCTAGATTAATTACCCTTAATTGGTAATCTAGATTAATTACCCTTAATTGGTAATCTAGATTAATTACCCTTAATTGATAATCTAGATTAATTATCCTTAATTGATAATCTACATTAATTACCCTTAATTGATAATCTAGATTAATTACCCTTAATTGATAATCTAGATTAATTACCCTTAATTGGTAATTTAATTAGTAACCCTTAATTGGTAATTTAATTAGTAACCCTTAATTGGTAATCTAGTTTAATAACCTCTAATTGGTAGTCTAGTTTAATTAACTCTAATTGATAATTTATTTTAAGAACGTTTAATTGGTAAAGTACTTTAATTATTTAAATTCGTAATCTAGTTTATTTATCTTTAATTGGGAGTCTAGTTTAATTATCTTTTATTGGTAATCCAGAATAATTAGCAGGGAAAAGTTAAAATGTCCATTAAGCTAGTTTGAATTTGACTATATCCGCGACAATTTAGACCCGTGTGTTTTGATGGCGTCGCTGTAGCGGCCGCGTCAACGTCACTGCAAAAATATTAAAGCCGTCTTATCTCACTATCGATAGGCCATTCCAACCAAAAGGCATTAAGAAGAAACAATCGGATTATTATGAGGCAACTATACGTTAAAAAAGGCCAACATTGGTCTCGCTGATATTTCCTAATAAAACAGTGTATAAATGCTAAAATATCGCAGATTGGGGTAGTTTTTAAAATTTAAAATTAAACATACTTAAAATTAATTTTTCTCAAAAACCTTAAAAATGGTCCTAGAAAAAGGTTTAAATTTTGATATAAAACCGTTCCCAAACGTAAAAAACGAATATTTCATGTCAAAAAGGTGGCCACAAAATGGTTAAATTTGAAAAAAACTCCATGTTATTTCTATGGGAAAATTTAACTTTTTCACCAAAAACACTGACAAATTTATGCAAATGAAAACCACCCTTAGCAAATTTATTTTTTATAAAATAAACTAATGAGTGGATCTTTTTGAAATTTTAACCACATATTGAGGGCCCGAATTGTAGTTCTGTGGAATTTTTTCAAAGCAGTTAATACGATACAAAAAAAGTTATAACCAATCAAAAAACCATCCTTATACATTGAAGTCGGTATGAGGTCTTATCTAAGAGAGCTATCGCTCTCATAGAATAAATTTACTTACGTTACAATTGCAGCAAGCTAGTACATTCTTTAAAAATTCTTCTCGATTTGTGGATATATAAACGTTACTTCTAATAATAAACACCACCTTAAGACCATTCTTAATCCTCCTCGCACGAGTATTGCACCGGCTTTTCAAGGTCTCTCATACCCTAGCTTTGGCAATGTATGCGGACAGGAATACCGTGGGTTCAAGGCTTTTCATCCCCATCATTCCGATTTCAATTTTTTTAAAGTAAACACTTATTTGTTGACTCGACCAGAACGAACTTTAGTTGAAACCACAAAAGAGGGTAAATAGACTCCGCCTCCGCCGAGGCGCGCGATGGTGCTAGGGCTGACTTGACTCCGAGTCGCGGTGGTTTGGGGATGGTGCTAGGGGCAGGCTTTCCTTCTAAAGACTTAAACTGTCTGCTGCGAGTTCTACTGTTAGCTTAATATTTATCAGACTCGCTCAGAACTGGAGGTATGGCGTCTTGGAAAGAAAGTTTTACCTCATGCTCGCTTTTTTAGCCCCTATTGTTTCACTTTTTTATTATCTTACATATCCCGCACGAGTATCCTTTTTGACGGGGCAACTTGTTGGTTTCCCTATTTTTTTCCTTGTCATGTCACTATTCTATGCAAATGATTTATTTTAAATGAAACTTAATTAATATAGGCAGGTATTATTCTTCTCTCTGCAATTTTACTTTTCTGCCTGTTGTTGTGGAAGACGAAGGACAAGATTGTGTTAAAAATGGATGGAAAATTTCTTATTTCGGATATAATTCTCTTGCTTATGGAAGTGATTTCGATTTTTTTCTTAAAATGTAATGAATTGCATTTCAATAATAATGTAATTTTCTTCTTGATATAACATTGTTTGACATCAGAAAATGTCATTTCAGCTTTCAGTACAGTATCTAAGAACTACATATGGAAATTCTTGTGCGGTTCTTGGCTAATCGGAGCTCTTCTTGTGACCTTCGAAATGTCAGGATACTTGAAAACTAATTTCACTCTTAAAGAATATTTGGTTGTTGATAGCTTAAGCGATGTTTTAAACATGAGCATTAAACGGATACATCTAAATTTTCAATATTTCTTTTCTGAGACCATATTTTTTTGCAACTTGGAAATACCAGTGAGATAAAAAATAAAAAAACAGAAACCAAATATGCTTAGCTACCATGTGTGTTAATGTTTGAAATTCTAGCCCACGAACGCGTACGAGTACTTCGATCCACAAAGCACAATCTGCAGGTTTAGTATAATGACAGACGACGCCATTGAAGTGCTTGGATGCGAATACGATCCGGCCATCGAGAATAAAGCGTGGTTCAGCTTAACTACCAAGAATGAACTTCACGATTTAATGGAGGCTGAATACAAGTGCAAGGGAAAACAGCAATTGGACTTTTACATTGGGGCTCACAGTTACCGGAGTGAATATACTTACCTTACATCAAGTCCTTTCGTGTCAGACAAGATATCAAGGAATTATTAATCCGATCGTAAGTGTTTCTCATGAGAGAAAGACGCACTGTTTGTGTCAGGTTTAACAGGACTATTGTAAAATGTAGGTTAAGAAACTTTTGCTACAATTGCATATTTTTCTATGTAGAATTTGAACAAAAAAATCCATATTACTTTGGATTTAGTCTATTTATTTTATATCTGGGTTCAACTACATCTCCCAGAAAAAAATAGTGGTCTCATGTGACACAAAGTCGTATATGAGAAATTTTTGCAAAGATTCAACAAGGCTCATAGTGGCAATATTTATACGTATTCGACTTCCACCTTGGTCTAGGACGTTGTTAAACTAAATAGTTTTCACGTACGCCATCTGGCGGCCAAGTTAGCCTCCTAGTAGATTTAAGTGTGTTTTGACGTTTGTAATGTGTGCTTCATTCTTATGGTATGTTAAAAGTTCAACTAGTAAATATTTCTTAATATTGGAGATACATCAAAATAATAACGAAAATTGCACAAAATGAGTCATTTTTGATCAATGATTGCTCTTAATCGCGCAAGTGAATTGCGACGCGCTTTTCTTTAAAATGCAGTACAAATGTCATACTAAAGCAATACCCAGAAGGATATTTGCGGTTTTGGCTGGTCTTTTAACATCAGATAACATTTGATTAGGCACTGCACCTAGCTGGGGGGCCTTATCAGAGCCCCCCCCCCTTATACGTCTAGCATCACTGTACCCATGGAACCTGCGAAACCACCGGCAAGGCACGCGGGCTACAGCCAGCGGACGCGACAAACGCCCCTGAAGTAGGTGACGAGAACGCTACACCGTCGGCGGCGAGCCCAGCCAGGAGGAGGTCGCTGACAGGGCAGGACTAAGGCAGCAGAAGGCTCGAGGGGACGAGGGATTTCCCTCCGAACGCAGCAGTGCCATACGGCCCAAGAATGTATCCGCGACCCCCAGAGGGTTGCCAAGAGCTGGGAATGAGCCAAAGCAACACCCGGGCGGGGGCGAAGCGGCCGAGCAAAACGTTCGCGGAACGGGGCAGGGAAAGGTCCAAACCAAGGGCGAACCCAAGGAACCGGCACACCGAACTCGGCCCCCCCCCCGCCACGACATGGCCTTTTGCTCTACTCCAACGACAAGGGGTGACGACCCCAAGGGAGCAGAAGGGGGTTGTCTCTTAACAATGTGTGTTCCAAAGTCTAAAAAGAAGAGGAGTGAAATATGCAAAACGTTAAACGACGCAATTACAAAAGATATAGCACCTTTATGCCAACAATAAGTTCAACACTATAATTCAAGAAGAAAAAGAATATGGTTTTTAAACTGACAGTACATATTGGTATGATAAAGCTATATTAGTTTACACGTAATCAGTTACTTCATGTCCATTTTTCACTCTGTGCTCAAACTGGTACAATCGAAATTCGGCAGAAATTATATATTTTCTATTTTATGTTCTTCCAAGTGTACAATTTCAGTAGAATTCCTGGGTTCGGGAATATCCAATGTTATAGTCTTATCATACCAACATGTAATCCAAGTTTAATAAACATATTCTGTTTCATCTAGAATTTTGATGTTGCACTTTTTGTTGGCATAAAGGTGCTGTATGTTTGGTAAGTACGTCGTTTACTTTTTGCATATTTCGTTCCTCTTTTTTAAGACTTTGGAACACCAACTTTTAGAAAACCAACCAAAACCGCAAATATCCTTCTCGTTATTTGCACTTCATTTTAATGAAAAGCCCGTCGCAATTCACTTGCGCGTTTAAGAGTAATCATTGATCAAAAATGAATCATTTTGTGTAATTTTCGATAGGTAGTTGTTTCTCTGTATCTCCAATATTAAGTAATATTTACTAATTGAACTTTTAACTTACCACAAAAATGTAGCTCTTTACACATCACTAACGTCAAATAACACTTAAACCTACTAGAAGGCTAACTTGGCCGCCAGATGGTGCACCCAAAAACCATTTAGTTTGGCAACATCCTAGAAGTCAAACATATATAAATATTGTCACAATGAGCCTTGTGGAATTTTTGCCGAAATATCGGTCTTTCATAACATAGTGTTCTGGTCTTATAATTCGTTAGAAAATCGGAATTTAGGAAAGTATCCCTTAACATCGTTCAAGATGAGGGGTCGGTCATACACGAAATCCCGTACACTAAACACGAAATCCAATTTGAGAAATCCGAAATCAATAACAGAATCAAAAATCAAACCGATTTTTGCTGATTTCAAAATCCCATGGAAAATCCGAAATCAATAACAGAATCAGAAATCAAACCTATTTTTGCTGATTTCAAAATCCCATAGAAAATCCGAAATCAGTATCGAAATCAAAAAATCCGTTTAGAAATCAAAAAATCCGTTTAGAAATCACAATGTGAATAAAGATATCAGAAGCAAAATCAAAAAATCAGCAAAGAAATCACGAAATCCAGAATAAATAAATCAGAAAATAAATTGAAATGACGGAATTAATCTCAAAATCCGAGGAAATCACAAGAAATACCCCAAAATCTAACAAAATCAAAGGAAATATCGCAAAATCCGACGAAATCACGGGGTAAATCTCAAAATCCCATGAAAAACATTGTCTTTTATCGAATTTTGAAATCGAGCAAATTCCGACGAAATAAAATGAAAACCAACAAAATCGGAAGAAATCAAATTGGATTTGGAAATCTCGTACGCTTTTTCCAAAACGTCCACCCCTAGGTTCAAACACTTAAAAGCGTCAAGAAAACGATCATGTTATTCCAGTTTGACCACTAGTCTTTTTTATCATAAACATGATATTCGAAACTTTACGAGCTCTATCTATGCCGATTATCTCGTATAGTTGTTAAACTCAGGTTACAAATAAGAAACTTTAGCATATGATCTGTGCCACCTTTGATTTAAATTATGATTATATTCATATTTATTGCTTAAAGAAATATCATATATAATTGCGGTTTGCAGCAGTGGCGCCGCCAGGGGGTAGGCTGGGTAGGCTACAGCCTACCCGTAAATTTCAGAGGGGCCCCGAAATTAGGTTCTCATAATATTAAAATACCATTATTAAAATATTTTGATCTAGGCCTACAAGGCAATTTACTTTAGACAAAGTTTCACAGGGATGATGAACCTTTTGGGATCTGATTTTTACAATATTCTACAAAATGGGTTATTATTTTCATGTTATGTAAAGGTTTTTGACTAGCCAGAAAAGTTATCTCGCATTTTGATTTTTAGCCACATCGTATGATGTACATCTACGATGAGGGTTTTAGTTTGACCTGCCCTGTTGTCATTCTCGTAGAAGTAGTAGTGTAAAATTTTTGGTTCGTCATTCAAGGGACAGCAGTGCCGGATTACCGAACAAGCTAACTAAGCTGCAGCTTAGGGCCTTGCCCTGTAAAGGGCCTCAGCACCTCGAGCGACCTCGAGATTCCCATAAGGGTCGCGTTCAGTAACCCGAAATTTTATACACCACTGACTAACCTCACCATCCTATCTCTCTGCTTCGCCGCGATTCTCTTCACGAAGCATACCGTTCTCAAATCAAAAAATATGTCGGCGATCGGTTTTGGATAATAAATGTTTTAAATTCGACACGAGTGACTCTGCCTTCGCCTCTAGAGCCTCTATTGTTAAAAAACCCTTATGCTGCTTGCGGCTTTTACAATTATCATGTTATAATAGTGTTGTACGAATGAGTCCCTCTCACGACCTCACCTAGAAATGTTTTGGGAAGTGTGTTGAGTGAAAGGGAAGGGTTTAGCAGCCTTAAAAACTGTTGCGCTTCCCCTTCCCGCTTAAGGTGCGTTTTCTAAGACGCGTGTTGAGTTTATTTTTTAGCGAGATGCGGACCACGCAATTTCTTTTTCGCTAAGAAATTTTCTTTTTCTCGCTATTGCTTGCGCTAGCGATACTTTTTTTGCCAACCGTTTTCATGTGCGCGATAAACGTGCATAAAAAGAGCGTTAAGCCTAATTTTTCAGTAAATGTTCATCTCCATTTTCGTTGCTACTTCCATTCATTTATTCTCTTTAAATCTGTGTGGCGATAAGCTCCATATAATGTCTCTTTTTTTAACTAAATCACCATCTTTTCATCTAAAACTCTTTTATTCTCAGCTCGAATTAGTTATTTATTTTCGTTTATAAAGAATTTTTACCCATTTTTATATTCACTTTTAAAACTCGGAATAATTAGGCTTAAAACGTAGACTTTTAAGTCTCGTGCTGCACCTAAAACACGTGCCAAAGTTTTCGACGCTCCTATCGACGAAAAAATGTTCTAATATTAAAGAATTCAGTGAATTGTTTGTATGTTTGGAAGAATTTTGTCAATAAACACTATACATTTTTCACTTTGTGTAGACAGGGGCCTCAAATTTGTCTTATAGCTTAGGGCCTCTATAGTCCTTAATCCGTCCCTGAGGGACAGTGAATGAAAGACGACTGTGTGAGGTGATATTTGTCGTTATTTTTTTAGATGGATGCGGATTGTAATAGAAAGTTGAAGCATTTCACTTAATCGTACAAGTGGGTTTAATGATTGTGAATTGTGTTTTACGTTTTCACGATATATCTAAAGCGAAAGAAACGATTATTGGATTGCCTTAATATAATGGAAGGTGTTAAACTCTCCCGTCAATATTTCTGTCACCCGCCCACAATAAGGATTTCACGCATTCAATCCCGCTCTGCTTTTTAAACATTCAAGGAAATCGAGGTTAACTTTAAATGCTAAAGCAAGTATATACTGATAAACGTTAGAAAATATACAATTCACATTTGAAGGAGAGGAGAATAGAAGTTTACCGTTCCTAGATATCTTAATTAAGCATAATAATGAAATATGTATATGCTCTATGTATCAAAAACCGACCCATGCAAAATCATTTTTAAATTTTAATTCGGCACATAACAAAAAAATTAAAATTGGCATTATTAAATCCTTTAAAGGACAAGACTATGTTTAAGGGACAATTCATAAAAAGCGGATATCCCAAACAATTAGTTGATAGCATATTTAATAATCACGAAGTGAAAAATAACAGTACAAAAGAAAAACCGGAATTTGTTATATCACTACCTAATCTAGAAGGTATTACGGAAAAAACAATTAGGCAATTAAAAAATACATTGTAACATTAGTAAGTAAAACGACCAGCACCCTTAGAACAGAATTAGTAAAATATAGACCTAAAATAGACAAACTAAAAAATACAGGGGTAGTTTACGAAATTAAATGTAAATGTAATGAAAAATACGAAGGCCAAACAAAAAGACGGTTAGGAAAAAGACGAACAGAACATAAAAATTGTGTAAAAAATGAAATAGAAAATAACGGATTAGCAATACATATTAAAAATAACAAGAAGCATGAAATAGATTGGGAATCGGTAGAGGTGTTGTGTCAGGAGGTGGGGTGGTATAAGAGATGCTTTAAAGAAGCAGCGTACATAAGAGATAGAGGCAGCTTAAATTTAGACGAAGGAACAGTAAAAATAAACGCATGGGGGGCGTTTAAATTTTAAAAAATGGGGTAATATTGTTTTTTGTTACTGATATGGAAATGTAATGAATTCATTTTAAGTTTGTACGGCTGAGGAAGAACCACGGTTCGAAAGGTCCCGAAAATAATTTTTAATTTTTAGTTTTTAATAAACTATTCTCCATGAAGTAGCAGCACTTATTTCAAAATCAATTCTTAAATACTGATGGTATATTTTTTTTTGTTTTTTGAATGGTCTTTAGGCGGTGTTTATCACGATCCCAGAATTTACGTGTATTTCTCCAGAAAGCTAAAATAATATTAAAAGCAAAAGGAAGTATATAGTATCTTTATATACTTAATATGTTGTATTACAATTTAAACAGAAGTAAATTTATGAACGCAAGGATTACGGCCCAGGTAATTATTTTTTAGGTCAGGGAAACGAGGGGCTAATCACGTGGATTTTCTGTTCTTCAATTAAGGTTTAGGTATGCGTTATTATGGGGCTACTCACTCAAGTTTTCTGTTTGTGTCGCATTATTACAAAATTTTATAAAAGAAGTTAAATTATTGATGTACAGATTACGGGTAATCATTTTAGCACAGTTAAAGATAGCGTATCGAGGGACCAATCAGTCTAATTTTCTGTACTTCAATTTAGGGTTTACTTATGTGTTACGATTAATCATTTTTGCACTGTTAAAGGGTGCGCAAGTTTCCTATTTGTGTCGCACTATTATAATTATAACAGAAGAAAATGAATTGAAGGTAGCATTACTAGTAATCATTATATCACACTTAAAGGTAGCGCATCGAGGGGCTATTCACTGAAATTTTCTATTCGTTACGATGTGGCTAAAATTATGAGTCCAGCCCTTGGGTCATCTTGTTTTTTTCGCGCTCTTTACCTAATCTTCTTCTCTTCCGTTCCTTCTGGTCGCATAAAACTACGAGGTCAGACTACTTTTGGTAAACCTATTTCTCTTTTCCTCAGCACATCGACAGTGCACAGAGACCTCAAAGGGGGCTTAAATGAAAATCCCCCTCTCCGACTCCGTGTTTTTATTATTTTCGCAAAGTATAGTTTATATAATAATATGTCTATTGTCTACAATACTGAACTTTAATATATTAAACTTCTCTATATGAATAATATGATAAAATAGTTGTTAATTTAATATTATCGACGCTGTGCAACTAAATTTTTCTCTTGAAATTTTATAAGGGGCCCCCAAATTTTCCTTAGCCTATCTGTAAAAAAATCCTGGCGGCGCCACTGGTTTGCAGTGGCGCTGAAAGAATTGACCACGTTTAGCAGAAAGATCAGCTTCGAAAGATGACTTTTTTCATGTATCATTGACTAAAATCTCTCAGAATATGTCAGCTAGATACGGTGCTTTGCTTATGACATTGACTTTACCGACATTTTATAAGGAATGAGGGTGGGCGCTATAGCAAGTGAGAAACCATGGCACAAGCAATAAGAGATTAGTAGAGGCGTTCGGTTAACCGTTTCAATCAAATAATTTGATCGAATACCGAACCGAATAATTCGATCCGGTATTTGATAAGCCCATTTTCAATATTCGATACGAATATCGAATACCGAACTGACCATTCGGTTAAAGTTCGACTACCATAAATTTAGGTCCTTGGCACTAGAGAGACCCACCTTATTTTAAAAAATAGCATCCCAAAAATTTTATTTGTCTCCCATCAAAAACTACCAGGAAGTTCCTAGGAAAATTTTAAGAAATACTTGGCCACCAATGAGGAGATGTAAGTATAGGAGCTTCAAAATGTTTTTCTCCTTGCTATGTATTAATTTTTCACGAGTATTAGAGTTACTACCCGATTAATCGAGAAACGTTAAGCCTAGTATTTGCGAGTATTAGGGTTAACTATTCGCAAATACTAGGCTTAACTGCTCACGACTAATCTGTTAGTAAAAAGTTTCCCAAAGGCCGAACTATTCGGTATTCGGTTTGGAGTAAAGTATTCGATTCGGTATTTGATTAGGAACTTTTTTGGTTTTCGGTAACCGGTTCGATGCCCAAAAAGTGGTATTCGAACACTCCTAGAGATTTGGATCTAGTGTAGAACGGTCACTTATAATTTCAAATCATTGTTTAATGGTATTAACGTGAGTAGTGTAGTGAGCGATGTGTTTTCCCTGCACTCATAGTAAACGGGTCGAGAATACATTGTCCTCTTTGAAATGCAAAGTTCAAGTTCATGGCCAGAAATCTCAATGTATTTTTTGGATTAAAGGGCAAATAAATAGTGTGAAATAAAGATTTAATTTCAAAATCCGCAGGGTTCTGAATATAATGGAGCGCAATTTTATCCACTATAAATCAATTACGAAGAAAATTATTTACGAGATGTCAAGATGGAGACGACCTCTGGAGGAAACTTTACCTTCGACAATCAAAGTAGTCAGTCGATCTTTTCTCTTGTGGCTAATGGGTCTTGCTATTGCATCGTTCGTTCTCTTCGGAGAAAAGATTTCTATCAACAAAGAGTAATATTAAGAACAAATTGGTCTGAAGCAAATCGGCTGCGATTAGAAAATACAAAGTTCTACATTCAGCATTATTACGGTGAAAACGTATAAATACTGCAAGGCTACAGGACGGTAATTGATATTTGCAACTTTTTGTTAAGTTAGAAGGGCTTCTCACTTTTGCAACGTACAGTACAATGTGCAGAGCCCTTGTCGTTTTCTCTCCTAATTTGACTACTGTGGTCAAATCGAAATCAATAAGCATCAAAAAGTTTAAATTTGAAGTAAAGGAGTGCGGTTAACAGTTTCAATCGAATATTTCGATCGAATACCGAACCGAATAATTCGATAAGTCCATTTGCACTATTCGATACGAATATCGTATACCGAACTGTCTATTCGGTTAATATCGACTACCATAAATTTAGGTCATCTGAACTAGAGACACCCACCTTATTTTAGAAAATGTCATCCCAATTTTATTTGTCTCCCATCAAAAACTACCAGCAAGTGCCTATGAAAATTTTAAGAAATACTTGGCCACCAATGAGGAGAGGTATTTTGAAATTTAGGAGCATCTTAATTTTTTTTCTCCATACTTTATATTAACTATTCGCGAATATTAGGGTTACTACACGATTAATCGCGATAAGTTAAGCCTAGTATTCGAAAGAATTAGGGTTAACTATTCGCGAATACTACGCTTAACTATTCACGATTAATGGCTTAGTCAAATTTTACCATGGCCTAACTAGTTGGTAGTCGATTTAGAATAAACTATTCGATTCGGTATTTGATAAGGAAAATCTTTTGGTATTCGGTAACCGGTTTGATACCAAAAAGTTAGCACAGTTTTAAACAAAAATATACCGCCATCTAACACTAGTCTAAAAGATTGACAGTATCTATTCTTTTTAAGAAAAAGAAAAGAGGCAGTTTGCTTCAAAATGGAAAGCTTCCAAACGTTGAAAATTAATTACTCGATATTGCAAGATATTTAATCTATATTTAAAATTTTTACTGTTTCTTACATCAGTATAAATCTATATTCTAAGAGAGCAGTAGTAATTTTTGAAAATAATAAAGTTGCTAAGGGTGGTTTTAGAATCCATAAAATGAATCCGAAAATTGGAGAAAAATAATATTGGTGAAAAACACCATATTTGTCCATAGAGATAACTTGGGAATTTTTTGAAAAATGGCCTTCAATTGGGATCGTGTATAAATAAAACCAAGATCTCATTCGCGTAAAGAGAGAACGTTCGAGTTTACCTTCATCTTCGCTACCATCAAGTACTACCTAGTCCCCTCCCTAAAAAAAATCCCGCCATTTTATCGATACACTAAAACCGCCTGGTGGACTATCCATTCATTATTTATCGAAATTGTCGTTCTCGATCTCGATGTGAGGGAGACTGACTCCAGAATTAGTAGAAATGTTTATTAGAGCAACAGTTGATAGTGCTGGTTATGTCGATATAAATATAGACCGAATAGTAAATAGTAAAATAGACAATAGTTATTCGATTATTATAACAAGAAAGGTCATTATTATTTTCCTTAAGTGTCAGAACAACCAAGGCTTACGTTTGAAACTTCAGGTAAATAGCCATATTTTAATATGATACCACGTTATTTTTATCTGTCCCTACCCCGATTGATAAAAAATATATTTTTAATAAGGCCGATCCGATGTTATTAATCTGAATTGTATACTAATACTTAACATTGTTGTCGATAGTTTCTTTCGACTTCTTGCCTAGGCCGACTCTCGAGTCGCTACTGGCCGCGTCCATTTAACATTTTATTCAGTAATTTCCGGTTAGTAGGTGGCGCACTAAACCATACCCCACTCGATCACGCGCTTCACGACGCAAGCTGCTATAGCTATAGCTATAGCTATAGCTAAAGCGCGAGCAGCGCAGCGTCTCGGAACGCGGATCGAGTGGGCTATGGCTAAACCGACTTAAACTAGGCCCCTCCCAGAAAAAAAGATAACTCTGACTTCATGGAAACGGATTAGACTGACTCGAACCTTCTCTCTTTACTTGAATGAGATCTTGATTACACGTATAATGGAATCTTTGCCACACATACTGTCAAGTCCTCATTTGATCTCGCTAAGCTTCATCCAACAACCGACGCCGCAAAACTACATTTTTCCCGAGCGTATCTTCAAGTCCAACAATAACTAGGAATCGATTTAATCCCGAACAGTGGGGATTGGTTCGCGATCGCGAAAGTCGAAGACCCATTCACACCATTCTCCTTCCGGCATCAGATGAACTTATAACACTCATTATTTGTACCTGCAGTCTGCAGAACATCTTGTATAAAGAACTGTGAATGTAGACGATCTGGATTAGCTTGCTGGTCATTGTGTGGACATTGTCAAGGTATAAGCCGTAATAAAAAATCTTCAGGATGACGAGAAATATGAATGAAAATTTAAAAATGTGTGTTAAATCTAATCCTTAACGACACTTGAATGTATATACCCCATATAAAACGGTTTTTCCTAACCAAAATCCGAGTAATATGGCTTTCCTTTTCTTTTTTCCAGATTTTAGGATAGTAATATTTTAGAGAGAATTTTTGAAGATGGGTCGATAATTTAGACTCGAAAATAGTTATTTTTATGGTGTTTTATACGTTCATGAAAATCATCTACTCAATAAAAAAATATCGAAAAAATTTATATATCGGTAATATATTTGGCACTTCGAGCAGTCAATTTCGAAAATGGCGCTAAAAATATCAGTAGCACGTCTTCAATATTCAAGTATGATATTTAGACGGTCTTCAACATAAAAATTACCAATTTTCATAATTTTTGAACCAAATACTGTATCTAAATGGCATTGATGGCGGCCATTTTCCAACATGGCGGCTGAACTATCTGACTAATGGCTTCAATATTTTACTATGAGGTTCACAGAGCTCTGATTATAATACCTATCAATTTTCATAATTTTTCAACAACATGGTGAAATATACTGTACCTAGCATTCACGGCGGCCATTTTCCAATATGGCGACCAAACTATTGAACACAGATCTGTGAAATTTTGGCATGATGTTCATGTGGCTCCAATCATAATGTGCACCAATTTTCATAATTTTTGAAGAAGAACGTGGAATACTTTGTTGCTGTAATTCCCGGCGGCCATTTTCCAAGATGGCGGCGAAAGCTCGCGCTCTACAGCAGGGGACTTTTAGCATATTTTTTGTTGGGTCTTAAACAACACATGTATTAATTTTCATCTTTATGTTCAAATGTTCTAGGTCAAGCCCTTTTTTGGCCTATCTGTCCTGGCCTATTAATTACTCATATAATTTTCATTTTTACAACACAGATTCTCAAAACGTAACCACGTTGGAAACGGAGGGTTACATTGTTTGCTATTTCCACAGTCCACATTGCCGTTTGTTTATTGGTTTAAATTGCTATGAATTGTATAGGTATTTGATTTAATTACTGGTTTTCAAGCTAAACTATAGAATAACCTCATTCAATAGCATATTGTATAGATAATCTTTACGTTGCACAGGATATGATAAGAATTGAACGCAATGTGTTGGAAATAATCAAAAACTCCTCTAAGCCTTAGGATAAAGGTGAATTATTTATTGAAAGTCATTTTATAAGCTTAATGAGCACTGACGACAAGTTAATTTCAACGTAATTAAGTGTAATTAACGTTTAATTAAACCACAAATATGCTTTTTTGGATGAAAACCAGTGTTCACCGATATCTAGATAAACGTAACTAAGATTCGAATGTAGATCCTTCTTAAAGTATTCTAGTTTTATGATCAAAGCCTCAAAGATAAAAGGTACTAAAGTACAAAACTACCGTGCATATAAAAAATATACAGTGACGATACTTTTCATCAATGCCTACAGTCATTGACATGAAACACATTTGGGTAGAATATCTTTTTTTTTATCTAAGCTTTAATACCGCTCTGGAGTATGTTTTTTGTGTGTACATTTGGTAAAAAAGTACATAATAACTCATAGGCCATATTTCACAGGTACAAAGTTGGTTTTTGTATTTTATCACTAAGGATCTCACCTACGTAGGTTATATAAGCATTTGCAGCTACCTGGCATTACGTTTTGTTTTTGTTGCTGCGGACCAAGACAGCTTTAGCGCAGAATGTCGGAGGTGAACAATGTTACTTGCACTATAACAAATTGTACTGCAAACCGTGTACTTCAAGTATGTGAACATCCTGAACAGGAAAGTGTCGCGGAACGCGAGTGTAGCACGCAACCGAATCATGGATCAAATGTCCAACTTCCATATCTTTTGGATGGGGAGTTTTTTATAGCACTGGGGGACCCCAACAACGATGACAGTTCAATGAATGTTGAGTGTTTGAGTTGCCATGATAGAAAGGTTTTGAAAGCTGCTAGAACATCAACTGGTAACTTGCTCAAGCACATTAAGGTATGCTATCATTAGACAATGTACAATTCCTTGGGAGTATAACTCTACAATGGTTTCATCAGTGCATCCCAAATGCAGTGACGCGATACATTGTGTCGTGTGACGTTCAGATCAGCTTTGAAAAACTCCATGTCTAAACTTTTATAGTAGCCTAGGTTTATCCCAAATAAAACCCAAAATCGCCCCAATAAATTAACTCACTGACTGTAGGAAGGTTTCTGATTTCTAGTAGTTGTAGACAATAAGTAATAATGTGAAGTCGAATAGAATCGTGGCAAAGTTCTTTGAAATAGAAAGACATGGAAATGTACCAACGTGTCATAAATTCATAATCGTGAAAATAGTGTGTAGCACCTTCGAAAACTTTGGGGACCCCTGATATCGTGTGAATCTTTCAACGGCCGACAATATGATGCACCATTTCGATAATTAATTTCATTAACAAGTGTATCAACAAATGAGCCAATATGGTTTCCCTTGGTTTCATAGCATAAAGTCAGGCATTCTTCCATTTCACATCAACTGTGTTGTTCATGGATGTACGGAACTTAAGCCGCGTTTTCTATTCACTCTTTGAAATCGATTTGAAAAGGTCTAATCCATTTTTTAAATAATTACATATTTTCAAGACATGTTTTACTAACATCTGACTGGGTGCTAGCCACTACGAAGAACATACTTTAGTGCATATGGTTAGGAAACCTTGGTTATAGATTGTATATAAAGTTACACAAAATGTTTAGTGAAGTAGTTCTTGCCATTGACGTCGCGATTTGCAACCTAATAACATTTAAGATTACTTATGTATTGACATCAGTCTTAAGTAATGAGGGGTTTCTATTCAAAGCGTAATAGATAATTTAGAGTTATCATGACCTTGTATAACATACTTTAAGTCCATGAAAACATCGTCTATTTTAGGAATATATCTAAATTAAGCGAGTGTAAATTGGTTACCTAATACAAATACTATTCGGATCATGTTCTCATCTCTATGCATATTTATACAGAGAAAACACCCTACCGTTTTAAAACAGCATGAGGAGAAGAAAGGTGCCAGAAGAAAGAATGTAGATACTATTGGAACACATTCAAAGCGGTTGTGCTTGTATCCTCCCTCCAAAGATCAAGTAAGTACTACGATATATCTTCACCTATGTATGTATGCGTGATTAGTTGATGACCAGCAAAGTATTATCACAATACCTAAGAGTTTATACATTTTGAATTTAATAAGAAAGTGGTGCAAGTGATTAACGGCATCATAGTTAATTTCTGGTTCGGAAGGCGTAAAATTTAAGAAATGGAAAACGTTCTTATCTAGCCCAATACAGGTCAAACACGGTTATTTTATCCTAATGTGTACTTACGTTGCTGTTCTTCCGATTTGCTATTTACTACATGGAACACCTTTGAAATGAGAATTTAAGGTTACAGCTGTGCATAAGGGACAAAGGTGTCCTTATATCTGTTTTGATAATCATGTCTGATACACATTTGTACTTTCAAAGGTGGATGAAGTCATAATGGATTACATAGTATCCGAAATGCGGCCAATATATATACTGTTGAGAAGCCTACATTTCGACGTATGGTACAACGCTTATCTGGTGGTGTTGAACCTCCTTATGGCACGTGTTTCAAGAGGAAACTCGCAACTAAACGCCAGGAAATGGAATGTGACGTAAGAAATCAATTGTCGACTGCCAATTACGTTTGTACAACAGCTGACATTTGGAGCTCGAATCAGAAGTCATTCATCGGAGTTACCGGACACTATATCCATACCGAATCACTTACGCGTGTATCCTTCTTACTTGCATGCCAAAGGTTGAAATATAAACACACTTACATCGAAATATCATCGGCGTTATTCGGAGTATATTCCAACTACGGTTTAACAGTACCAAAACTAGTTGGTACCGTGACGGACCATGCGTCGAATTTCCGAAAAGCGTTCAGAGTCTTTAGTGTTCCTGACAATATATCTGACGAGGATACGTCCTTTCTGGACGATGATTATCGGACGACCATAGCTGTTGAACAGTTCCCTGAAGCCTCGGTAACCATGGAATTCGTGCAAGAGTCTAAGCTACCACAACACTTCAAATGTTTTGCTCACTCCCTAAATTTGGTTGCAACCACGGATGCCGCAGAAGCTCTCAGTGATGCCACTTACAAAAAAGGTACAATACTGCTATAGGAAAATATTGCGCCATCTGGAACAAACTAAGTAGGTCGTCGCAATCGTCTGATTACGTTCATGATCTTCTACCAAAAAAGCTGCCTACTCCATGTCCAACTAGATGGAATGCTTTCTATGATTGCCTGTTAGAAATAAATAAGGCGAAGAAACACCTACCAGCTACACACTGAGAAACTAATGTCAAAGAAACAATAGTTTTCACCATGTTTTTGATTGTTTAATGCTGTTATCCAGAAAAACCTCTAACAAGCCTTAATATATACAGGTAGTCGCTGTTTTTCGAAATTACATTACCTTAATTTTAAATATACAGCAAAACATTGTTTTTTTTATGTTAACGACTGTGGAAAAAACAGCTAGTTTTTATTTCTCAAACGGAAGTGTAGGATATGTCATTATTAATAGAACGTTGCTGTTTTCCCAAAAAAGTATTCTGCCGTGAAGAATACAGTAGTGTATAATTAAAAACACAGATAGTTACGCTACTAAGTATAAATTAAACCTATATTTTACTGTATAATCCACCGTAAATTAAAGTTTTGCATACTATAATTTGAACATTAAGTACTTTACTTTAAACCTTGAAGCACTTTATTTTAAACCTTGAAACGCTTTAATTTAAACCTTGAAGCAATATAACCTAATCTTACCTAACCATGCTAAGCCTCTTGGAAAAGGTCCGTGTTTATTATGAAAGGACCCATAGGAAAATAAAAATATTTTGGAAAGTCAGTGAATTGCTAATTTTAAAACCAATTTTTTATCTTTGCAATTTCTCTTCTTCATTATAATTTCAACCTACTTGTTTCTAAAATTGACCGAAAATGTACAAATCGTGTTTGGCGACACTCTGATACGTGTTAGGTGACATTCTTAAAAGCGTTATGCGACACTCTTGGAGTGGCGTCGCTAGGCCTTTTATGGGGGCTATAGCGCCCCCAAATTTCAAAGTTAGCCCCCTCAAAATAATCAGTACACTAACTTCTAAATCGTCGACTTTAGTTATACAGTTAGAGAAATTTCCGCTTCAAAAACCTCGTTAGTGTCAAACTGTTCCAAGTTCTCGCACTTCCAGGGATTTTCTTTTCTTTAAATATGGTAGAGTAGGTTAGGTCAAACGCGTTTCTGGTGCTCGAAAAACTCTTCGTGAAAAGAGATTATTAAATTTAACGAATACGTCTGTATATACTGCTGGGATATTAGGGCCTCCAAAAAACCAATTTAATACCCGATGCATTTATACTAATTTATAACTTTCTGCCTTTTTCAGAAGTTATTAAGTCGGTGAAAATGACCAACTTACCATGCAGTTTCAAGCTGGATTTGAAGTCGATCAAGTGGCCAACTTTTTATGTAGTTCTCGCATTAATGCGAGAACTACCCTTGTTTGTTAGAACTGTCCTCTTATGTTCTCTCAAGGTTGAACCTTGCTAAGCATGTAGCGCTATTTGCTGATAAATCAACCACTCAGGAAGGTGTCATGCGACACTCAGCAAGCGTTATTTAAACTCGGAAAGGTGTTATGCTGTACCCTTTAAGGAATTTCACAACACTCATAAGGGAGTAAAAATTAACTTTTATTTCGATATAAGAGTTAAAATGGTGTTAAACTGAAACTCTGTTGCACCATTTTATTCTTATCTTTGACACTAATTGCTCAAATAAGTGTTATTAAACCCTTTCTGGGATGTAAATGAACACTTGTAATGGTGTCAAATTTGGACCCATATAAACTACTTTTAAAGGTGTTAAAGCACACCGCATTTTCTTAGAGTTTATAACAGCAACCAGTATAAATCTACCCAAATGGACAGTCTGTTAAAAACAGCTAGTCGCCTTATATAAATGACAAGTTGCATCTTAACCAACAGAGCTTAATGTTTTTAATAAAGGTTTGAGTGCTTTTAGTTTAACAGCAAAGAGCGTCTTTATCAATATACGCTCCGGGATTTAAAACTGTTCTAAGAGCTGTTATTTTTACAGCAACCCTATTTTTTTAGTGTACTATAAGCGGTTTGAAACAACATGATGTGTTTTTATTTTCACAGCAAACCACGTTTTAATCCACAGTGCTTAGTGAGTTTAAAACCACATATTTTGCTGTTAGTTTTACAGCAGCAGACATTTTATGTAACTGTGATTTGTTGGTAGTAAAACAACATATAGTGCTGGTTTTTTCATTGACCCCTACAATATAATCAACGGTTAAGACTGTCTTTGAAACAACCTCTGAAGCAGTTATTTTAAAAGCTACGAACGCCCCTGAATACACGAACAATTAATACTTAAAACTGTTAGTTCCACTGTTTAGAAAAACAGTATTGTTGACGGTATTAAAAACAGGGAGGATGTGCAATTAAATTAACATCATCTTGATGGCATACGCTATTGCCATTACCTTAGTGTATATTTTACAGCATTTTTATTCTGTGTGTATAGCTCTCAAAAGATCACGGTCAATCTACAGATTTTTTCGACACTAATATCTACATCAAATTCAAACTGCCTATGTTACTTTCCGCTTCGCAATTTTTC
Organism: Phalangium opilio; assembly: GCA_019434445.1. Lineage (NCBI taxonomy): Eukaryota > Metazoa > Arthropoda > Arachnida > Opiliones > Phalangiidae > Phalangium > Phalangium opilio. The sequence continues at coordinate 67,286 of JAEQBA010003144.1, forward strand.
CCATTTAAAAATAAAAAAATAACCTTATAAATCTCAACTTTTTCAGTATTTGAACCTTCTTAAACACCATGTCAGTCGAAAGTAAAACGTAGTATCAAGCTAGTATCCCTTAAAAAATTCTTGAAGATATTTCTTTTCAAGAGCTAATATTGAGAGCAAAATACTAGGGTAAATAATGTTCAAAAATATTTTTCGCAAACGAAATTTTTGTGAAGAAAACTATGATAAGAATTTTTTCAAATAACTGATGTTTCATATCATGTGTTCAAAAGTGAAAATTTAATTAGATCTATTACACAACTTCAATCCTGAGTGCTTGACTTGACAATCAACGTCCCATCAAACTCAAATTGCTTTCCCTTCATTTTCACAAGCAAATCATAGAGCAAGCGGTAGTTATACCACAAAAAGATTAATTAGGCCTGTGCATAAAAATATTCCATAGATCTGAGCACCAACATGTGTCTTAATTCTTTTGCACCAACAGTAGTCATATACTTATCGGTAATCTAGCTTAATTACCTGTAATCGGCAATCAAGCTTAATTACCTGTAGTCGGTAATCAAGCTTAAATACCTGTAATTTGTAATCGGTAATCTAGATTAATAACCTTGAATTGTTACTATCCATATGTATTGAGGAAGGCATCAGTTTCGAAATTATCAGCAAAATCGATTAGTTACCACAAAAATTATTTGTTAATTCTAATTCCTTCCTTAAAAGTCTTTTATATTTCAATTTCAGCTCTCTTAGACTATAGAGACAGTTACAATAAAGGTGATTTAACAAGATTACCGACGACTGGTAATTAAACTAGATTATCGACGACGGGTAATTAAACTAGATTATCGACGACGGGCAATTAAGCAAGATTACCAACGACCGGTAAATAAGCCAGATTACCAACGGCCGGTAAATAAGCCAGATTACCGACGACCGGTAATAAAGCCAGATTACCGACGACTGGTAATAAAGTCAGATTACCGAAGACTGGTAATTAAGATATATTACCGAAGACTGATAATTAGGCTAGACTACCGACGACTGGTAATTAACCCAGACTACCGACGACCGGTAATTAAGTCACATTACCGACGACCGGTAATTAAGCCAGATTACCGACGACCGGTAATTAAGCCAGATTACCGACGACCGGTAATTAAGCCAGATTACCGACGACCGGTAATTAAGCCAGATTACCGACGACCGGTAATTAAGCCAGATTACCGACGACCGGTAATTAAGCCAGATTACCGACGACCGGTAATTAAGCTAGATTACCGACGACCGGTAATTAAGCCAGACTACCGACGACCGGTAATTAAGTCACATTACCGACGACCGGTAATTAAGCTAGATTACCGACGACCGGTAATTAAGCCAGATTACCGACGACCGGTAATTAAGCCAGATTACCGACGACCGGTAATTAAGCCAGATTACCGACGACCGGTAATTAAGCCAGATTACCGACGACCGTTACTTAAGCCAGATTACCGACGACCGGTACATAAGCCAGATTACCGACGACCGGTACTTAAGCCAGATTACCGACGACCGGTACTTAAGCCAGATAACCGTCGACCGGTACTTAAGCCAGATAACCGTCGACCGGTAAACAAGCCAGATTACCGACGGCTAGTAATGAAGCCAGATTACCGACGACTAGTAATGTAGCTAGACTACCGACGACCTGTAATGACGCTAGATTACCTACGACTGGTATTGATGCCAGATTACTGACGAGTAGTAATTAAGTTAGACTGTGATGTAATTATTAGTGTCGAAACTTTTTGTATTTCATCGTGATCTTTGAGGGCTATACAACACGTTTATTTTTATAGCTTCGAAAACCTTGCAATTAAGTTTTCATACGGTTTTTATTCTGTCAGATCTCAACGATTTTCTTTCCGTTTTATTCTCTTTAAAGGGCTGAATTCTCTACCTAATTGTAATTTTTTGACAGAAAATATAATGCAAACGAGTACTAGACTTATTTGTAAAATGATGCGCATGGTTCATGTTAAAATATTTTACTGAAATAATTTTGGTGAAAAAAACTAATATAAGAATTTTTTAAAATAATATAATCATGTCTTCAAAAGTTGAAAATTTTAATATCTGTAATTTAAGGCAATTTTATACACTTATCTTTTCCACTTTCCGGATTTTGCCTAGAATGACAGTTTTTATTAATATCATTCAGTTTTTGCAACGAGAGTAAAATCATATAAAAGTCCGCGGTAAAACAGCGTAAGTGCAAGAGTGGCTTTCTCCTCGGTTTCATCCACGGCAAAACGCTGTAAGTCCAACAGTATGACATATAGGGTGCAATAACGAAAGTCAAGCATGATTTAAAAACATGAAATGTAGCACTTAGACTTAATTTTTCGCAAAAACCTTAAATTTGTTCCTAGAAAAAGCTTTTCATTTTGATATAAAACCGTTCCCAAACGTAACAAACAAATATTTCATTTCATAACGGTGGCGACAAAATGGGTAAAATGGAGAAAAACACCCATGTTATTTCTATGGGAAAATTTGAACGTTTTCACCAAAAACACTGACTAATGTTATGCAAATGAAAAACCACCTTTATAAACTTTATTTTTTATAAAATGAACTAATGGGTGGATAATTTTGAATTTTGAACCACATACTACGGGTCCAAATTTTAGTTCAGAGGAATATTTTCAAATCAGTAAACATAATACGAAAAAAGTTACATCCAATAAAATAAACCCTCATACATTAAAGGCAGTATGAAGTCTTATCAAAGAGAGCTACTTCTCAGAATAATGAGTGCGTGATAACTGTTTATTTTTGAGAAGACGTAACCGTAAATTTTATACGCAACAAACCGTTAATTTAGTGGAAACTTTTCATTTAATCATTGACTTAAATATGATAAAGCAGTAAATTTAATTCCAGCTAGTAGCGTTTTTGGTATCATTTCGCTTCGGTTAATTTTAAGGTAATTTCTTAAAGTGTAGAGACAAGATGAAATTTGTTTTTGCTTAGACGCGTAATCAAGGGAATTTTTAACAGCTGAGAATTTTAATCTACCTAAATTTGCTCTTGGGTAACGGCTACCTGGCATACTTTACCGGAGACGTTTATTATTTTCAAATACGTAATAAATCATTCTGTGGACAGAGAAGTTAGGTAAATCCCAAAGCGGCTAGGAAATTAAAATTTATGGTACAATATTATTTTACAAATTTAAATTTCATTCAAATAAGAGTATTAAATTTAATATGTTATCATAAAGTTCACAACTATAGTCTGGAACACGTAATCGCAATGTGCAAAAAACTCGGATGCAGTATTTAGTGAATCTTACAGCGTCAAGTTAACGCCACAACGAACACTATCTGTATAGTATTCGCAACTAGAACGTTTTCAGATATTGATAGCTTACCTTTTTAGACAAACTCACTACGCTTACGTTATAGACCTCTTCTTCCATATGTTTAAGAAAGAGAAGCCTTGTCCAACAGCAAATTTGCGCTCCGATTTAGAGTCAAAAAATTATCGAATCTACAGCGTATCCTCACCATGAGAAGTCAAAGCTAGTTTTAACGCCGGAATCGACTGAAGAGTCCAATTACCTCCTTACGCTCATTTTGGTGTCATTATTGTCCTGTGAAAACAGAGCCTTAATAGTGTTTCGACACCATTTAGTTAAGAATTTCATTTCTAAACACGGAAACAGACTGGATTAACAGCGCCAAATGAGGTGTTCATCACTTTCAGATTCTCGGTCCACCTATTACGGATTGCGCGTTATAATTCTAGCGCTGTCTAGAGTAGGCTTTATAAGATTAGGTGTGATCATTTTTGTAAAAAACGAGGATGGAAACTTGTTCATTGATTAAAGTGAGTGGCTGGTCCCTCGACGGCAAGTTGGAAAATATCTTTTTGAAATGATGGCATTTACAAGAAGCAATCACAGAGTGTTATTTAAGTTGTTTTAGAGTTCACTTTGTTTTGCACGCGAAATCAAAACCAGAAACTCGACAGCGTATTGACGCCATGAAGTTAAAATGTTCATTTTTAAAGGCCCATTTTCAATCATGATTTTCTACATAAGCATTTGCGAAAAAATTAATGTTCAGTCTAAAGCCGAAACGCAAATTGTAGATGGTTTTCAAACAGGCTTCATATTCAGTTTTTCGTCTTTTCAGGCTTTAAGCCTTCGAGAAGCGGATATCTAAATGAGTTTGATATATGTTTCTCATTTTCATTAAATTTACGCCGCTCAAAGTGAAAGTAATTGAGTTAAGTCATCTTTAGTTAATTTTATTCTATTGATACTTAGTAAATTTTATTCTATTGATACTTGTTTGAAAACGGTTAGAGTTACAGCTTTTCAATTTTCGTTTTTTTCTTCTTCGGAAGCGCATCAAAAAAACCAAAGCCAGAGGCTTGAAAATGATGATTGAAAATGGCTCTTAATTAAAGTAAGGAATAAAATCTCATTTTACTGGCGAAAAGCTGCAATAATGGCTTTGGTATTGATGGTTCAATATTAGAAAAATAGGTAACATACCGGTAAATAAGGTTTCGATTGCATTAAACCTTATTCTTACTCGGCTAGAAAAATGACATCGGAAAAAGAATTGACAGAAACATTTCAAGCCCGTTGGATGAAAAGTTTGTTCTATTATTTTTTTTCGTTGAACTTGGCGTAAATTCTGGGTATTTCACCAATGAACAAACGTTTTGGAAATGGTCTTTGATAAATATGTTTCGAGTGAAAAGGAAGAGGTTTGCTTTTTTATTTCAAGATCTCACCATAATTGAACTCTATGACCAACACATAGAACTTGCATATATAAGACAAGCAGACCCAGGGAGAACTTCCTCAATGGTAGAACTTCCATGTCATTTTGATTACGTCATTGGCTGAAACAATAAATAGTAAGTTAAGGGAAAATGTGAAGGGAACACTTGTTACCATGATTGTGTAATTAGTTAGATTCGCACTCGCGCAAGATCAGAGTTTAAAAGACGAGGTTGCCCCTGCAGCGCAATGGCTTCGGGCCGACTAGTCGGTTGGCAGTCTACCCATTTTTATTTTTGCACACGACATCTAGATGGCGTTTGCAAAAATATGACTCCATACGGAAAATTTGACGAGGGAAAAGCCACTCAGTAATAAAGTTTTCTGGGGGTGTAAGATGGGAAGCGTATTACGCCATTTAACGCGGAAATACACTCGGGATTACTTTTTACAGTTTTATTTCAATATTGGAACGGATTAAAGGCATATCTCCCGAATTTACGGCAATAAAACCACCAAAAAGGTATTACCGGGGGAATACGCCAGTGGCTGATCCTTCGGGCGTCAAGTTCGTTTCTAGTTGACGAGGGGAAAGCCGCTCCGTAATAAAGTCATACTGAGGGTGTACGATGGGAAGCGTATTACGCTAGTTGCCTGATCCCTCGAATGCCGAGCGCTGCTCGCGACGTGCGGGTTAGTAACCTCGTATTTTAAGCTTAAGATGATACTGAGAATAAACTAAGGGGAGATTGCAGCTGTGAAGAAGACCACGCGCTATAAGGGGCGCGTCAGCTTCACCGGGAAACGGGAGTCTTGTCTTATATTTTGTACGCGGGAAGCTAATATTTTCATTGCCGACTTAGTCCTGACGACGGCAATGCTCTAAGCCTTTGCTTAACTTGTAACCGATTAGCTTAAAAAGCTGAGGTTCACAGAGCCAGAAATAATGAGTCAAAAATTAGGTGACAAAAATTCTATCTCTTTATTAAACCAGGTTCTGGTTAGGTTAGTTTTATAATACAAAAATAGTTAAATTTAGGCGTTAGTTAACTTTAGTAATAAATTATGATGATGATTATTTACAATGTCGAGTACTTAATTGGGGAAGCGCCAGTAGGGAATGTCCGTACTAAATAAACATAACACTTACAGTGATATTTAGAGTCATGTGAACGGTGTCTTTGGTCTTGAAAACGGCACGCTACTAGAGTGAAAGCGCGGGAATTCACTATTAATGCAAACGTAAACCGTTAGAGGGTCGGAAGGTCGACCGTCTATCTTGCACACTCGGTGTTGAATAGGAGTCCCACTGACTAGCTTCTTGACTAAAGTACCACGGACTAACTAACACCGTTCCCTAGGCTATTCAGGCTATATATACTATTCCCTTACCTCTAGTTCGGCCTATCTAGACCAGGGGGCGCTCAAGTAGTGCAATAGAGCTCCCTCTGGCTAGAGACTCCGTTTTATTAGGATGGCCTAGGGTTAAGTTCATATAATTTGGTGCCTGAATGGGTAAGTCTATAATGTTATTATGTTGTCCGCTACATCCCCCCACACATTAAAAAAGGACATTCCTACTCCCCACTGGCGCTTAATATACTTAATAGGGGTGAAAGAATTTTCTTCCCGAGGGAAAGAATACAGTCTTTCGATCTAACCTCCTCCTCCTATACGGGCAATCCCGCACGTGGTGCGGGCACCCACATCGGTAACACGTTAACCCACCTACAGTGGTTCGGGGGGTTAAATGGGCCGTTAGATTAAACGGTGTTGCCGGGGTAGGCAACAATGCCCGACCCTGGCCTGACAGAGGAGGAGGCGTCGGCAATAAGGCAACCGAAGAAGATGGTTGAGGTGGTGAAGATGGTGTCGCCAACCGTCGCAGGAGTGCCCCTCGAGAAATACCCCGAGAAGGCACCCCAGCAAGGGTTGGAGCGACACCAGGACTAGGTTGTACACTGCAAATTTAAAGAACACTTAAAGATCACAAGAAGCGCGGTTTTAGATCACTTGAATGTGTAACGATTTTAGAGCACTTTGCACTTCAAGATCACTGAAAATATGTGCTCTGGATGTGCTTTCTTTGTGAGCCAAAGTGATCTTTGGGTCACTTGTGTGATCTAAAAATGTAATTTAAGTGATACTAGAATGTGATCTTGCGGATCACTCTAAGAATACTATTGTAACGATTTTAGATCACTATATATAGTGAGATCACCGATAAATCACATCGGTAATTTGGATAGGAGCACTTCAAAAAATGATGGCCGGTAAATGCATATTTTCCATTTTATTAGTTTTATTACAACAAAGCGTGAATAAAATACCATAAATTATTTCTTTGAAAGATTCGAAATTTTATTAGCGAGCTCTACTTCAGTTTTGATTGCACTTGACGATAGTTTGTAATAATCGTGCGCTAGTACACTTTCTCCCATATGGCCCATGGCCTGCACATATTCTTTTGGATAGTTCATTTCCAACGAATAATAAACAGCGATCAGCACCATTAAAACGTCTGATAAACCTTGGGTTTCATCCAAAAAATATTCATTTTAGTCCAACCACCGCACACTGTTTCGCTTCGTTTCCTTCGAAACAAACTACTGCCATCGGTGGTCCGTTACACATGTTTTCTATTTGCTTTTCGAAATGTTCAAGCTGAAATATGTTTTAATTTTGGTTAGCGTAAAAGGAAAATATTACGTTACGTATAGTTTGGTTCTTCCTACTTTAACTGCTAAAATTATTGGCACCGATTTTTACCCTTTCGTTTGCGTCACTCCAACCTTCTTCTCGTAGAGAGTCCAAGCCTCAAATTTTCGCCTTTCATCCTATTATAAATAAATTAAATATTGCAAACTTTATAACAAAGTAACTGGGATAAGTTTTAGTTTACCTTATATTTAAGCTCATTTTCCGAAAACAGCTGAATTATGGCACGAACAGAAACATCCATATTTTTAATAAGTGATTCATATGTGGCGGTTCCAAGGGTAATCCTCAACTCGAATAAAAACTGAAAACTAATTCAAAAATCAAATGAGTTTCATTAAAAAAGTTTTAATAAATAATTTCTGTAACTACTAAAACCGCTATACTGTTTATACTTCTTTGCAAAATATAGTATTTTATAATGGAAATTCATTTAAAATCTTGATGTAAAAAACTTAAGCAATTAGCATTTTATAGGAAATTTTCAAATCAGTTGAAATTTCAAATACCTTTTGCACCCTCCAAGATATGCTATTGCATCTCAGCTTTGTAAATAATAATGGTAAAATTATTCAAATTTTTTAAAAAGTAATTGAGATTCAAATTTTCCACTTTTGGACTCTCAAAGCAGGAATAAGTTTTGAAAAAAAAATCAAAATCCATTTCTTTTAGTTTTAAGAAAGTAGAGTGGTTTGGATGAGATTCTCGAAGCAAGGCTTTTATGGTTCCCCAATCATTTATTTATTTATTTATTTATTTATTTATTAATTTACCAGTTCAGTACGGGTAACCAAGTACAGCCAAGAGAGAGTAACTATTTAGTGATACATTAGTAAAAAAAGATAAGTAAAAGAAGAACGATACGACTTTAGGTCAATTAGGTTTATTATTGAAGTGAGCCGATAACTTAACGCGAAATTTTGATTTATCCGACATGGAAGTAATAGATTCTGGGAGTGCGTTCCAGTCTGAGATGACAGTGTGGGTGAAATGATGTTGGCGGATAGACGTCAGGGCGCGTCGTTTTGAGAGTTTGATGGAGTGTCCACGGGTAGAGGGATAGGGTGCAGGATGGAAAAAAGTTTCGATGTTAAGCGCCAATTTGTTGTTAAAGAAGTCATGAAGTATTATTATTATTAGTGAGTAGGGGGGCTCGCGCCCTTGCACCGATGCCAAAAGGCATATTGTGCACCCACGTATTCAGGCCTTGAATAGACCCGTGGCCACAGCGTAGCGAAGAATTCGCTCCACCGTAATAGAGGAGACCCGCGAGGGTTCCAAAGTGTGTGAATCAAAATATTCTAGTCTAAGCGAGGCGAAGCAGTCGCACTCGCAAAGTACGTGAGCGGATGTTTCTTCCTTCTCCTGACACGACCTACAGAGAGGGTCGTCGGCAAAACCCATCAGATGGAGGTGCCTATTAAGCCGACAGTGCCCGGTCAGAAGACCGGTGGCCAGCCTAATATCCCATCTGCAGAGCGAAATTAGGTCTCTAGCACGAGACCTGCAGGGACCATTGACTAACAGTTTTGTCTGTCTCTGGCCCTCCATGTTATGCCAGAGCTGGTTTTGTATGACAGTCAACCTGTCATGCAGGCACCGTTTGACGTGCCTGTAGGGGATGGGGACGGCCGGCTCCGGCCCCAAGAGCTTGGCCTCCGCACCCCTTTTCGCAAATCTATCGGCTTGCTCATTGCCATGATATCCGCTATGCCCTGGCACCCAGTACAACAGAACCCTGTTGCAGGATGCCAGTCGCGCTAGCAGATCAAGGCAGCTGCGCACCAGTTGAGAGGTAATCTGACACTGGTTCAGCGCGTTCAGGGCGGCCTGACTGTCAGAATAAATTCTCACAGTCCGTCCGGTATACCCTTTGTTAATACAGTAATCTGCGCAATAACAGATCGCGGCAATTTCCGCCTGGAACACACTAGCGAAGGTGCCCAGGCAGGCAGAAAAGCCGACCCTTGTGGTTTGGCAGTAATAGCCGGCGCCAGCGCCGGAATCAGTCTTGGAACCATCGGTGAACCAAATAGTTTCACCCCCAGTGCCAAGAGGCAGCAGGTTAGTCCACTCTGCTCGACTGGGGAAGTGGATGCTGAATGGCTTAGTGAAATCAAAACTGGTAACGGTTTTGTCAGAGCACATCGTTAGCGACGGCTCAAGTGCGGCGTACTCCCGAAAGAGCTTCGTATGGCTGTAATCCCAAAGTCTTGGAACCCAGCAGCCACTAATTTTGAGCCTGTAGGCCCCCATGACAGCCTCCTCCTCAATGAAGAGATGAAGAGGAAGCATGTCAAGGAGCACCTCCAGGGAAGCAGTTGGGGTCGATCTCATGGCCCCCGTAACACCAATGCAGGCAAGCCTTTGAAGCTTGCGCAGGGCAGCCTGCACCGTCTTAAGCCGGACCCTTGTCCACCAGACAAGTGCCCCGTAAGATAGTATGGGTCTGATGATCCCAGTATAGAGCCAGTGTACAGCCTTGGGGTTGAGGCCCCAAGTCTGGCCGACAGAGCTCCTGGTCCTCCAGAAGAGCATCTTGGCCTTCTTAATACACCGATCAAGATGCGGCTTCCATGTGAGTCTGCAATCAAAGGTCACCCCCAGGTATTTCACCTCGGAGGACTTTGTCAGGACCTGGCCAAAGAAAGAGATATCATTGAACAGATCCTTAGTATTCTTCCTCGTAAAAGGAACAAGGACAGTTTTATCAGGATTAACGGTGAGGTTGACCGCCTGACACCATTGCTCCACGCTAGAGAGAGCAGATCTCATAAGCGCGGTAACAGTATCCGGGAACTTCCCGGTAAAGACTATCGCTACATCGTCCGCATACCCGAAGCAGCAGCAGCCCCCAGCACCCCCGAGCCTCCCCAAGAGTTCGTCCACCACCAGGCACCACACAGGGGGGAGAGCACTCCACCCTGAGGGCAGCCCCTGCTGGTAGTCACCCCTAGAGAGTCCCCAAGGAGGGACGCCGACACCTCGCGGTCGGTAAGCATGGACTTGATCCAGCGGCCAAGAGTGTCGCTGATGCCAAATCTCTTAACAGCTTCAGTAATAACCAGCTAGAGACCTTGTCAAAGGCCCCCTCAATGTCGAGAAGACGGCCAGTGAAATTTCCTGAAACTCGAATGCCCTATCCAGGCAATTCGTAAGGCCGTGAAGGGCCGTCTCAGTGGATTTGCCTTTTTGGTAAGCAAATTGTGAAGAAGAGAGAGGAGTTACCGAAACTACCTTGTCTCTAATGTACCTGTCCACCAGCTTCTCCAGAATTTTGAGGAAGAAGGAGGTCAGGCATATGGGCCTAAATGCCTTCGCCTCGAGATAGGAAGTCTTCCCGGGCTTGGGAATAAAGATGACCCTAGAGCGTTTCCAGTCACAAGGTATGTGACCGAGAGCAATGCAGAGTCTGTAGATCCTGCATAGCGGAGAGGCGATGCGGTCTAAGCCCTCCTGCAAAAGCAGAGGGAAGACCCCATCGGGTCCAGGAGACTTGTAGGGCTCAAAACAGTTGACAGCCCACCGAAGCTTGGGAATCGTGACAACCTGTCTGGCTACAAGCCAGTCTTCGCTCTTAGCCCTGTGCAGGACAGGGTAGAGAGAGTCAGGGTTTGTTGGATTGATAAAAGTAGAGTCAGGAAAATGGACCTCCAGCATGTGCTTGAGAGTCTCAGCCCCAGACTTAGTGTACACACCGTCCCGCAGCTTAATAGCATTAAGTCGATGTGAGCTGTCGTGCGCTAGAATCTTCATGACCCTAGCCGTAGCAGGGACATTGGAGCCTTTCTCGCAGAAGGTCCGCCAGGAGTCCTTCTTGGCAGCTCTAATGGCCCTGTTGTAGGTATTAAGGGACTGCCTGTATCCAGTCCGGTCACCCGTGCGCTTGGCTTTGTTCAAGAGCCTGCGCGTGCATTTCCGAAGCCGGCTGAGATCCGCGTTCCACCAAGGGACAAGCCTCGAGCGGTTACCGGTCTTGAGTGGGCAGTTCCGGTGAAACGACTCAATGATAGAGCACTGTAAGTCACCAACAGCTCTATCGAGATCGTTAGGTGAAGTAAGTTTAGGGGTGTGACCATCTCCGTAGCGTAGGATTAGGTCTTCCTTATAGCCGGCCCAATTGGTCCGTTTTGGATTGCGTATCTCCGTCCCCTTCGGGACAGAGGTAGTCGCGATAGTAAAGCAGATGTGCCTATGATCCGACAGAGACGGCTCAATAGACACATGCCAGTTAAACACGGAAAACACGAGATTTTCTGTGGCTAGCGTGAGGTCAATGCCTCCCTTCTGTTAGAAGTAAAAAGTAGGTTCATTGTTCTGATTGAGAATATAAAGTTTACAACCAACTAAATATTATAGTAGATCATCACCTCTCCTGTTGCAGTCAGAACTGCCCCAAGTGACGTAATGAGCATTGGCGTCGCAGCCAATGATTACTTTGTCCCCTCTCTCCCTGCATTGATTGACCAAATTGATCACCTCAATTGTCGGGAGAGAGTTCGCATCGTGGGCAAAGTATGCAGAGCAGCCGTTGAGTCAGCTTGGCATGCCCAGTGGCCAGGACTAGCCTCACGGCCGCCGTGTCCTGGGACGTGTACAACGATAGAGAGATGCAACAAAGATCCCTCCGAACCAGAATACACGCCCTAGGTCTAGCAGCAGTATGGTCATAAAATAGTGACCCCGCCGCGTCAAGACCGAGGATTTTGCCATGGCAAATCCACGGTTCTTGTATGAGGGCCAGATCAAGACCCTCTATAGCAAACCTCCTGCAGAGTACCGCAGAGGCCGCCTTACCATGGTGCAGATTGATTTGAATTGCACGTAGCGTCCCCATGGTCCTTAAAAGAGGGGTTGAGAAGGGACCTAGCTACACCTCATCGGTCCCGAGAGGGCTAGTGGCACCTCCCCCCCCCGACAGGCAAGCTCCCAGTCCCAAGATCCTCCCCCTCATCAGGACCACTAGAACGCACATCGGCTGGATCCCTAAGGGTCCCATCCGATTCTTCCAGTAGGGTGGACTCATCCATGGAAGAACAAGTTTCCGAATGAGCCACCCCTCCCTCTCTGTGCCTAGAGCGACACCAGCGAGCTCCACAGCGAGATCCCCCATCTCGCTTGTCCCACCCCCTGCCGTAGACTCGGCTGCAGTGGTTTTGGTGGTTTCCGTGTTCTGAAGGAGTTTGAAGGAACCCTTGTCCACTCCAGTAAAGCCCACGAAACCAGCATTCTTAATGGCTTCCAGTGAGGAGCCATCAATGAGCAGTACCCAGTACCGTACGGCCCTGTCCACGTATGTCTGGATGCATTTCCAACGTTCAGTGGCAAAACCTGCATTAAGGGCCTTTAGGCGCCGAAACAGCACCGCCGGCTCTTTGGTAATCTGGTCCTTGGTGCAAAACATTACCTTAAACGGCTTAGGGAGTTCGCTAGCTCTCATTACTGAGAGCACCACATCCCCCACCACCGAGTAGGCTAAGATTTCCTTCAACCATTCCCCAGTGAACGAATCCTCACAGGAGTATACCAGGGCCCCGGCCGTCAGGCTAAAATTCGCAAGGCGCGGTACACGGCTCCCCGAAGGTATCCCATCCAGCGCCCCTAGAATCGCCTTCTAGATTGGGCCCACGTCTTCCTCCGTGATGACCGCCTTCGGATAGCCTTTTTTAACAATGGCCATCTTTTCTGCGCTGGCGGCGTCACTATAGGACTTAGCCTTTTTTGCCGCCGCCTGCGAGGTGCTGGGCGAGGGAGTCGAGTCCTCCGTTCTAGGCCTTTTCAATTGGGTGCCACGCGCCACCGCACTACCAGCGGGGGTGGAGGCCGTTTCAGACCCCGATTTGGCCTTTTCCCGAGCAATCTGTCGTTTACGGCGACGACGCTCGGTACGTTTCGAAGCCTTACCAGTCACACGCACCGATAAATCGGCACGAGTATCGCTGGATACAGGCCCTAGCGTAGTGGTATCAGTGTGGGTTCTGCTCTGAGCAGACCCCTGCACCGTAGGTGTTGTAGTTTTAGAGTTGTTTTTTGATGTGTTATCCATGAGAATACCACGAGTAAGGGGGCAAGTAAACGGTCACCACCCGGTAGTCCCCCACCCGGGTGGAGGCCTAGATACAACGGGGTGTCGCCTGGTGCCCCGAGGGGATCGTTAGCGATACCGTAGTTTTACTTCCCCAGTACCATGCAGCCCTCGGCACGATGCCTCAACACCTTGGCTTGAGAAGGACGCGTATCCGCTTAGCCCACACAACGTAGTGGTGACCAGCTCTCACCACCGAGGAGGTGTGATACTTCGCATTGATGAGGACCCAAGCTAGCTTGTGTAAAGTTAGGAACGCGAGCGGGAAGCCAAAGCAAGGGGGGAAAGAGAGAACACTCCATCTAGCTTGCGTCCCCAACTTCGAGAGCCTTCAAATCCGTATATCTCAAACATGTCTCATCATAAAAAACGTTGCCATGAAACAAAGATTTCAAACCGCAATTTATATTTTTGAAACAAATTGGAAGGGAGAAATTACGTCTGGCATGGCTTACAAAAGCCAAACTTTCCATATCACGATATAGAAATATTTAAAAAATAAAAACATTAACCATTAATGGGATAAGTTCTTTCAAAAATAATTTCCTTGTTTCACTGCCTCCTACAGTAGTTATTAGCTTACACATAATTTAGATTTATTTAATCTTTCATCGACATCTTCGAGTAACAAAGGTTTCTGTGTTCTAACAAAGAAAGCCGTATTTACGTTCCTAGAGCGCATTAAGGCTCCTCTGAGAAGTCAGCACTTCTCTCGGAATTTCATGCTTACACCTGAATTGAATTTAATCAACTTAAAGTTACTTTCATTACAATATTAATCAAAAATGTCTTGATTAGAATCAAGACCTAAAATGTATCAATAAGACTGAGGTTATCACTTGACTGAAGGTTTAGATATTATTTTTTCTTTTTAATTGAAACTTAAAGGCATGCTTAAGAGAAAAAAACGTTACATTACCGTTTTCCGTTGAAAAAAATTATTTAACTGGTAATCAATTTCAAAAATTTACTTATCTCGGCTTTTTGACCACAATTCCATTCCCCGAAAACATTTTATCATTACAATAATTACTTTTAAGAGAGTACGTGTATGGTTTTGCGTTTTAAAAGGTTCCTAAAAACGTTACATCCCCATTCGTGCCAGGCACGCTTCGCAGTGGAACATTTTAATTACTCTAAAACCAATGGCGGTAAATTCAATTGGGACAGTGTGGTTTTGCAAAATGATGTAATATCAAGTGTACTTTAGTCAACCGTCGTATTGTTCTTCTCATAGTTCAGGGCATGATCAGTGTTACTGCCCAATTTCTCTATCTAGTTTCTAATAATGGTTAGAGACTATTTGATATTGCACGTCACAACGTTATTTACATTTGAAAATTCTAAGTAGCACAAAAGGAAAAAGAATCCAATTTTTTTCTATTTTGGTTTGAAATAAATAAACTCATGATAATAGTTATAACGAACTGAAAGTCAAAGGAATGGCACCGGTAATGAGCAGCAAAATGATAGGAAAGTTTTCTCCAAGTTAGCACAGGGACATGATAGTGAAAATAGTAATCTAGAATTTTGTTCGTTCAAACCTTAATATATCATAAAACATTCAATTGAGGAGGCGGCACTACCTAGAAAGATTGATTTGGTGTGAACGATTGGTCCGTGGACATAGCATAAAACAGCGAAAAAAATTATGTTCTCTTCTCTTGGATCATAGCCCACTCGATCCATGCTCACGGACGAAAGCTGCTCGCGCTATAGCAGCTTTGTCGTTTAGCGAGTGGGCTACGCCTGGGACCGAAGTCCTCCCAGCATCCTCAGCGTTTGGATTATTCATCACAAGGTACACTGGGAGAGTTTCAGGGCCGCAGTGCAGTTTACATCAATTCTCCCTGGTCGTACTAGTAGCGGGTTTGTTCAGGTCCTGTTAGTCTCGAATCGGTTATATGGTGCTTGTAACTTTTAAAAGGTTGCTGTCATGGCTAAACAGACCGCTATTTCAGTTATTTTTATTGTTTTATAGCTTGTTTTCACACGTTCTCTCCCAAAAGTAATTAATGTAATTATAAAATGTTTTCGGGGAATGGAATTGGGGTCGAAAAGCCTAGATCAGTAAACTTTTGAAATTCATTACCAGTAAAATAATTTATTTCAACGGAAAACGGTAATGGAACGTTGTTTTTTCTTAAGCATGCATTTAAGTTTCAATTAAAAAGAAAAATTAATATCTGATCCTTCAGTCAAGTGAAAACCTCAGTCTTATCGATACTTTTTAGGTCTTGATTCTAATCAAGACATTTATGATTAATATCTGCTCCTTCAGTCTTCATTTTAATTAAGATTGTTAAGAAACTGCTTTACATTTTCAAAACCTGCACTAAGCAGAAACATATATAAAGGGGACCGTTACTTTAGCTCAATCAGACATTTATTTATAATGATACTTCAAAAAAGACGTAAATCATTAAAAGTTTATATTCTTATTGTAATTAGTATAATACAAATTTTAACAATCATTTATTGAAACGCGAGGTGTCCGCCTAAAAATTACAGAAATAGGACCAAATAGACAATTTCACACAATTTTTAAAAATACTGATTTATTTTTGTCCGTTTAACCTTTATCTCAAAATTTTCATAAGCCCTGTTAAAAATGTGCATGCTTTAATTTAATAAAAATTCTTTAATCTCAATTTCAAAACTAAGTAAATTAAATTAAATGTAAAAATAAAAAAATGTATAACTTAAATTTCAAAAACCTCAAAACATTCTTGTAAATTTCCATTATTCTATGTAAAACTTTAAAATTGAAAGAAAAAAATAAAAACCCCAATAAAAGGGATTTAAACTTTTAGTAAAGAACGCCAGGTTAGCTTTCGTGAAACATGGGGCGTATGTGGTAAAGATCATGCACCCCAAAAAACTTTCCATGTTTCCGAAAGGCGCCATGAAATCACTTTCCATGTTTCCGAAAGGCGCCATGAAATCTATTGACGTCATGACCTTGATTTTTATAGAAATGTTTGAACCACTGATCACTTCGCTGCGCAAGCAAGATGGGTGAAATCTGAGTGGTCAATAAAATAAAACCAAGTCTTGTCCTTTAAAAATAAACTTAGGATAACTAAAATAAAACAAAAAGGACGCGGTATCGTTTTTTCAGTCGGCGATATACCGGTATAAAATGAAGCTCTCCCAGAACCAGCAGACCCTAGGAATTGAACGAAACCAAGAGTCCAATTTTCTACAACCTCAATGTTTGTCATGACCAAAAATATGGCGCAAATTTTCTCAAATAAAAAGCAAGTGTTAGCGTCGTCGTTATTCGGTTCGCGATCTTCTCTGAGAAAAATACCAGTAACGTTTCCTTGTTCGTCGTTCTTGAATCCAGTTACCATCGTACCATTTACAACGCCTTTTTCAAAACTGATATTCCTTCTGACCATTATTCGGGAGTCAACGCAAAGAAGAAACTTGCTCTCCAAACCGCCCGTTTTGGAAGGTTCGTTTTCTAGCCTTTGCAGCCTCCTGAGAATGTTTTTATTCATTTTTTGTCACAGTCTGCGAGTCTATCCTGACAACGAATGACTTCAACTTTCTCTCCGTTTTTTCGCAGCATTTCACAGTTAAATTGTTCACACATGGCTAATTTAGGCATCAAACAAATTGGGTGAAACCCTTCATTGGACAGCTTAACGAAAAAGCCCATAGCCACCTCGATGTTTTTTCCTCCAGCGAGCAATCTACTTTTAAAGGTTGCAACATCAGCTTTGGAAATATTTCCAATTCTAACTCTGCTTAGAATATCGCCATAACTTCGGTCGTTGGCTTGCCTAACATTTTGCGTTAGTTCATCATATTTAAAAAACTTTCAAAGATCACTTCCTCCGATGCAATTGAATCTGGCTTCTTCGGAAGTGATTTTGATGAACGCGGGATTTCCTTGAACCGGAGGCAATTGGAAAACGTCTCCCCAAACAAGAATAAAATCAACCCCACCAAAAGTTTGGTTCATTTCCCAAAATTCGTTCACCCTCAAGTGAACGTGGGTCAGTAACACTCAAGAGACCATAGAAATTTCATCAATAATTAACAGTTTTAAATTTCCCAACGTTTCTTTCATAATGCTCATATTGTCAGAACTCAGGGAATGGTATTCGGCGATACGCCCATGATCTACCGGCAACATTAATAATCTGTGTAACGTTACGCCATTAATATTCAATGCTGCTAAACCCGTGGGAGCGGCAATAGCCACGCTAGCAGGATTTTGAAAGCGTGGCCTAACGGAATTGGCGAGAGTGTCTATCAGGTTCCGACACAAAAGGCATTTGTTTCCAGATTTTTCTCCCTCTTGGGAGAAGTGATCCATGATCTGATCATAAATTCTCTTTTGATCCGAGTTTAGTGACGCCACATTGTCAACATCAGTCTCGAAATTCATTTCTATGGCAGCTTCCACATCAGCCATCGCGTGTTCAGTTTCGATAACAATTTCTTTCCCTTGCAGCGCATTTTCATCGTCGTCACTTTCAATCTCAGAGATTATGGTTTTTGGCTCTTTCGCCTTTTTAGAAGCCTCCCGTTTATTTTCAACTTCTTTCTCGTGATATTCTCTCATATCTTTTAACACTGAAAGCAACTTTTCGAAAGCATCCGCGAAAGTTTCAAACTCGCCCAATAGCTCATTTTCGTCACGCCACGGTTTGAAGGGGATCAGTAGAGCGTGACAATACTGTTCTTTCTCCTCTATCGGGTCGTGAATGTAGTGCTCCACTATGTAGGGCTTAATTCTCTTTCTCATGAAACCCAGATTGTTTTTCAACTCAATTACATTCGCATTTTTCTCGACACCCGCGGAGCGCATCGCATAATCGTAAAACTGACCAAATTCCCACAAACTAAGATTTTCCAAGCTGTCAGGACGATTCGGATATTTGTCGTCGACGAACCCTTTTTGGCAAGTGTCCGTGCTTTCGGGGTCAGTTTCCCTCAAACGCGCGAGTTCCTTGTAACCTTTCAAAACTCTCGTTCGGTTTCCTTTTAAGTTAGTGTTAATAAATTTAGTGCTCTCGGACTTGTTGTAAAGGTCTTGGCCCAGCATCATATCGAGAGCTTTATAAATTCCGATTTGCTTGCACGTCAAAGATTTCAATCTATAGGCAAATAATTTTTGGACAAACTTTCGTTCCCTAACTCGGCAAAAGTTTGGTGCATGTCAGCCCGATCTCCCTTTGTCACGTAAGCCGTGACATAGTTTGCCACTATTTCCGATTTGTCAGCGACAAGTTGCAAATCCATGTTGGCTTTGGAAGCCAAAAGTAGCGTGGGATTGTAATCATTGATTAAAACTTCGTGCTGTTTTCTCGGCAAGTCGTACAGTCGTTTCTGCACCTTTTTCATTTTACGGTGACGAGTAACTAATCTAACAGAATTCATAGTAGCAAGGTTTTTTACGTTACGAGGGAAACCGTAACGACACACTTTCAATCCTTTTTTAGAACTTTTCACCTTCTTATAACAACTGGAGGTGCATTTGTGAGTTTGGAATTTTTTTACTAGCCGGTGCAGTTCCGGACTTACGGATGCGCTTGGCATCGAACACGTAACGTGTTTTTGCATGTAATGCAAAATAGTCCCGGTCGAAGAAGTTCCGATCTTTGGAGCGTCCTTGGCCCACAATAGCATGTGGTAGTGAGGTAAACCTCGAGATTGGTATTCAACCCTCCAAAAATGATGTTCTATCATGCCGAGAACTGGATCTTGCTTACATAAGAAAAAGCTGTTTAGGCCATAATATATAACACTTCGTAAATAGTGTGGCCTATTTAGAGTAATGTTAAATCGTTACAGGCTATGGTTTTGGAACTAGCTTTAGATCTGTGTTAGTATCGAACGTCACTTATCAAAAGAACCAGCATGTCTAAAGTTTTTTCCCTTAGTTTATCTTTGGAATTAGCTTTTGATTTTACATACATCGGCCGGGTTTTCTCTTAAACTCCTCTCTCAGTTATTTAAATGTCCATTTCTAATCGTGTAAATCAAATATTGTAAACTGCGTTTAAACAACGAGTTTTTTCGTACTAACAGACATGCCCTCGCAAACCGTGTTCCAAATTTATATCACTTCAAAATCATGTTTTACAGTTTCTGCAACCTTTTCGAGCCTTTTCTCAATATTATAATTTTTATAACATTCAGCAACGTGCTTATATAATAGAGTAAAAAATATAAGGCCTCCTTATGGATTCAACCCATGTTCGTACGTCCTTTCTTCCTCGTATTTCCTACTGAAAGAGCGTTAATTTTTACCGACCACATACAGCAAAACCGCTGGATATTCTTTAATAGGAGAGCTTAGGTCAATTCTTGTTAATGGTAACTTATGATCTGAACAAGCGAATATGTAGCTGAATGTCTTTAAACAGTCTTTAAATCAGCCAAACCCTATGTAATGACAATAATTTTTTTATTTTATGTCGTAATACATTTTTATGCCATCAACATACCAAAGTATACTTTAAAGAATTAGTAACATTATGCGTTTTCTCCCTATGATGAATTAAGAACTTCGTGTCAGGTGGAACTTTGTTTTCCGAGGTTCTGTCTAAATTTGGCAAGAGATTATCGTTCGCATCACAAAAAAATAGATGGATTTATACACTTTTCATGAATGTACTTCGGGTAGTAGTTGAACGTGTGACAAGTGCATTATTTGACTTCGTATTTTTCCATTAACTTTCCAGTTTCGTTTTACAACTATAATCATAATTGTGATTGAATTTAAAAATCTGTGAGGAACTGTAAACAATTTCTTTACCTTCTGGAAATAAGCTGCCAGACCCTTCTAACAGTTCCAGACATTTGAGTCACAATAGAGTTCAGCAGTATGAGCTTAATATGAATGGTGAGACATTAAATTTTATATAATATAAAAAACAACTTCGGGTTAAATTTCCGTCCTAAGATGGTTAATCTTAGTGCTGGCGATACATAGTTTTTACCAATGTCCAATTTTGTACGCTTGAGCTGATATCCTTTCAATTTAAACCACTATTTTACTGATATGAAAAACCTCAGTTACATGACTGATATATCGGTTTGTGCTCATCATTATTTAATCTTCGAATCATAAATTGTATCATCCCAAAGAGATAGAAACAGAGCTCTTTTAACGAAATTTTGAATAAAGTTCTTCATAAGACGGAGGTCGAAAACCTATTGTTTATTGGAAAGCCAAACTGTGATCTCCCCCCTTTATGGCATTGTGTCATTGTTTTAATTTTTTAATATTGAAAGCAATTTTTTGTATTTTAGCTCAATGTTTTTCAATAGTATATGTTAGCATGAGATAGTACTGCAAGGTCCCTATTACACTTTTATTTTCAGTTCGCCAATAGAAACCTACGTTAATTTACTAATGTTTATTTTATGAAGGTGTCCCTTATTTGATAATATTTTTCTTAATTTTTGTACATCGCAGATGTGTTTCTGAATTCAAAACTTCATCCCTCATGTTACGGTTAAGCGATTCTTTTATGTGGCCTACAGAGCAAGTTGTTTTTGAGTTTTTGATTTTTTATCTTATGTCCCTGAACTCGAAACTCAAGGTCAGTGTAAGTATTTCAAAAAGCAAAAATTTTCTCTTTCTGTTGCTTCCATCTTTTATGTGTTCATACGCACCGAATTAACATATTTCGAGCCACCGGGAGACCAACAGAATGGTACATCATGTAGAAAGCAAATTTATGATAGTAAACTTATTTAAACGCTTTGTCGCTGCTCTTAAATCATACAATTTACAAGATATTGTTTTAATATCTTACTAGGCCTAGAAACTGACTTTTTTTGCGTATTATTTTGTTGGAGACCTAGAAATACTGTACTCTTTGGTAGAATATATGAAACAACCAATGCAAACAAGTATTTTTTTTTCATTTTAATCATATCAAGTTTTAATATTTAATATCGAAAACAAATATTATCATTCCACAAAACCGTGCAATCAGATGCAACAGTGTTAACGTCTTTTATATTAAATCTACAATAAATTTACTTTTAAACGTTGAAAATGAAAGTTTAGTAATATGGGTTAAAGTTAATGACCTCTTGAAATTGGTGTCATAAAAGTTTTATACCAAAGCGATTTCGGGTTAATTTTGACGATTAGGAAGTTGTAGAATATTTATTTATTTCTTGCTATACTAAATTAAAATATTAGCTTTTGAAAGTGCTTAGAACTATTAGACTATTATGAAACAAGGACCATAAATATTTCAGATAACACTTGGTGATTGTAAAATCAATTATGAAGATGTAAAAAACCTTGAATAAGGCCTCTTAAAGCAAGGGAAAAGTGGAATTATACTTACACCACAGTTTCGTAACTACATAACCAATGACAAAAGACTAAAGTTGCAAAACTTAGAAGATGACATACAACGCCACTTCCACAACCACAGTATGTTTACAATGTTATATTTTTAGTCGCAAATTCTATTATTTTTGGTTGCATTGTGTCAGTATTATATTGAAGGGTTTTAAATTAGCGTGAAAAGTTTAAAAATGGCGTAATGAAGAAGGCTTTGTGAAAAATGACTAGTTTTTTAGTCGCACTTGCGCTTATATTTAAAAAGCTCAGTGACAAAGTCTCTTCCCTTGTTTAATCTATTTCTTAAATAAAAAGTACAAAATTTTTCTTTTTCTTTTTTGGACAAGATTATAATACCAATCAAACTTTGTTCCCGCTGAGTATGCCAAGGCTTATAACACGATTTTAACTGAACAGTCTTGGTCAAAATGATGAGTCGTTTGCTTCGAAGTAGAAACATTTAAAATTTTATTTCTTCTATGAAGCAGAGTATGCGTCATCTTGACGCATATTTTTGTTAGTTAGAGATCTTGCGTTTAGACTTAGCACAGGCATCGAAAATAAGGTGGGTTCGTCGAAAAACGTGCCCTACCGCGGCCCATCCTAAAATTTAACCCTGGCTTCGAATATCGACTCATTTTGGATAGCAATTAGTAAGAACACTTTAGTGATAGCCATATAATGATGTTTATCAAAATTCTATATTAATAGGTTTCAATTAAAATTGTAAGGGGGATCAATCTACTTGAACCACATCTTTAAAGAAACAATGGTATTAATAATCAGCTTAAATCAGGCTCACACACAATGCCTCAGCTTTGAGTAGCTGGTGATCAGCCAATTATTTATTTTTAATTTGTGCTCAGCCTTGGACCCAACGTTGAAAGTGGATTTCGTTCTAAAGAACTACAGTAAAACCATGGGCAAATCCATCAAGTCTATGATTGTAAACGTATTCAATATATTTTACGAAAGCAGTCAAATTGTTGTTTCACTTGCTTCTGATAATAATAAGGAAGCTTACGCATTCTATCCTAACTACCAGTTAGATTGGCTCGTGGCGCGGAGCTTATTCTATATTTTAAAGTGGATCTACTGCCACCCAAAACAGATATTCTACAATGGTGGAAGGTCAGAATGCAAAGCTGTTTGAATGAAGCTAGCCGTGTCTGTGGCTTCGTAATGGAAAACAGGTTTTGCAACTATGGGTCTCTAATTTGCGGTTGTTCTAATATAAATAAAAATTTGATATATTAGTCTCAATTCATTTGCAGGCAAATAAATTAAATTATCCGTCTGTATTAAAATGGCTTGAGATTAAAATGCAATACCGACGACTTCCATCCCTGCATAAAGAATAGTATCTGCAGGGACAGATTTAATTACACCAAAGAGAGGAAGCCTAGAAGCTGAAACAATTTCCGCAATGATGTGTCTTAAACGTTGGTGGAGAGATCAGGATACAAATATAAAGTAATCCAAAACATGTTAAAATTTAATCATTGCACAAATATAATATTAAAGTTTGAATAAAATTTTCAAAGCAAAGAACAAAATACTGCCAATTCTTTCTTGAATTCTAGCAGTTTCCAAAAATATTATTTCATTCTTGGGTTGCAATAATCATTAATGCAAGATGACGTACTCTTCTGAATAATAAACAAGAAATCATGAAAACTGATAATGACCTAGTTAACCCGCGCGCGGTCTATGGAATAATGGGTTGCTTATTCATCAACGTATTTGAGTTATCTAATTATTCTAATTATTCGTAAAGACTTGTAATTGGTGATAGAAATTAAACGAAAAAAACAAGATTAAAATTAATAAATGTTTGGGATTAACCACAAAGAATCGCAGACTTAATGGTTAATTGATCATTATCGCCGAGCCCTACCTAAAGATCTCAAAAGAGATCTTTAAGAATAGGTTCTCGTTTTTTTTTGTTGATATCTTATGATTAAAATTTAAAATCATTTACACGCTACATTCATTGGTACAATACACTAATCGCATCGAACATTGGCAAGATCATTTGGACTTTTTGAATATTTTCTTTATACTGATCTATTATAAAAACACAGATATATGGATTTTAGTCTGTATATACAGGGTGTTTCAGATAAGCATGTCATAAATAAAAGGGTGTGTTCTTTGGGTTAAACTGAGTGAAAAGTGTCAAAGAACATGGGGTCTACAACGCTTAGTTTCGGAGGTAAGGGCCTCCAAACATTGATCCCCAAAACGTGAAAAATGTCACAGATGTGGAGTAAGACATATCAGCTTGCTCATCTTGTTTAGACAATTCCAATACCCTCCCGGATCAACTTGCAAAGATATAACCGGATCAACTCGCAAAGATATAACCGGATCAACTCGCAAAAATATAACCGGATCAACTCGCAAAAATATAACCGGATCAACTCGCAAAAATATAACCGGATCAACTCGCAAAAATATAACCGGATCAACTCGCCAAAATATAACCGGATCAATGCGCAAAAATATAACCGGATGAACTCGCAAAAATATAACCGGATCAACTCGCAAAGATATAAAAGAATCAACTCGCAAAGATATAACCGAATCAACTCGCAAAGATATAACCGAATCAACTCGCAAAGATATAACGGAATAAACTCGCAAAGATAATATCGGTTCATCTCGCAAAAGTCTAAATGGATGAAGCCTATCATCTAGTGAAAGCGAAAGCGAATTACTCCGTAACGGCAGAACAACTTTTAAAGGATTACCTAGCGGTTCAACTAGTAAAGGTGCATCAGGCGGACCAACTCGAGGTTTAGATAGCGAATCAACCCAAAAATATGGTTTTAGTGGATCGACTAGTAACCCAGAAAGTACATGAAGTATGAGTAAAATTTAAGCAATATAACTCACAAAATGCCAAGTTACAGCCGCCTATTCCAATTTCTTTATCACAGTACAATGAATATTGACGACACAGCTTGTAGTTTAACTGGAAATTTAATGTCTCAAGGTAAAAATGAGAACAGTTTTTACTTCATTGATTTTATAAATATTTTTTTTTTTGGTTTATTAAAAATTTTGGATTACAGAAAAATTTCTAAAAACTGTAATTCTTATGCTTATCGACTTAAATTCCAAGTTTGCTCAAATGTCAAAAACTCTTTCGTAAAATTTTGGATTAAATACAACGTCATCGACTACATCAAATCGTTTAAAGTTGCCAATTCCAGATATACAAGTGCTAGAACAAATTGAAGAACTCCTTCAAAGTGAAGAAGAAAGAGATAGAGCCGTAAGTGTGTCCCAATAAATACTCAAAAACGGTTGTGACATGAAATAAGTAAAATTGATTATTACTAACCCGGTTTCTCCTTTCCATCAAAACTTGCAGAGGTTAACGGTAATAGTTAGTATAGGGCGCTGTAGGTTAGCTGTGGCATAGGGGCTAGCCACCACCCCTCTATGCATTGTAAAGGGACCCACCTGTAAATAAGTCGCGAGTTGACTTAGTGTGGATATCCCTTCCTAGACCAAGCTTAGATTATTATTATTATTATTTGAAGATTGCCTTGATGAGAACTTGGGGTGGAAAGTATCCGGATGATATTATAAGGAGGGCCTTGGCGAAAACGTTCAAGCATGGTTTAGATTTGAAAATGAACTGGATGGGATCCAATGGAAAAATTGGCTATTCAAAATTAATTTTAAGGGATGTAATCAATGGTTAGTATTATGTGCTAGTTCAGTGCATAAATCTTCAACAACTATTCATCATAAAGGGAGAAAGAAATAACATCAGAACCATTTTTAAATCGATAAAGATTGTTAAAATAACAACAAAATCAATAACAAAACTTACCAAAATCTGTCTGTTAATTTTATATAGTTTTTCAAACTTTTAAAATTTGACTTTTTAAGTCAAATCCTGAACTTCAAGTTGTTCATCTTCAAGTTCCACAACGTCACAGTCTATACCCATACTTAAGGACGCTTGAGTCAGTCTGGTGACGAACGTCGTGAGACTCGACGAGAAAGAAGACAACGACTTTGAGAGACCAAGAAGCGCAAACTGAGTCGTCTGGAGAAACCTCATCCACATCCTCATCTTCATCCACGGAAAGATCATCTTATTCCCCATCAGAAAATATACCAGAGACTTTTCCAGAAGTCTCTGATCGGCCTGAGGAATCTAAACCAGACGGATTTGCCTTGTTCTCAGATCTCAAGCGGTTTTCCGAGTGAATCGGATACAGCCAGACCTTTCTGCTCCTTCCTCTCCTGATACGAGCTCGAGGGAGAAGTCTCTCCCTCCACCCTCTCCTCTGTCTCACCCTGACGATTCCAGTATTTCCTCTGAATCCGAGGAAGACGATAAGGCATTATCCAACATGTAACGGGGTTCACCACCAGATGGAGCAAGTTACACCGATACCAGAGTTCCCCGCTAGACGGCCCAGAAAGCTGAGCCATGGACCTGTCGTCAGCTCGCCCTCGGATTGGCTGATCCCCGGAGGCCCGAGGGGATATAATTCAAAGGTAGCCCGGGAATCAGGGCAGTTGGAGGAGTTCCGGGATCAGAAACAGTTAATAATATTTGTTAGATTAATTGACGTTGTTATTTGTTTATTTTGAATGTTTAGTTACTAACGGACTGTATATATAAATGAACCCGAAATAATGTTATAATGAATATATTTAATGAACTAAATTACGTAGTCGTGTGATTTCGAGTCTCAAAGTGAAGTGCGCGATTACAAATGGTGCCCCGAGTGAGGAACAACTTTTGAATTTCGCGCCTTTATTTTCCGGCTTTGCGTTTACTACGGACTTGTGTTTCATACGGACGTTTTCACCGAGTGAACTTTTTTGGTATGTTACTGAACTTGTTGGCTGATGTACGTTTTGGGGTGTTCCTTCTGCACAACGTGGGAATTTGAACACCCTGCAGTGAGCCCCTGATCCGGCCTGGGGGGACCTTTGAGGGTGTTCCGCAGTCAACGGGAACACTCTACCAGCACGGCCAACAAGGAATCTACGAACGATAAGTCAATCTTGCAAATTTCTTTACTCGGTTTTTGTACACTCTGTATTTTTTGCCCGGTGGGCGTGAGCAAAGGGGCTGTGTAGGATTCCCCAGTGGGCTATCTCTTGCTTTCGGGACCGCGTGATAGGGCGGGGCTTAGGTTTTCTTTGTGTCGGAATTTGCTAGCACCCCAGTATTCTTTCGGAAGCCGTTTCATGTTGACTGCTGTCTGATTTCTATCACACGATTTTGATTTCGCTCGACTACGAAGAACGTTTTCTTTATTATTTTTCTGTCGGCCTTTGCATTATTACATTTTCGCCAATTTCACGGTAAGTTTATGCATTTAACTCTTACTTAGGGTCCCTTTTAATTATCGGAAAAAACCGTAAACCGTTTGTCCTAAGCCTCGGTCGATATAGTTACCGGGCTGAGTCATTGCGCATCGGTTTAGCCTACCTTCAGGGGCTGCCAACTTGGGCCTTGGTCTTATTGTCAACGTGTTGCTTAATCTGGGTGGCTTTCTTCTTTTTCTGCATTCATAATGGGAATTTATTATATTTGGGATCAATTAATTCTCCCATATTTTATCCCATTTGCGGTTACGGTGACTTTGGGATATGTGGGCTATTTGATATGCCGGGAAATCGGTGTGACTGTGGGATATGATCGATATACCCCGTTACATGGATTTAACATGCCTCCACCTCGTCAGAGTACTAATCCCCAGCTGCCAATGTGCAATGTTAAACAGACCGGGAATCCCATACCCTTGACATTAAATTCAAACCCTGGCCCCGTGTGTCGGTTGCCACCGCGGTCCGGCTCGTCTGAATTATTGAAACGGTTCCTCACGGATTGTGATTTGCAAAGTAAGGACCTTAAAGGATCAGGACCTTCACATAAGGCCAATTCCAGTATATTATCCAGGTCGGGTAGTATCTAACGACCTTCCGAGTTAGACGCCATGGATATTCAACAGCGTAAAGAGTGGCAAATCTGGGCTAGGGTCGAAGCCAAGAGAATTCGAGCCAACGTAGACAGGGTTCATACAAACCTGGAAAACAGGGAAAACCTGGAAAAATCAGGGAAATAAATAGTTGACAAAAACCTCAGGGAAAACTCAGGGAAATTTAGAATTTTTAGTAAAATTCAGGGAAATCAAGGAAATTTGCGTCAAACAGGGGCCGAGTAATTAAGCAAAATGTTCATAAACATCCCCTCCGTAGGTTTAACATTACACCTAACTTTGGAGGCTCATAACTCTGGTTCTACTAGAGATGTCCTTTTAGTATGTAATAGTCCTATTTTCCCCCCTCCTTCGTTAACATTTGCTCCATAGGATACTCCATATAAGGGAAAAAAGTGGAAAACTCAGGGAAGTATGTGGGGAAAAACCTGGAAATCTCAGGGAAATTTGTTTTCCAAAAGTTGTAGGAACCCTGGTAGATCATTTTCATAAGAGACCAAGGGAATGGTGACCCACCTCGGGAGCCACCGAGGGACATTACCCCTTTACCACCTTTACGGGTACCCCCTCCGCCAAATATCCCGGTACTGAGAACCTCATCACCCCTACATCAGAGACAAGTTTTAGCCTCTGCCCCCTTTTGTTTCCTTTGTCCAGCCAGGAACTGTCAACCCGCCCCTCTGCTCAATATCAAGGAATCAGGGTGCCGTCCCTAATAGTCCGTCTAGGCCACAACGTCGTAATCGCATGGTAGCATTGGGCAATAGCTCGGGTAGGGGCCCGGTTCTTCTACCCCAGCAGGTTCCGGTGGCTAACCCGCCACAAACCCCACCTCGGGTAACTTACAGAACTATAGGTGTTAATCCCTCACCCCCTGCTGCTTCGTCTCAGCATTTTCCGGTGGTTAATCCGCCGCAAACACCACCTCGGGTCACTCATAGGGCTATGGGGACCAATACCTCATCCCCTGCTGTTCCAGTTGTTAATCCGCCGCAAACACCTCCCAGAGTGACTCATAGGGTTATTGGAACGAATACTTCGTTCCCGGCTACTCCAGCTCAGCATGTACCGGTAGTTACACCACCCCCCGTGACTCATAGGACTAGTGGCACCAGTATGACACCCCCCGCCGCCTCAGCTCGACCGGTTTCGGTGGTTAATCCGCCACAAACACCACCTCGGGTTATTTATAGGACTATGGGGACCAATCCCTCACCCCCTGCTACTCCAGCTCAGCATGTTCCGGTGGTCAATCGGCCACTAACGCCACCCCGAGTAACCCATAGGGTTATGGGGACCAATCCCTCACCTCCTGCTACTCAAGCTCAGCATGTTCCGGTGGTTAACCCGCCACAAACACCACCTCAGGTTATTTATAGGACTATGGGGACCAATCCCTCACCCCCTGCTGCCCTAGCTCAGCATGTTCCGGTGGTCAATCAGCCACTAACGCCACCCCGGGTAACCCATAGTTTTATGGGGACCAATCCCTCACCCCCTGCTACTCCAGCTCAGCATGTTCCGGTGGTTAACGCAAGACAAACACCACCTCGGGTTATTTATAGGACTATGGGGACCAATCCCTCACCCCCTGCTGCCCTAGCTCAGCATGTTCCGGTGGTCAATCAGCCACTAACGCCACCCCGGGTAACCCATAGGGTAATGGGGACCAATCCCTCACCCCCTACTGCCCTGGCTCAGCATGTTCCGGTGGTCAATCAGCCACTAACGCCACCCCGAGTAACCCATAGAGTGACTGGGACTACTATGTCCCCGCCAGGATCCCAATTAACCCGGTACAGATAGTCGCCACCCCCGCCGGCGGCTCACGTTATCACCCTGTTCTGGGACAGTCTATAATGTTGCCCAGCTTCTCGGGTCGGGAGGATCCCAAGCTATATCTACGCCAAATGGAAATGTTTATTCAGTATCATAAATTTGAGGTCCAAGACCTAGAGTTATTTATCCCCTGTCACTCAAAGAGGACGCCCTCAGCTGGTGGGAAACCCTTAGTCGATATGCTAACTGTCCCGGGGATTAGGGATATTTTCTGCAACAATTCAAGCAAGAATATTTGACCCCCCGAAGGGACCGAGAGATTAGGATCGCCCTTTATAGCATAAAACAGGTTGCAGGGGAAGATCTACAATCATACCGTAGACGGGTCGTCCAGTTGAATGAGACTTTAGTCAACCCTCTTGACGAACACGAGTTAGTCGAAATTTTAATAACCAATGTTTTACCGGAAATCAACTTGCTGTTACCGGAGGATTTATGTCGTACCATGGCTCAAGTGCAGCGAGAGTTTAAGCGCATCCAGAGCGGTTTAGACCGAAAGTATGCCCAGGGTGGAACAGGGGGATATACTTCGAGTCCTGGCCCAAGGGTGCGTTTTTCCGGTCCTTCTGAGACCGCGGGCAGTAATACCGGACAGACGAGTGGCCCGAATAGACCACCGTTATCTCAGGCTTGCTATCGATGTGGTAGCTTTGGCCATCTTCGTCGGGATTGCCCCAGACCCGCGGGTACACCTCGTCGCCCGACTTACACAAGAAATTTACCAGCGCTTCCACCTGTGGCCCCACCAGGTGCGGGAACCGCTTAGGACTCATCCTGGTAGGGTCTCAGGATGTGCGCCGGAACCCACAAGACCTTCTTCACATGAATTCAGTCAGGGGGGATAATATTAATGAGAGTCGACTTAAGGGTATAGTTATTCAGATCGCTTGCAAACCATGTATTGCCTTTCTTGATAGTGGGGCGGATCATAGTATCGTCGCCTGGGACCTTTTACATAAACTGGGAGTCATTTCGTTGGTTGTTCCCCAGTCGAAGATGGTCAAGGGGGTACAAACAGTGGCGGGTTTAACGGTAAGCGGACTAAGCGGCCGCTTGGGGCCCCGGGATGCCATGGGGCCCTGAATTGAGCAGAATTAATTTTTTTCCATTAACAATATTTTTTTCAAAGTAAAAAATGGAAGAGACTAATAGTTTTAAAAGGAAATAAATGACGAATATTTTCCCTTTCAGTATTTACCAAGAAGGGATTTATATAAGACCCAAGTCGCGAGATTTTACGCTCCTGCTCTTACGCCGGTGTCAGTGGGCAAGTAAGCCCACCCCTTTCATGCCCGTCATTTCTCTGCGCTTTCCCATTTGATCCCATGGGGATAGGTTATACGGACGCGAATGATTCCGACTAGAGAAAAAGCAAACCTCGAGCAAAGAAAACAGAAAATGGAGGCTGCCCGCGGTCCCGAAACCAAAGAGGAGAGAGAGAGTGAGAAAGAAACGCGCTTTATAAAATCCGCCGAAAAATGGGAAAATAAGAGGGTAGTAAAAACATTTTTCGGTACGTTTAGTTTTAGGACGCACATCCTTTGCGCATGGGGGATTGACCTCCTCGCCTTATCTATGTCATCCCCTACGTCAACTGTGCGCGAGAAAGCTGCGCTCAGGCGCCGGGGTGTACCGTATATTTAACCCTGTTTTCACCACGCATAGATCACGGCTGCCTATACCGATTCTTTCTCCGTCTTTCTCTCCTCTTTGCTGAAACTTTACGACGGTTGCTTTTAATTGCCATGAACAAGTTAGTTAAATGTTTTGAACATACATAACTTGATGGATTTTGAATATGTGTCTCTATGTGAAAATCGTTCGTTTTGTTATTGTTTCTAAATCGAATCAAGTGTACTATACACCAATGATTTCGTGAGTTCCAAAAACCAAACCAAGGCTTAACGAAAAGGTAAAAGAAATAGATGGTGGAAAACATGTAGCGTTTTTCTTTGCGGTAAAAACGAGCTGCTCCGAGACAACGGCGCTGTTGCAACCATAAGAGTGTAGATGGATTTTAAGACTCCTGAAAAACGTGTAGGGTGGTCGAAAGGACCAAAAACCCCACTTCACGAAGGTCGCGGGGTTTTGGGAGAGAAAAACGTTCTCTCTTATGGAATGGAAAGTTTTCTGAGTCACGCTCTCCCCATACCCCTTTTTTGTATTGAAGCTAGGTTTTTTTTGAAGAAAGAAAGGTAGAAGAAAAAGAAGAGCGCGAGTGGAAGGATGTACTTCCTCACGAAACATTAAAATTTTCATTTTTAAACTTAAAGAAGAGTATTCGTGATTATTTCGGAACTAATATTACAACAGGCGCGTCTTACAATGACCCAGTCGCTCACTTCCGGATTGATCCCAACCGCTTCGAGTCTAGAGACGGAGCGCCTGAAGACGTCACAAAACCGCTCTGAAAAAACTTTTGTCTTTCATTCGGAGCACCCACATTCGGTCATCCGAGCTAGAGCGATGACGTAACACGTAAATTTGAAGCTATCTCGGAGCGCTCTCAGGTGACCCAAAAAAACGATATAAGACAAAATTCTAAGTCCAGGCTCCTTTTCCACCCCCCACCCATTAAGGGGGATTGTCGACTATCACGCGCGCACCGGACGCTATTTTAGGCCTTCTTATATAAATTCCATCTTACAACTACTATTTAATTTTAATATCTTGAGTTTGGGGGCCCCAAAATGGTTACCGCTTGGGGCCTCCACTTGACTTAAGCCGCCACTGGGTACAAAAGGGGGTAATTACGACGTCCGTTGGTTATATTGATTTGGAAATCGATTTGGGGAGGCAAATGAGCACAATACCGGCACGCTTTCACGTTTTGAAAGATATAGAATTCCCAATTATCCTGAGAATGGATCTATTGGACGAGCTGCGAGATAGCATCGACCATGAACGTAACGAATTCCGGTATTGTGGATATACTCTTCCCCTCATTTATTTGAAAGATCATGCGCCCGGGTTCACTCAGAACCACGAACTTGACACAGGGACAGTGGATATGTCCCAGTTAAACATGGGTACGATGACGGAACAAGAAGTGGAAGACTTAATGAGAATCTGTCAAGAATTTTCCTCCCTTTTCTCCGGTCGTTCGGGTAGAACTCACCTATTACGACACCGTATCAAGTTAAAACCGGGGACTGTCCCTATCCACCGACAACCTTATAACCATAGCCGTATGGCTAATGAAGAAATAGATAATCAGGTCAGGGAATTGCTGCAACAGGGTTTAATCCGTCCTTCCGATAGTCCGTGGGCGTCGCCTACTATGGTGGTGGGAAAGAAGAACACAACCGAGAAACGAATGTGTATAGACGTTACCCGATTGAACAGTGTTACGATAGATGATCCCTACCCGGTGCCACGCATCGAAGATATCATAGATTCTATGGGAAGGCCCAAATATATCACTAAGCTTGACCTAAAGTCCGGATACTGGCAGGTAGAGATGCACCCGGATGATATCGAAAAAACGGCCTTTGTCACCAGGGAGGGAAAATTTGAATGGCTCGTAATGCCGTTCGGGATAAAGAATGCCCCATCCACATTTTCTCGGTTGATGCACGAAGTTTTGAAGTATGCAAGACGATTTGGGGTCGGTGTATACCTGAATGACATTTTCATCGCTAATGCAAGCTGGGAGGAACACCTGGAAGCTCTCCGGTATGTGTTTTCACAGCTGAAACACGCCGGTTTAACGCTGTTTTAAGAAAATCGAGTTTTGGAGTTTCTAAGGTTGCGGTACTCGGCTATGTAGTAAGCGCGCAGGGTGTACAGATTGACCCGGAGAAAGTAGACGCAATTAGGAACTTCCCCAGACCACGAACCATAAAACAGGTTTCATCCTTCTTGGGAATGTGCGGGTTTCACTCCCGGTTTATCCCTCATTTCGCGGATCTGACGGCCCCTCTTAATCGCCTCAAACGTAAACATCAGCGATGGCGGTGGGGAGATGATGCGGAGAAGTTTTACCAGGCTTTAAAGCAGGCGATAGCTGAAGCAGCTATGCTACAGGCCCCAACCACGGAGGGGAAATTTATGGTTACCACGGATGCCAGTGGCATCGGTATTGTGGGGATGTTAACCCAGATTCAAGGGGGGGTGGAAGTGCCGTTGGCATATACCAGTCGTCTCTTACGACCCTCAGAATTAAAATATAGTACTCCAGAACAGGAAGCATTAGCGGTTGTAGACGCCGTCCGTGAATTTCGCCACTATATAGAGGGCCGGGAATTTGCTGTCTTATCGGATCACAGGGCGTTATGCTGGTTACTGCGCTTGAAGGATAAGAAAAGTCGGCTCATGCGGCGGGCCTTAG
The DNA here is from genome assembly GCA_019434445.1 of Phalangium opilio. Classification (NCBI taxonomy): domain Eukaryota; kingdom Metazoa; phylum Arthropoda; class Arachnida; order Opiliones; family Phalangiidae; genus Phalangium; species Phalangium opilio. Next base: position 101,354 of record JAEQBA010003144.1, read on the forward strand.
AGCTACAAGAATTTATGCCATTCGAAATCTTGCATAAATCCGGTAGGGAAAACGTGGTTGCCGATGCCTTGTCTCGATGCCCGGTATCAGATTTGGACACAGTCAGTCCAAAGGTTTTAGAAACGGACGACACAGATCAGTCGCCCGGTCCTGAAGACCAGGAAGTCCGGGTTAATATGGTATCTTGTAATCCAGTAGCATTAGGTCTCCCGTTAGATGTAGCAACTAAGGCCGACATTAAGTTAGCTCAGGCTAGTGATCCGTACTGGCAGTCTATTAGACAGGACTTAGAAAATGGTAAGGCGTCAAAATTGTATAGACTAAAGGAGGATATGTTATACCGGATAGCCCAGGGTTTTCAAACGGAAAAGGTAGTTATTCCAACTGCGATAGTACCACGGGTATGTCAAGCCTACCATGACCATCCGCTCTCGGGTCATAGAGGTCGCACCGCAACTTATAAACGGGTGCAAGCTAAATACTACCATCCTAAGTTGTATTCCCTAGTTAAAGACTATGTCCGGGGATGTGAAACTTGTCAAAGGTATAAGAGTAGGAACACTAAGAAACCAGGTTTAATGATTCCTTCTCATAAAATTCATCCCGGGGACTTAGTTGGGATTGATATTATGGGTCCTTTACCAGTATCGAAATCTCAGAATAGGTTCTTAGTGGTAATGGTAGATTATTTTACCAAGTATGTAGAGCTATTCCCGACGCGAAGTGTTACCGCCCCTATACTGTGTAAGATCTTACTACAGTATGTTTCACGTCATGGGACGATGACAGCCTTAAGCCCCGTTTTCAATCTAGCTTTTTTGATCAAAAACGCAAGCTTTTGCTTAAAAAATCACAGCAAAACGCAAAAGCAAAATATTTAGCCGTTTTCAATCGCGCTTGGGCTGAAGCTTTAAGCTTTCATAGGCTCGCTTTTGCTTGAATGTTAGTTCAAGCAGATATCTATCCTCCGTAGATATTTGCGTTAACTTTTTGCTTTGAAGCGCGATGGAGGATGACGTCACAGTTTAGTGTCCAATAGAAATTCTCCATTTTTCATGCCTCTGAGTGTGTGTTGACCGTTCGATCGGAGATTTTTAGTGTTATATTTTACTTTGAATAACTTGTAACAATTATACTATTATTGAAAATGGCAGAAAAAAATAAATAATAAAAGAAATGCACCGGATAGAAAGATACGCAGCTAAAAAAGGTGGCGCTGTTAAAAATTGGTGAGACATAAAGCAAACTTACGGAACCGAGGCTTAGGATACTCCGTCTTTTCGAGGTGACCGCCATATTTGTTTATAGTTTTAGGGCCGAAAATGCTTTGGTACCCGCCCACTATCACGTGATATCGGTAAACGCACGCTTTAAAAGCTTTGCGCGACCAGTTTGAAAACGGTTTGTAGTTTTGCCGTTTGCTTTTTTCTCACGCGGTAGCGCGCTGATTGAAAATACGTTTTTTTCCACCTCAATCGTAAGCAAAAAGCGTAAACTTTTTGCTTGATTGAAAACGAGCGTTTATTATCGGATAATGGGCCCCAATTCATATCGGTGTTATGGAAACGCTTATGCCGAATGTTAAAAATCCAATTAAAATTCACATCTCCATACCATCCCCAGGTAAATATGACAAAAAGGGCAAATAGATTCATAGGGGAACTTATGAGTATTTATGCCGGGAATGTCCATACGAAGTGGGATGAAAGCTTGCCACTTATTCAGTTGGCCATTAACAGTGCCATTCATACTTCCACTGGTTCATCCCTCATTTATTTACATCATGGTTATGAGCCTACATTACCCTGGGATGAGCGTACCTTTGCCGGGATACCCGAGGACATCGAAGGAGAGATCAGGGGTTATGAGGATGGGCCACTCCGGGAATGGCAGTTGTCCATTGACTTTGCGCAGGAAATGAATGAGCAAGCCAGTGCTAAACAAAAACGCTTCTATGACCGGAACTATTCCGATGGAGAGCTAGAAGTGGGGCAATTAGTGTGGAAAGCAGGACATAGCTTATCCAACGCTGCGGCTAAGTTCTCAGCTAAGTTAGCTCCAGCTTGGGAGGGTCCCTATAGGGTAGTCGAAAAGATATCACCAGTTTCCTATGTTATCATGGATTTGGAGTCAGGTGCTTTATAGGCCAGGACAGATAGGCCAAAAAAGGGCTTGACCTAGAACATTTGAACATAAAGATGAAAATTGGTACATGTGTTGTTTTTGACCCAACAAAAAATATACTAAAAGTCCCCTGCTGTAGCGCGCGAGCTTTCGCCGCCATCTTGGAAAATGGCCGCCGGGAATGCCAGCTACAATGTATTCCACGTTCTTCTTCAAAAATTATGAAAATTGGTACACATTATGATTGGAATCACATGAACATCATGGCAAAATTTTACGGCTCTTTGTTCAATAGTTTCGTCGCCATATTGGAAAATGGCCGCCGTAAATGCTAGGTACAGTATATTTCACCATGTTGTTGGAAATGAAAATTGATAGGTATTGTAATCAGAGCTGTGTGAACCTCATAGTAAAATATTGAAGCCATGAGTCAGATAGTTTGGCCGCCATGTTGGAAAATGGCCGCCATCAATGTCATTTAGATACAGTATGTGATTCAAAAATTATGAAAATTGGTAATAATTATGTTGAAGACCGTCTAAACATCATACTTGAATATTGAAGACGTGCTACTGATAGTTTGGGCGCCATCTTGGAAAATGACTGCTTGAAATGCCAAATATATTACCGATATAAATTTTTTCAACATTTTATTATTGAGAAGATGATTTTCATGAACGTATTAAACGCCATAAAAATAACAATTTTCGAGTTTAAATTATAGACCCATCTTCAAAAATGGTCTCTGAAATATTACTATCCTTAAATCTGAAAAAAAAGAAAAGGAAAGCCATATTACTTGGATTTTGGTTAGGGAAAACCGTTTTATATGGGTTCTAGTGTCGTTAAGGATTAGATTTAAGACAGATTTTTAACATTTCGTTCATATTTCTCGTCATCCTGAAGATGTTTTATTAGTACGGCTAATACCTTGACAATGACCACACATTGCCCAGCAAGCTAATCCAGATCGTCTACATTCACAGTTCTTTATACAAGATGTTCTGCAAACTGCAGGTACAAATTATGAGTGTTATAAGTTCATTTGATGCCGGAAGGAGAATGGTGTGAATGGGTCTTCGACTTTTGCGATCGCGAACCAATCCCCACTGTTCGGGATTAAATCGTTTCCTAGCTATTGTTGGACTTGAAGATACGCTCGAAAAAAATGTAGTTTTGCGGCGTCGGTTGTTGGATGAAGCTTAGCGAGATCAAATGAGGACTTGACAGTATGTGTGGCAACGGTTCCATTATACGTGTAATATCTACATAGTTGAAGGGTGACGTGACAGACGTGTCAATTATCACTCTAAAAAAAGCGAAAAGAAATCTCTCTTCGGCAGCAGCTATGGCTTCCTTAGATGCAATATGGTCATTAAAAAAGCGCAACAAATTTGTAAGATGTTGATTATCTGTCGTTACTTTAAACCATGCCTTATCATAACCACACCCAGTTACAGCACGTAAGTGAAAGAAGTGTTCTCTTAACCTTTTTAACTCAAAGGATTTGTCGTGGCGGAGGGGGCCCGAGTTCGGTGTGACGGTTCGAGAGTTCCTTGGGTTCGCCCTTGGTTCAGACCGTTCCTTGCCCCATTCCGTGAAGGTTTTGTCCGCCCAAGTGTTGCCTTGGCTCGCCCCCGTTAATGGCAATCCTCTAGGGGCGCGGATACACTATTTGTTTGGGCCGTATGGCACTTTTGTGCTTTTAGAGAACTCCCCCGTCCCTTCGAGTCTTCTGCTGCCTTAATCCTTCCCTGTCACCGACCACCTCCTGACTGGGCTCGCCGTGACCTGCTCAAGTGGCGTTTTTCGGGCCCGCTGGCCAATCCCGTGTGCCATGACGGCGGTTCCGCAGGTTCAATTTGGAATATGATGGGGAGGTGTAGCGCCTAATCAAGGGTTCTGACATGCAATTATTATGAAAAATCTTCAGGATGACGATGAATATGAATGAAATGTTAGAGATTTGTCTAAAATCTAATATTAAACAACACTAGAATCATATTCTCTAATCAACAGCATTGAATAACTTTTCTTTCTTTCAGAATTTTGGGCAATTATTTTCGTGTGGGCATTTTTAAAGATGGCGCCGATAATTTCAACTTCGATATATCCATTTTTTGTTGTTTATTACGCTAATTAAAATCATCTATTCAAAATAGGAATTTCAAAAATATTTATATATTTGAAATATATTTGGCATTTCCAGCAGTCATTTTCCAAGATGGCGCCCAAACTATCAGTAGCATGTCTTCAATATTCAAGTATGATGTTTAGACGGTCTTCAACATAATTATTACCAATTTTCATAATTTTTGAACCACATACTGTATCTAAATGACATTGATGGCGGCCATTTTCCAACATGGCGGCCAAACTATCAGTAGCATGTCTTCAATATTTTACTATGAGGTTCACACAGCTCAGATTATAGTACCTATCAATTTTCATAACTTTCCAACAACATGGTGAAATATACTGTACCCAGCATTCACGGCGGCCATTTTCCAGTATGGCGACCAAACTATTGAACACAGAGCCGTAAAATTTTTCCATGATGTTCAAGTGATTCCAATCATAATGTGTACCAATTTTCATAATTTTTGAAGAAGAACGTGGAATACATTGTAGCTGGCATTCCCGGCGGCCATTTTCCAAGATGGCGGCGAAAGCTCGCGCTCTATAGCAGGGGACTTTTAGTATATTTTTTGTTGGGTCAAAAACAACACATGTACCAATTTTCATCTTTATGTTCAAATGTTCTAGGTCAAACCCTAAAAGTCCTGGGCTATTAGCCGGTACTTGGCATATCAATCAGTTCAAACTACTGTTGAACTCTGTGGTCCTTCAGACCCAGGAAACCACAGAACTCGAAATCCCGCCGGTAATACAGGAACTGGAGAACGATGCAGACCCAGGAGATGAGCCAGAGCATGAGCTGGTTGCTACACAGAACGAAAGATCGTTTATCGAGGCAGATTCCCGGGACGGTCAGGAGAATGTCTGGGATACGGGGCCCGTTCGAGTGTATGACTTCCGGCCTCGTCAAAACCAGGCAGAAGGGGTTGTCGATAGCTCGTCAATCTCGATGGATGTAGAACCGGATGTACCCGTCCCGAATCTTAACATTCCAGTAGATAACGACTCGGTTCCCACCCCGATACCACGGCGGGAATATAATCTCCGACGCCGGGGTCGAGTTGAGGAACAGGAAGAGCAAGGGGTAGACCTAGCGGTGGCAGGTCCTTCCGGGGAGGGAAGGCGGAATCGTGGCATTCAAAAGGACCCGGTGTTGGGGACAGTGGATCAGTATGATTTGTTAATGGCTCCTTTTCGATATGGGTGGAAAAGGGAAATAGTTTTGAGAAAGGATACCGGAGGTCGAATTGGGGATGTATATTATTACACACCAGAACCGATAAAAGAAAAATTGCGGTCGTACAAACAAATTGCGGCTTTTCTTGGTACCCATCGCGACCAAGCCCGCCTATTAAGCATGCGCAACTTCAGCATGAAGCCCCAACCGTTTGCGTATCCCCCGTTTGAGATTGTTCGCCATGCTCTATGGTGAAGCACGACCAGTCGGACTAAGATTTGATTTCCATTTGCATGGACCTGTCGATTAAAACGTGATGAGACTGTCTATAGTCCACCTTTTTACCTTTTTCAGGCCATGGCCAGTTCACGCCCAAAGACTTATTGGGCCCAACTTTTTGGCCTTATGGAGGCGTCGTCGAGCGACGAAGATGACATCCCGAGCTACACGCCAACTCGACCATTAGTAGCTGAAATTACCAGGGAGACTATACCACCAGAGGTAGTAGGGATTACCGGAGAGATTGAGAACGTGGACGCCGCCCAAGCGTCAGCTACGATATCAACATTGGTAGTTGAGATTACCGAGGAAACGGAGGATGTGGCAGGCGCTCAAGCTTTAGGTACTACATCAACCGAAATAACGGGTTTGACTGCCTCCCCTACCCCATCAGTGGAGGAGCAGGCCCTAGTCCTCCCGATTATAGACCATAATTTGACAAACAATGAATATGAAGTGGTGCCACCTCCACGCTACGTTGACATCTTTTGTTCACTCCCATGTTACGCTTCCCGGACTGGAACAGAGCTGAAAAATTTTTCCCGGCACATCCGCGCCGTCCCGGAACGCTTCCCGGAGGGTTTTAAAGGATGTATATCTCACTTCGGTGCCATTCCGGATAAACTCAATGAGGAGTTCATTCAATCCGTCTTAGCAAATTCCGGGGTTCTCGGTGCGGTGGGAACAAGATTTAATCAATGCCCTGGCCTTTTCCAAGGTCCGCGCGATCGGCGCCATTGGCTTGGATGCATCCCGGGTCATCGACCTTCGTCCCCCGGAGATTCAATGTCAGTCGTTTCGGCGCCAACTGCGCCTCGCCGCAACCTATGACTACCCAGTCTTCGTACAATGCCGAGAAGGGCGACAGGACAAAGACGTCTTTAGAAAATGCTACCGCATGCTAGGTGAGGAACTCCCTCCCGGACACGTCGTCATATTATTGAATTTCTCCGGCGGTCGTGACGTGGCTGACAAATTCCTTGCCCGGTTCCCACGTCTATATCTTGCGCTATCCCCGGCCATGGATCCACAGTTTATGAAGAGATTTCTACAGGGTATCCCGGTAGAACGCCTGCTAGCGCAGTCAGGGGCGCCGATGTTTTCCCTGACCCGAGCTTCCCCAGCTGTACCGTCCCCTGGACTGGCATTGACCGTAATTAAACGGATTGCGCAGGCCAAGGCGTTACTGGTCGCGGAGGTGGCCGCTACCTTATGGTCCACTTCTCAAAAGTTATTCCGGTATTCGGATTAAGCGTTGTTTTCCCGAATTCTCCGATTAGTTATTTGTTTTCTTTGATAATTGGGTCATATTGACCATATTTGTAACATTCCCTTTTTTTATTGTTTGAGTGGAACCCAGTGAAGTTCCCTCTTTACGTTTAAACAGTTAATTTTCCCGAAAACGTGGTTTCAGCAACCATTATTATTTTGGATTACTTAAGACCAACAAAAAAAAAACAACATTAACACACATAATATTCTTTGTTTGTTTTGATTATTTGTATGCCACACTGGCTATTTTTTGGTTTCCTTCACCAAAGTGGGCATGTTCCCTTGTCCCCATCCGGACCTAATAAATATGTTTTCCCCTTGAATCCTTAGTTGTGGTCCATCTGAATTTTTGAATTTGGTTCCCTGGTGTTGGGTGGGGCTTCCCTCTCTAATATTTCTTTTCAGAGACTCCCAGCGGCCTTACGCTGCTGTTTCCCCTTTCACCCGGGGCCGCTGCTTCTTTTTTGCAGAAGTGGAGGATGTAACGGGGAGCCCGTTACCCGGGTTCACCACCAGATGGAGCAAGTTACACCGATACCAGAGTTGCCCGCTAGACGGCCCAGAAAGCTGAACCATGGAACTGCCGTCTGATCGCCCTCGGATTGGCTGATCCCCGGAGGCCCGAGGGGATATAATTCAAAGGTAGCCCGGGAATCAGGGCAGTTGGAGGAGTTCCGGGATCAGAAGCAGTTAATAATATTTGTTAGATTAATTGACGTTGTTATTTGTTTATTTTGAATGTTTAGTTACTAACGGACTGTATATATAAATTAACCCGAAATAATGTTATAATAAATATATTTAATGAACTAAATTACGTAGTCGTGTGATTTCGAGTCTCAAAGAAAACCGCGCGCGATTACAAACCCTATTCCCGTAAATCCTATGCGATTTGTCTATCCTTTTCGTAAAGGATGGAAACGTGAGATAGTCATGAGGAAGAAACCAAAGCCTGGAGGTCCTGAACTAGACATAAATTATCACCCTCCAGCAACTTATCCGCAAAAGACTCTTCGGTCTCACGCAAACGTAGAACAGTATGTTCGCATGCGTGCCATCACAGATGTGACTTCTAGTGATTTTAAATTTTCGCGTCAAAAATCTCGCGAGAACCGTGTGAAAGTGTTCGGAACGAAAATTAATAACTCTTAGACGCCTTCCAGAGACTGATGGGCACCTTTGTGGTGATCATTGAAACGAATGACGCACCATACTCTACGGACCAAGTTTCTTCGACCGTCATGTTGTCGGCAATTTTCTCCCTGATCTCACACGGGGCATTGCGGCTGCGGGTCCGCCAAGGACTTCGACTACAGGAATGGCAATTGAACGCTAAATTAATAATTATATCTAATTATTGTTTACCATTTTCATAGGATTTAATGGGAAAAAAATCAAGAAATCGATTTTGCAGATACTTTTAAAACATCTCCAGAAATGAGTTTTCCTCCATGAAAATGGTACTAATTAGTGTCTAAAATTAATTAATAATTATATCTAATTATTGTTTACCATTTTCATAGGATTTAATGGGAAAAAAATCAAGAAATCGATTTTGCAGATACTTTTAAAACATCTCCAGAAATGAGTTTTCCTCCATGAAAATGGTACTAATTAGTGTCTAAAATTAATTAAATATTATTACTAATTATTATTTACCATTTTCTTAAGCTTTAATGGGAAAAAAAATCAAGAAATCGATTTTGCAGATACTTTTCAATTTTTACAAACATCTCCAGAAATGAGTTTTCCTCCAAGGAAATGGTACCATTTAGTGTCTAAAATTAATTAATAATTATATATAATTATTATTTACCATTTTCATAGGATTTAATGGGAAAAAAATCAAGAAATCGATTTTGCAGATACTTTTAAAACATCTCCAGAAATGAGTTTTCCTCCAAGGAAATGGTACTAGTTATTGTATAAAATTAATTAATAATTATATCTAATTATTATTTACCATTTTCAGAATATTTAATGGGAAAAAAATCAAGAAATCGATTTTTCAGATACTTTTAAATTTTTACAAACTTCTCCATAAATCAGTTTTCCTCCATGGAAATGGTACTAATTAGTGTCTAAAATTAATTAATAATTATTTATAGTTATTGTTTATCGTTTTCATAGGATTTAATGGGAAAAAAACCAAGAAATCGATTTTGCAGATACTTTTAAAACATCTCCAGAAATGAGTTTTCCTCCATGGAAATGGTACTAATTAGTGTCTAAAATTAATTAAATATTATTACTAATTATTATTTACCATTTTCTTAAGCTTTAATGGGAAAAAAATCAAGAAATCGATTTTACAGATACTTTTCAATTTTTACAAACATCTCCAGAAATGAGTTTTCCTCCAAGGAAATGGTACTCATTAGAGTCTAAAATTAATTAATAATTATATCTAATTATTATTTACCATTTTCATAGGATTTAATGGGAAAAAAATCGAGAAATCGATTTTGCAGATACTTTTAAAACATCTCCAGAAATGAGTTTTCCTCCAAGGAAATGGTACTAGTTATTGTATAAAATTAATTAATAATTATATCTAATTATTATTTACCATTTTCAGAATATTTAATGGGAAAAAAATCAAGAAATCGATTTTGCAGATACTTTTAAATTTTTACAAACTTCTCCATAAATCAGTTTTCCTCCATGGAAATGGTACTAATTAGTGTCTAAAATTAATTAATAATTATTTATAGTTATTGTTTATCGTTTTCATAGGATTTAATGGGAAAAAAACCAAGAAATCGATTTTGCAGATACTTTTAAAACATCTCCAGAAATGAGTTTTCCTCCATGGAAATGGTACTAATTAGTGTCTAAAATTAATTAAATATTATTACTAATTATTATTTACCATTTTCTTAAGCTTTAATGGGAAAAAAATCAAGAAATCGATTTTGCAGATACTTTTCAATTTTTACAAACATCTCCAGAAATGAGTTTTCCTCCAAGGAAATGGTACTCATTAGAGTCTAAAATTAATTAATAATTATATCTAATTATTATTTACCATTTTCATAGGATTTAATGGGAAAAAAATCGAGAAATCGATTTTGCAGATACTTTTAAAACATCTCCAGAAATGAGTTTTCCTCCAAGGAAATGGTACTAGTTATTGTATAAAATTAATTAATAATTATATCTAATTATTATTTACCATTTTCAGAATATTTAATGGGAAAAAAATCAAGAAATCGATTTTGCAGATACTTTTAAATTTTTACAAACTTCTCCATAAATCAGTTTTCCTCCATGGAAATGGTACTAATTAGTGTCTAAAATTAATTAATAATTATTTATAGTTATTGTTTATCGTTTTCATAGGATTTAATGGGAAAAAAAAACCAAGAAATCGATTTTGCAGATACTTTTAAAACATCTCCAGAAATGAGTTTTCCTCCATGGAAATGGTACTAATTAGTGTCTAAAATTAATTAACAATTATTACTAATTATTATTAACCATTTTCTTAGGATTTAATGGGAAAAAATCAAGAAATCGATTTTGCAGATACTTTTCAATTTTTCCAGAAATGAGTTTTCCTCCATGGAAATGGTACTAATTAATTAATAATTATATCTAATTATTATTTACCATTTTCTTAAGATTTAATGGGAAAAAATGCCAAAAATTGATTTTGCGGATCATATGCCTATTTGTTTTCGGAAATGATTAAAAAATTACATGATAAATTGCTTTAATTTTTAAGAAATGTTATACAATGAAGTTAATTTGAAATATTTTCAATTTGTAAAAGTAGCACTTCATAATGAATTAAACACCGCCATAAAGGTGCATTTTCATGCTCGCTAGTAGCGGGCAAAACACACTAAAAATCCGCTGTCGCTACACGCTTGAGTCGTTTTCATGCTCGCGAAAGCAGAAATATTCCGCTGAAAGTTTAAAGCTTAAGCGGATTTTCTCTCTCCGCGCCGATCAAATCGAAACAGATATTTCCCGCTTTAGCTTTTCAAATCCGCTAAAGCTGAACACCACGTGACTTATTTCAGCCATTCAGAGCGATTCTAAAATATAGTTTTTGGCCTCCCCGCACAGACATGGCGCCATCTGGTAACAAATGAGCAAGCATGAAAATAAAAAACGCGTATAACGGAAGCGGAAATCCAAATAATCTAGCTGTCAAAAATGCCCGCGAAATTTGAAAGCTTACGCCGGATTTGCCCGCTACTAGCGAGCATGAAAATGCACCTTAACAACCGAAAAATATTTTAGTTAAATTCACAATAAACCCAAAAAGTAATGTATTATTGTTGTGGCTTCAAGTGATCCAAACAGCTTTAGATAATACAGTTAAATAACCTTATGTAAAAAGTGTACCATTTGAGACCTGTTCAGGATTTTGTGAGATATTTCACGCAATTACAACTTGAAAATTTTTGATAATCGACGAATCTCATACAAATCTATGTTAAAACGCACAGACAAGATTTCATTAAGTAACTGTCATTGCGTTTCCTTCTAAAACCGAAAGTACAGTGGTTGTTTTTGTACACTCCACTGGTTTATGTTACTCTGTTTTACAAAGGCGAGTCGCGTTTACGAATGATGCACTATATCAATAAGTGCATTGTTGATCACAAAAAATTAATCTAATAATTTCTGTCGATTTGCGATTCACTAGACAATTATTATTGCACATGTCATAGTTCACATTACTCTGTCTTCATGTAGTTGCACAGTGCACTGTTTAGATGCAAGTTATTCAACTTCTTATTTTTAAAAGTTAAGTGTAGCGCGTTTTTCGTGTTTCAAACATTTCATCTAATAATTTCTGTGGAATTGCGATTCACTAGACAATTGTTACTGCACATGTCGTTAACATTACTTTATCTTCATGTAGTTGCACAGTGCACTGTCTTGATGCAAGTCATTCAACTTCTCATTATTAAAAGTTAATTGCAGCGCGTTTCGTGTGTTACAAACGTGGCACAAGACATTTTCTTGGTCTTTACTCGAGGTGTTGTTTTCATTAACTTCGAAGCATCCGCGTAAATGTTTCCTCGGTGGTTTTTAATATCTTTAATTTTTTGGGTTATAAAATATTTTATCTTACAACTAACAGAAAAATGTTTTAAAAGTGAATGGTTGCTATGACAGTGTTAATTACTAATTAATACGGTTAATACCTAGCTCAATAAGAAATATTTTATATAGTCAACCGTTACATAATTATTTCTTAATTATAGCTATTTTACTCCTTAGTTTTACGCCATTTCTCATTTACACCTTTTTCAACAAAGTTGATGAGCATAATGATGTCATTGACCTAACTTAATGAGTTAAGAATTTCAAGCCACAGCCACGAATTAGTGTAACAATTTATATTATAACCTAAACTTTTTGAAAAAAAATAACAAAAAATAAATAAAAATACATAAGATTATAATATTAAAGTACAGTTAAAAAACCATGATACCATTTACCCAAAAATTAAAACATAAAACAAATAATATTAAAAAAAAAACGTTTTCCGTATGTGTGGCTGAGTGGCAAAAAGTGGTAAAATTTCGTATCTAATTTATAAATTTGTTATTTGGCCTAGGCCTTATATATTACCACTTGACAAAATGTATTGGGACACGAGCATTAATATGCGTGTCTACTTTACCCTCAAAGTAGATATATTTCTTGATTTTTTTCCCATCAAATCCTATGAAAATGGTAAATAATAATTAGACATAGTTATTAATTAATTTTATACAATAACTAGTACCATTTTCTTGGATGAAAACTCATTTCTGGAGATGTTTGTAAAATTTCAAAAGTATCTGCAAAATCGATTTCTTGGTTTTTTCCCATTAAATCCTATGAAAATGGTAATATATATACAAATAATTGTTAATTAATTTTAGACACTAATTAGTACCATGTCCATGGAGGAAAACTGATCTATGGAGAAGTTTGTAAAAATTTAAAAGTATCTGCAAAATCGATTTCTTGATTTTTTTCCCATTAAATCCTATGAAAATGGTAATATATATACAAATAATTGTTAATTAATTTTAGACACTAATTAGTACCATGTCCATGGAGGAAAACTCATTTCTGGAGATGTTTTAAAAGTATCTGCAAAATCGATTTCTTGATTTTTTTCCAATTAAATCCTATGAAAATGGTAAATAATAATTAGATATAATTATTAATTAGATATAATTATTAATTAATTTTATACAATAACTAGTACCATTTCCTTGGAGGAAAACTGATTTATGGAGAAGTTTGTAAAAATTTAAAAGTATCTGCAAAATCGATTTCTTGATTTTTTTCCCATTAAATCCTATGAAAATGGTAAACAATAATTATAAATAATTATTAATTAATTTTAGACACTAATTAGTACCATTTTCATGGAGGAAAACTCATTTCTGGAGATGTTTTAAAAGTATCTGCAAAATCGATTTCTTGATTTTTTTCCCATTAAATCCTATGAAAATGGTAAACAATAATTATAAATAATTATTAATTAATTTTAGACACTAATTAGTACCATTTCCATGGAGGAAAACTCATTTATGGAGAAGTTTGTAAAAATTTAAAAGTATCTGCAAAATCGATTTCTTGGTTTTTTTCCCATTAAATCCTATGAAAATGGTAAATTATATATACAAATAAATGTTAATTAATTTTTGACACTAATTATTACCGTTTTCACTAGGAAAAACTCATTTCGGGACAAGTTTTTAGAAAATTTAAAAGTATACCTGCGAAAGAGTCTACTCATAATGGTCAAGGAAAAAATTTTACTTTTAAAAAAAAAAATCACTAATAATTGTAAGAATTTTTTGTGTCTGTCTACATTATTTCCAATAAAAGTTACGCAATTAATTAGTTGGTACCTAAAATCATTTCCTTTAGAGTGTCTTTCTACAGTATTAAAAAAGTTAGGCAATTAAGATGTAGCTCTTTAACTTCTCTGAGAGATTACATTATCACATGCTTAAAGTGTAAGCAGACGAAAATCTGGTTTGTAAAAAAGTATCTGCAAGTTTGTAAAAAAAATTTAAAATGTATCTGCAAATTAGTACATGGTTTGTAAAAAAAAGTATCTGCAATTTTGTAAAAATAGTGAAAAAAGTATCTGCAAATTAGTATATGGTTTGTAAAAAAAAGTATCTGCAATTTTGTAAAAATAGTGAAAAAAGTATCTGCGAATTAGTATATGGTTTGTAAAAAAAAGTATCTGCAATATTGTAAAAATAGTGAAAAAAGTATCTGCAAATTAGTATATGGTTTGTAAAAAAAAGTATCTGCAATATTGTAAAAATAGTGAAAAAAGTATCTGCAATATTGTAAGAATAGTGAAAAAAGTATCTGCAAATTAGGTTTCTGTTTTGCAAACTTTTCGAGGGGTTCGTTACAGGAAGTATCTGCAAGTTTGTAAAAAAAGTTTGTAAAAATTTTATCTGCAAATTAGGACCTCCCGTATTTCCTGAATTTTTCATTATGCATACTGGTAGAAGAATCAATAAAAAAAATCACTTTATTTTCCACTTCCCACTCCCTTTAAGAGAAAACTCGCGTCTTTTGAGGAGGAGAAGCGGTTTGAAAATTTTGTTATTTGGGCCATGATATCATGATATTAAGAACTCATTTTAAATACGTCTAGGTCTTCAGCCCGATTCATTGCAGCCTAGAGAAAATCTCATTCGTGATGGCGTATGCGCTTCACGAGATCCCTTCAAATAGACATATTCGACTATTCTAAATAAAAAACAACTTCAGAGGAGAGGGCTTCTATGCTACGAAGGTTCGCTACGCGATTGAGCTTCGCTAAACGGAGCCATAGCCTCCCGCGTATAGAGCAAATGTCAGGCCAGGGATAGATTTAATTTTAGAAGTGGGAATAGAGAATAGAGTAATCTAGGAACGCGTCAAATTCCCGGACCCCCTTCCACGGAAAGGAGGGGTATGAAAGAAGAGGCGTGTCAAAGCGACAAAGGTAAAAAGGAATAACGTATTTTTTGCCGATCCCGTCAGTAACGTCATAAAAACCTAGTTTAAGTGAGCTAATCTGAAATTTTAAACTTTTTATTACGGGTTGGAGGAAGGGGCTCTATACTGGGCTATGAGTCGGACTGAATTAAACGCAAACCGTTCTCGAATCCTGCTTCTAAAAATAAATCTATCTCTATTGAGGCTTAATAATAAAGGCGACCACAACCAAAGCATGGGCAAAGGCGAATTTCACAACTGACGTTCAAAGCTACCGATGGAAAAACCTAAAAATTAAATGAAAAAAATGAATGCCGGTAAGAATGATCACAACTGAAAATAACAGCTAACAGCTTAAAACGAACCCGAACGGTAAACACTTGAAGTTGGCCTCTCTGCGCTGCTGGTCTGCAACTCCTTTCGTTTATTTTCTATGGCAAAATTACACTCTTTAGAGGTATTGGGATATTAGGTTATTTTGTGTTTTAAGACCTTTATTGTGTAGGAAAGAAAACGACCCTTTTTAACGAAACTTTGGATAATTTTTAATATTTAGTTAAAAGTTGAAAATTATTTAAAGTGGGTACGTAAATTTGGACGAAAATTGTTAAATAACAAGACTTCCTTTGAGTTTCAAATTGAAGAATGTTCGTGTGCTTTATTGAACTATTTTTTACAAAAAAGACAGTCACTTTCAGTTTCAATTGTTGCTTGATATTTTATTGGACATCCCCTAGCCGTTAAAGGAAGGATGAAGAGGAAAATAAAGTGATTTTTTGATCGATTTTTCTTATTATAAGACCATTATATGCACAGTGAAACATTCAGGAAATACAGTCTCCGAATGATTTTAAAATTCAAATTAGGTTCAGATTTTAAAGATAATTTGAAATAAGCACCACTGACTAATAGCTTAACGCCCTGCCTTCCTGTTAACAAAATTTCCGTTGCACGCTCTATGTCTCGCGCCACGATAGTCACATCGCAAGCAACTTTTATTAAATCTCGCGATAAATTTCATTCAGCATGGAGAATTTTGTCAATAGGAAGGCAGGGCGTTACGAGATGGGTCGGAGGTCATTATTTCAAATTATCCATAAAATCTGAACCTAATTGGAATTTCAAAATCATTCGGAGATATTTCCTGGATGTTTCACTATGCAGAATGGTCTTATAATTAGTAGAAGAATCGATAAAAAATTATTAGATTTTTAATTTCACCCTCCCATTAAACACATTCTTAATCGTATTCTAAAAGAAAGACATAAACTCTAATGAAATTAGGAGGTAAATCATTGTATTATTAAAAATAGATATCCGCCCTGTTCGCTGGTATTTTTTTCTCCGTATGACTAACCAGCTCACGTCGTGACCGGTATTAATATTAATAACCTGATAAATGTTCTTGACATTGTTTTAGTTATGGTTTCAGGCTCAGGAGGACAATTGCTCAGTCCATACGTCCCGACTCGTTGCAAGGTTTCTGGAGAGCGAAGGAATTTACGCTTTGGATTGGCCCGCTCTCTCGCCCGACTTGAACCCGATTTAGCGTTTTGTCTGTCATTTAATAAAAGATTAAAAATGTGTTTAAGGGCTAAGGGAGGTTAAGTAAAATATTAAGCTACAATTGAAATTGAAAGTGACAGTCTTGTTGTTAATAAATAGTTCAAGAACGCAGACGGTATTTCCTGGATGTTTCACTATGCAAAATAACTTATAATTAGAAGAAGAATCGATAAAAAAGTCACTTTATTGTCGATTATTCGATTCGACGAATCGAATTTGCCATTTGGAGAAAAACGAGTATTCGAATTAAGAAACGATTATTCGAAAAGAAATTCGAATAACCTATTTACATACGAATACAGCTCCCTAAACCGAGTAATCGCTTCCAAGGGGCTAAATTAGAATAGAAAACGAGTATTCGATTGGAAATGGGAGGGACTGTGGTCACATGACATATATGAAGCTGTTTCGTTTATGGAATTTCATTGCGATTGCGCAATTCGCGATGTTTTGTTTTTCTCTCACCAATTACTCAGTGTTAGGAAAAATTCCATTCTATGTGAAACTACAATGTTTTTAGACTGCTACAGACGTGTATTTAGGAAACGATTAATCGTTTTGAAAAGAATATCCGTCTGATAAAACCGAGTATTAAAATTTTCGAGTACTCTTTTAAATAACTAGTACTGCTAGGTGTATTTAGGAAACGATTAATCGCTTTGAAACGGATATTCGTCTATTAAAACCGATTAATCGAAAAAAACGAGTACTCGAACCAGAATTTTTGAAAAACGAGTAATATTCGTTTGAACGAGTACTCGATTCGGATTTCGAATAGGAGATTTACTATTCGATTCGTATTCGATTCGGTTTGAAAAACCACTATTCGCACAGCCCTACTCAACAGAGATAGATTTAATTTTAGAGGTAGGAATAGAGAACGGTTAGCGTTTAATTCAGTCCGACTCAGAGCCCTGTATAGAGCCCCTCCCTCCAACAGGTAATAAAAAGTTTAAAATTTCAGATTGGCTCACTTAAACTAGGTTTTTATGACGTTGCTGACGGGATCGGCAAAAATTACGTTATTCCTTTTTACCTTTGTCGCTTTGACACGCCTCTTCTTTCATACCCCTCCTTTCCGTGGAAGGAGGTCCGGTAATTTGACGAGCTCTTAGATTACTCTATTCTCTATTCCCACTTCTAAAATTAAATCTATCCCTGGCCTCACATTTGCGATAAACGCGGGAGGCTATAGCCAGTCTCAGGCTCCGTTTAAAGAAGCTCAATCGCGTAGCGAACATTCCTAGCATAGAAGCCCTCTTCTCTGAAGTTGTTTCATGTATGGAATAGTCGAATTTGTCTATTTGAAGGGATCTCGTGCAGCGCATATGCCATTATGAATGAGATTTTGACTGGGCTGAAGAGACAATCGTAATTAATGTGAGTTCTAAATATTATCAAAAGTCCATAAAAACCCCCTTCGGGGGGAAAGTATGAAAGCGGCTAGACTATCAATGTTAAATACCGCGGCCAACAAGGTTCTTCTGCTGACTATATAATATAGTGGGACTTGAAAACTTGTACCTTAATCGTTAGTCTGTATTTTTATGAACCGGAAGGTTACTATTTTTTTGGCGCAATTCGGGAGGATAATAAAATGGCGACGATGATGAATGCTCAAACTCAGTGTGATTTTACGGTAAAAGATACCGCGAATAAATCAGTTCAAACGGTGTTGAAATTAGAAAAAAAAGAGAAAAGAAGTCACGGATGCATCGCCAATGACTTGAAAGATTTGGAGTTACCGGAAAAAAAGCGTAAAGTGGAAGAAATCGCAGACGTAAGTTAAGCCTTTGCTGTTATCAAAATACAAGTGACACAAACATAGTCAAGGGACTCAAGGCAGGTAGATATTTAACTTAATTAGGTTGAAGTTGGACGTTGCCAACAAAACCAAAGACGTCTAACTGCAAAGGAGATATTTGATGCAGTCAAAACATGGCTCGTTTCTCACAATGAGCTTAACGGAAATAAGATTTCTTGTATTGAAAAGTCAGAATATCAAGCCTCAAAGGTAAAACCAGCGTTAAGGAGCTCACAGTGTCGTTATTATAGTACTTGACACTGTATATTTCAAGGTTTATTTGGAAGTTACGAGGAAGGATCATTTCATGCTTCAATTTGGAATGGAGCCAATTAAATTGGTTATTGACGAAGATGGTTTTGCGTCGGTTTTTTTAATCTTTAAGGGCCTAGTATCGAAAAAACAGTTATTTAAAGATGGCTCTATTGTTGAAAACACGGCATCTGAAGTTTTTGGCGGCGTTATACGAAATTATTACGTTCTTTGCCCTGGACTTTCAGTAGAGGCCATTTTAAATTTGAAGATGCTTCCATTCACACCACAGAATGTATCCATTTATAAAAAGCCGATAGAACGATTCTCATCTTCAGAGTGTTTAATTTGGTTTAAACCTCCAAATAATGCTTCCATTGCTGAGATACAAAATGGAAACAATTCTTGCTCAAAGTGTAGCTATGTTTCTCGTTATTGTAAAACATTAATTAATAGACGTACAAAACAAGTTGAAACTCCTAAAAATAACAAGGATGAAATGTTGCGCTCAAAACATAAGACTTCACCATCTTCAACTCACAAGCTGAAATTTCTTTCCCCACGTTCTCTCAGGTTGCGGCAAAAGAAACCAAGAACTAGAAAAACTCGTTTGTTCAAGGTGAATGAAAACTTGACAAATAAATTGAAAAAACTGGAACTTTATCTAAGTGATAAACGGAATAAACAAATGATTACGATAACGGAGATTATTAACAAAGAATTTAAGGAAGAAGTTGATAAGATTGTATCGGATCTACCTTCGACAACAGAAAATGATCTTGAAATTAAAAAGACAATAAAAGAAGCGTGGGTTAATGACAGCAAACAACAACAAGAAACTGACAAGTTAAATTTCCGGAAAGACCAAGATCGTAACTGTAAGACAGTCCATTAATAATGTTTTGATTCTTAAACATAAGAAATATAACCATGTGGTATGTTCTTCCTAGCACCTGGAAGTAAATGAAATCGTTGGAGTGCTATAACATACCGAATTGCACAAGCAATAGCATGCCGAAGCAAAGCAGATTATTTAGCCCTACAAAACTTACACATTTTGAATCTTCCCAGCTGGAGGAGTGTGCAAACCAAAATGAAACATAACTGCGAGGAACCAGGAGTAAATTTGGAAAGAATAAAAAGGCAGAAAGAACTTTATGATGATTATGTAACTGAGCAGGTGGCAAAGGGTTTTAAAAAGCCAATGGGTGGCGGCATTTTATTCTTTGATGAGGTCAATGTATCACCTAAAGTAGCCTGGAACAGTAAAAATCACAAATTAATGGGCTTGGCAATGTCATCGTGTCAACTGGGAACTTTAGATGACATATATGAGAAAATGAATGATGAGGAAACCCTTCCAAAAGCTGGATATATGTTGCAATTTTTTTGGCGCGATTTGACATCGGACTACGACATCATTGGCCCATATTTTGCGTCGGAAGGCTCTACTAACAGCCATTTTATATCAGCATGCCTCTTTGATGTGTTAAGTGCGTTCCATAAAGTGGGCTTTAAAGTCTCAGCCCTTCTGTGTGATGGTGCCAGTTCGAATTTAAGCCTCATCAAATTAACACAAGGCTATTCTGGAGCATATGGAGTAAAAATAAATCCTCTGTCTCAAGATATGAACATTGACGTAACACCTTGGTTCACAAATCCATTTTGTTTGGATCACAAGATTTATTGGATGATGTGTACATCACATGAGGTACATTTGTTAATTTCAACAAGAGATATGCATTGATAGTCTAAGATTGTATCTTGTACTTTCAGCTTAAAAATTTGATAAACGCACTTTTTGCGTCCAAGAAGGACGGAAGCCGAGCATTTAAGAACAATGGTGTGACATTTGGTTGGCAAGCCATAATTTGGACGCGTAGGCTCAAAATGAAAGAAAGGGAAGATGAAAGACGAGACAAAGACATTCCTCGTCAGGAATATATAATTCGGGATTCATGGACTAAATTAAACGTTAAGCCAGCCAAAATCATGCAGGTTAAATGGTTTGATAAATATTTAAATTCTTTTTTAAACAATCACAAATGCCTCCTTATTTGAAATCAGCAAGATGATGTATTGGCTGAACTATACGAACATGCGAATCCTGATAGTGCCGAACCACCAAGTGATTTTCTGGAAACAACTGAAACATACAATTATTTGAAAGCGTGCAACCTGCTATTTGAAAACGGCATGTTGTCTAAAGGCAAAGTGTATTCCGTTAGTGATCCTCAAGTGAAAAATATTGAGGAAGGCCTGAAATATTTTAAAAAATGGCTTTTATATCTGAAGGGTGAGTGAAACTCTAAGGGAGTTATTGTCAGTTTTGTAAATGTTTTCCCCTTGTGGATAATTGAAGTACTTAAATGATAAAAGTAAAATGTCTCTTTTCTAGCCGAAGATAAGAAATTTAATGCCATGTACCCAGGAAAAGAATTTCTGTCCTGGCAGGTTTGTTACAATCGCATGATTGTGTAGTCTTCTTTGCCGAAACAATAACCTGAAGAGGTCTTAAAGATTGTTTTGGTAGTCTTCATGACCTCGTCAGCTATATTGCTTTGGCAAGGCAAAAACTAATTATTTTGGTATAAAATCATAACGCTCAGTATTTTCAGACTTGGGACCTTCTGCGAGTAATGGTATTTGGATTTAAAGGTCTCTTAAACTATTTCTTGAAGAAGTATCCAGGGTATTACATTATGCCAATAAGACTGAATGGCAGCGCTGTAGAAAGCCTCTTTTCGCAATATAAATTTAATGCAAATGGGAAAATCACAAGTATAAATTTTGCATTTGCAAGAAAAGCCCTATTAACAAAGGAGGATGTCCATGGACATTATCATTCCGGAAAGGGGTACAGAGATACAGCGTTGTATGTTAAGCGAAATTTTGCGAAAACCTTGTAAATTGTCGGTTTTGACGAAATTGAAATTACTATGAAAGTAATGTAGTTTGTTTTAATTGAAGTAAAAAAATGTTTTACAAAGACTATATTTCCACAGCGTTTTGACACATTGTTTAGGAGTAAAACAGAAACTATCACAATTTGACTATTATCACAAGTTACTAAACTATTTGACAATGCCTGGGTTCAACCATTAAATTCCGTTATCACAAGTTAATATACTATTAAAAACTCTTAGGTTCAACGCCTGTTATCACTATGTTTGATAGTCATTGAAACGCTTCGGCATGGTTCGCTTCCTTTTATTTGACGAGTTTATTTGTCTTCCTTCGATAGCAGCTGAGATTACAGATTTGTCTGACCTTTTATTAGAATGTTTATCAATCTGAATAGGCGTGGTGTTTGAAACCAATACCGTTTCTGTTACCCGTACTTGCTCTAAAACACACTTCTTGATGTTGGCTGCTTTGCGTGTGTATGTTACATTCTTGTTCGTTGAACGCGGTTGAAGTTCCTTTTTTTCCAAACAATTCTGGTTATTTCCCCCGCCTGCTTTTGTCATATTTTGCTTTTTACCACGTCCCATCTTTTCATTAAAATCATCATCATCATCATCATCATCATGCGAGTGATATTGTGCTTTTTTAGAATTTCTGCACGTTTGTTTATTTTCTATGGTTCCCATTAATTCTGTATTCAACGTGTCTTCGTTTTTATTGGTGCTTGTCATACGTCCATTATTTCCATCCATTTCGGATGCTTTGGATTTTTTCTGTTTTACTTCGGTTTTTGTTTTGACTTTTGCTTTTTTCTTCCCTTTGGTTTTACTACAGCTTGCCACCTCTAGATCAACGGGCTTCACTCCCTTTTTATTAGTTTTTGATCATTTTCCACTTTGCTTTCCAATGTTTTTGTCTTTGGGTAGAGAGCCACTTTTCGCGGATTCAATAAATAGGGTATCTCTTAGTGACGCGCAACCTTTTTTAAACATTTCTACCTTTTTCCGAGGCTTTTGCATCCCAAGATGTTAAAACTTCATTTGTGGTGGCATGCAAAATTTTCGGTTGCCATTCTTTTTGGAACAACAGTTGGTCTTCTTTTGACTGCTTTGGAAATAAGGTGGATGCTGTGGCTAAAAATAATTTAGGAAGATCTGGATCTTCATTTACAACCTTAGCAGCTTCCTAACGTTGGATTATAAAGGACAAGGTTAACAAGTACTAATGTACCAATTGCAACGTACACTTACTTGTGCAATATTTCTGCCATGAACTTTAATACCCTTGAGGGTCAAAACCTCCCTCATTTTCTGGTTCAAATTCTTTAAATAGGGTATAAATTCCCATTTAGGAATAAAGAATCCACCACGATCTCTTTTCTTGATCCCTGAAAACCTAATTCTTTTCTTTTCCCATTGGCTCATTCGATAGTTAATGGAACACCAATATAATATCCTAGATTTTCTAATTTGTCCCGAAGAGAGTGTTCGTCGTTTATAAATAAGTCGCGTTTTAGAAACCTTCCAAATATCTGCTAAACAACCCCCTCTTATGGTTAATAGTGATCTGTCATATTTTCTCATGTCATCAAGAGGTAGTAGTTCATTAAGATTTGCATCTTTACGAGGCAATCTTTCCGGTATATTGTTTTTCATAACTTCATAAACAGTTTTCCCGTATGTATGTAAAACTTGAAGTTTGGTGTTCTGGTCAACATCACTTTTATTGCATTCACCAAAAATAAAATACGATGAGAGGCATTGGAAATCGTTCACGATAGAACTGTACCATTGATTAATTGTTTTGGTATTCTTCTCGACATGCTTGGCTGGACTAGACTTCGATAAATTTTCATAAATTTTTAAAAAGTTACTGCACAACCTATTTATGATTCTTTTCACTCCAAAGTTCAGTAGGTCTGAATATAATTCTTATTGTTTTATAAACTCTAAATGAAAGTTTTTCTGTTTATCAGTTCCAAAGTTACTCAAAAACACTGGATTATTTAACTCTAGAAGAATTTTCTTTATAACGTCAGCTATATTAAAACTACTATTATATTCCATACTGACTGCAAAGGGCCAACTCACTCAGTAACTATCCATACTATAGCAGCAGACGACAGTCAAATAATACACTCCGGAAATGTAATTCGGTCTTTTGGGACTATTTTCGTAGTAGTGAGTAGTTTGTATAAGTCCGCTGAGGCTCACCGCAAAACTCTTTTGCCCCGCGATTATACCTGGCTTTCGAACTTTCCCCCCGAAGGGGGGTTTTTATAGACTTTTGATATTATGATATCATGGCCCAAATAACAATATTTTCAAACCGCTTCTCCTCTAAAAAGACGCGAGTTTTCTCTTAAAGGGAGTGGGAAGTGGAAATATAGTGATTTTTTTATTGATTCTTCTACTAATCATGAGACCAGTATGCATAATGAAAATTTCAGGAAATACCATGTCTCGCGCCACAATTGTCACATCGTGCAAATTTTTTCAAGTCTCGCGATAAATTTATTCAACACGGAGCGTGCTAAGAGAAAATTTTTGATAAAAACGCAGGGCACTACGCGATTGGTCGGAGGTCCTTATTTAAAATTATTCATGAAATTTCAAACTAATCGTGGTTTAAAAATGGTTCGGTGTTATTTCCTGGAGGTTTCACTATGAAGATCGTTCTTATAGAAGAATCAATAAAAAAATTACTTCATTTTCCACTTCACCATCCCTTTAATGAACGTCTGAATTGTTTCAAAGTATTGCGCCACAAGACCACTCATATCATAAGTGGATCATATTACAGCTCCCTATAAGTTCTGGACGTAGGTTGTGCTTTTGTAAACAGCGTTTTCTTCCAAGACATCTAAGCCCGCCATCTATAGCTCAGTTTTACAGGTATAGTTTGCCCTTTAACCCGGATCTGGAGTTACGTTAACCTACGGAAGTTCCGGTTGATAGTAATGGCTGTCAGACAGCCGTCAGTGTCGTGATTAGTGTGAAGTTTGTTATCGCGTTATAATTTTGTTTGGAATGGCTTATGTTTCTTTGCTAATTAGGAAAAACGCCTACGATTTGTGTGATTTTAAAAGCGACTAAAACGTTTTGTAAAACTGAAAAATATCTAGCTTATTGAAGGCGATTTTGATCATTCGAATTCATATTAATTTCCTTTTCAACACAAGCGTTTAAAAATTGCGCGAAATACCTATAGACCGCCAGTTATTTTTTAAAATCGGAAAAATAAAGTGGACTTCTACTATAATATTTACAACCCAACACTTAGTATGGAACAATTTGTTTCCTTCTGCGCTCTTCTCTCTCAAACCCTTTCCTCATTGGCTACCGCTTACTTCCGTTTGCTTGCCCCGCTTATTAAAAATTTCTTTCGCGCCAAAATCATTCCTTTGGTTTAGTTCACAAATTCGCCGCTGCGTTTCGCATATACCCTTTAAACTTCAGTGCTGGGAGACAATGCTGATGCACAGCTATGTTATATCGTCCTGTACTTCTAGGGAGCTGTAATATGATCCACTTCTGATCATATATATACGCATAAGGTGCCATAACATCTAACAAGCATTATTACGACAAAGATTCGATACTCGATGATGAATTATCGCCATTTAAATCGAAGTTGCCAGATTTTGAATAAAGGCTGATTACTCGTGACCTATTCATCCGAATTGAATTTGGTGAACACTTTTCAAATATGAATCGACCCAAAGGAATCCGAAAATCACATTTATATCCTCGAGAAATCAATATTTTCAAAGTTGATAATTTTGAAATTTCCGGTTTCCGGTATAAGTATGCAAAGGACAACTTTGGAACGGGTAAAATATGAAAGAGAAATGCATAACTTTTATAACGCACTTTATTCCAGAGCGCTAGCTTGAATAGTTTTTGAAATATAGTAAAATATGTGCGAAAAACGCAACGCGCAAAGACTTCTTTAACAGTCTGTACAGCAAATGAAATGAACCAAGCTAATGTAAGTAAAATTAGGGGGGTTTACACAAATAGTACGTCCCTAGTTACTGTTCATTCAATATATTTCCCGCACTCGGAACTTCACACACCGTTAAGAATCAACATTCAACATTTCGGGGCTTATTTTGACGCGGATCCCCGAGAGCACTCGTCATTACGAAGAAAGGCGGGACACGAGAGAGACTTTCCATCCTTCTCGAAATACTCCTTTAAAAAAAAAAAAATAAAAAAAATTTGCGCAAATCGTTTAAGTCGAAAAGAAAACATTCTTTGGGCATTTTCACTTTTTCAGGACACGCAAAGCAGCGGTGGATAGATACAACGGGCAGGTAAATAAAAGCATGGAGAAAAAATAGTGCCGAATTAATAGCTTATTCCGTTGGAGGTCGGATTGCGCCTCCACTCAAAGCGGGTTCGCCTCCGTGGCAAAGAGCGCCTGATATGATGGAAAACGGGAAAACGTGGCATTCTGTTTTTACATTCTGAAGGATTCGGTTGTTTTCCCGTTCAGTTTGGACGCGTCATCGCCGGGAGCGGCTTATTTTACTCGTGTATATTCTCACGCCTCGACAACAACCTTTTACACCACCTATCTCGTTAAATCACAAATGATGAAGACGGTCTAACAGCCGCAGATTGGCAACTCTCCGAGGTGGTAGGGCGAAACTGCACAGCCGGAACGCCGCGTGTCACTAGAAAAACTGCAGTGGAAGCGAGAAAAGAGGGTTTCTAGTATTTCAAGGTCATTCTTAAGTCATATACTTATTCTAGAATTTTTTTAAACCATCGAGATTGTTTGAAATGTTAAATATATTCTTTTCCCGCTTATCGGAACCCAGTGTATCGAAGGTATCCTATGGAGAGATGGTTTATGAACATTTTCCTTAATTACTCGGCCCCTGCTAACTTGATCCCCAAGATTCAAGTATCCTTGTATGGGGGACAAATTGGACTATAACATACTCAAAGGACATCCCCGTATCTCTAGTAGAAACAGAGTTACGAGCCTGCAAAGTTTATTTTCAAAAATCAAAAGTAACCTAATAACAATAAGTGAGACAAAAAATAAGTTGACCAAGATATTGAGGTAGCCTCAAGT
This sequence comes from Phalangium opilio, assembly GCA_019434445.1. NCBI lineage: Eukaryota > Metazoa > Arthropoda > Arachnida > Opiliones > Phalangiidae > Phalangium > Phalangium opilio. The sequence continues at coordinate 127,933 of JAEQBA010003144.1, forward strand.
TTAAAGTATCCTTGTATGGGGAGCAAAGAGGACTATAACAAATCCAAAGGAGATCCCCGTATCTCTAATAGAACGAGAGTTATGAGCCTACAAAGTTCAGTGTTAAAATCATAAGTAACATAATAACAATAAGTGAGACGATACCATAAGTTGACGAACATTTTGCTTAATATCTCGGCCCCTGTTTGTCGTAGCCTTATGTTCTTAGTATGGTTGGATGGGGGACAAATTGGACTATAACATACTCAAAGGACATCCCCGTATCTCTAGTAGAACCTGAGGTATGAGCCTCCAAAGTTGGGTGTGATGCTATTCCTGTGGCATGTTTTAGAACATTTTGCTTAATTACTCGGCCCCTGTTTGTCGTAGCCCTAAGTTTTTAGTATGGTTGGATGGGGGACAAATTTGACTATAACATACTCAAAAGACATCCCCCGTATCTCTAGTAGAACCAGAGTTAAGAGCCTCCAAAGTTTAGAGTAATGCTATTCCTATGGAGGGTATGTTCACGAACATTTTACTTAATTACTCGGCCCCTGTTTGACGCGAATTGCCCTGATTTCCCTGAATTTTACCAAACATTCTAAATGTCCCTGAGTTTTCCCTGAGGTTTTTGTCAACTATTTATTTCGCTGATTATTCCAGGTTTGTATGAACCCTGAATAAGATTATGAATTAATACCAAACTAATAAAGACCTAACTTAATCTGTCTGTCTATTAGTAACGCCAAGAATAGTAAATAAATTCTTGGTAACGTTTGGCAAAACAAGTGATTATTGGGGTAACTATAAACATCGGAATAATTTGAAAATGTTTCGAAAACAACATTGAACAAAATTTCAATTACGACCCCACCCCCTACACCCATTGGACTATTTTTCTATCCCCTGAGAGTGAGAGTATAGAGAAGTCAAATTAATAACGATTCAACTTCCTATTCTGTTAATATCTTTCCGTTAACCCTAAATATCGGCCTTTTAATTCCTTAAAATACAAAGTTGTTTAAATAATTATAAAACTGGAGAAAGTGGCGTTAGTATTTTAAAAATGAAATTTGATGTTTGAAAATGACAAAGATTATAAGACTAATATCATCCCCACACACAAAAGAAAATAAAGAACAACCAAATTCCAGCACGTCTTTTTGTTAAGAGCGAGCGAGGGTGCTAAAGTTTTGACCCGAGTCGTCATTCTTTTTCTTAAGGCGAAGTTTCTTAAAAGAATTTTAAGATGTTTCAGAATCATAGTCTAGGCCTAGAGGGACCGGGAGGGAGGGAGGGACTCCATACAGTGACACCATACAGTGACACTAAAATACGCCTTGTTGACGATAAAAATGATATTTTAGAAGGAGGAGAAGGAAAAGAGTAAGAAGGCGGCGTCTGGCTACTACAGGGTCAGTCTGAATTTCGCCAGGGAATCGAGGAGGGGGAAAGACCCCATCGGGGGGGGAAACATTTTAGGCTGCAACCTAAAATATGAAGCGTCAAATTTTTTACGATCTAGGGCAAGTGATCCCCTATATTGAAAGATTTTTTATAATCTATTTAACTTTATGCAAGTTTTTTATATAAGAAAATTATGAATATATGATTCCCACTTAGGCCTATATTATATTTTATTATATTTCATTATATTTTTTGTATTTTCATTCATTTTATGGCTCCGTTTTTATGGGAAATTTAATTTTAGAAATATGTAACTTAATCATGCAAGAATAAATTTTTATATTAATCTATTGTCCCTAGCAATGATGGATATCTCCAGGGACTTCCCCCTTCCTTTTCCCCCAACCTGTAAAATAGAATAGATCGGGGACATTTTTAGCGTCACACAGCGCGCGTCTTGGGCCGGGATTATGTTCCAAAGAGGGTGTTACGTTAGTAGTATAGGGCTACATTTCGTACCACGGTAGAGGTATAAAGTAGGTGCGTGGGAACTAGGTCATGGGAACTGGGTCATGGGAACTGGGTCAAGGGAACTGGGTCATGGGAACTGGAGCGTGGGAACTGGAGCACGCCGCCGCCGCCGCCGCGGTGAATCTTCGCGAGTTCCCCGCGAGTTCCTTCCCCCCTCACCCCCGCGGGGTTCCACGCGCGCGCCGCGAGTTCCTTCCCCCATTTTAACTCCGCGCGCGGCTCTAGTTTCGTACTATTCAATTCCAGGAAAAATTCTATTGTTAAATTCTTACTATTTACTGAGACTATCCCTTTAGTTTTTTATCCTGAGACTGTCCTTTTAAAGAATTAAGAGGTGTTTTCCCTCGGTAACATCAAACCTTAACCTTTCTGTTTTCATACCTTGCGTGTGACTAATCAGTAATAGGGATTATTTATTCAACAACACGAACTGGCTATAATATCAGTTTAGTTTTTAAATCATTTACATCGTTTACAATGTAGTTGTAAAGAAATGGTTCATCAATAGATAGATTAGTACCAAAATCTTTGCGAAACTTTTCAATGACATTATCGTAGTTAATTACTTTTAAAGCTTTCACTAGGTTTTTTTCGACCCTTTCGTTCCAGTCAGTTTCTTCGGACTCGCACATAATATCGTGGGCTATTTTGTTTTGGCAAGAGGTATTGTCGCAGCATTGGGTCATCTCCAATAAGATTTCCGTTACGTTTTTCAGAATCGCTTCTCTCATAGTTTCAACGGCTCTTGTTTTTTCGTGTAGCTCTAAGTCTATGAGGGCTTTAATTTTCTTCAAATAATCCCAACTAGATTGGTTAAAGGAAATGCCCCCGCTTGTAGCGTACAAAATGTTGTATTTTTCTCGACATCCTCTCGTGTATTTTCTAATGTCAAATATATGACCTTTCCGGTTTACGAAGCATTCTAGCTTTAAATTGCTAGTAGTTGGATGTAGCCAGACGGAAAACCTCGGCGAATTTCCTTTGAAGAAAACGTCGATTTCGTTTGAAAACTCCCAAATATTAGACCAAACGTGTTTCTTTAATTATATTTGTACACGAGTGTCGGTACGTCTAAAATATACCTTTGGGGTCGTGACATTACCAACCCAAACTTCTACTTTCTCCGAAATATTGTGAACTTGGTTCATTTTAAAGCGGTTAAGAAATGACGATTTCGACGTTGAGTTCCTACCTAACATAGTTTTTCCTCAAAGTTCAGGTGATCTCCAAAAAAAGTAATACGAATGACGTCATATCTAATTCAACCAATCAATGCGACTATATTATAACAGTTCGACGAATGACGTCTATTATAACAGTTCGACGAATGACGTCATATTTGCCTTAAGTTTTACTCTAATGATACAAACGTTTTTATTGTTACATTGGGACTATTTGTTACAAACTTCTATTGTTAAAGTTAGATTATTTTTTTTTTTAGGGTCGACGGCATAAGCATTTTCTAATGGCATAGAATTAAGGCGATATTTACAAAGTCACGTCCTGTTCTTATGGAATATTACAAGTCAGCTATATAAAATATAAATCGAAAGACCTATGTTTGTATTAAGAAGTGCTAAGCTTATTGGCTGACTTAACCATCTGGGTAGAAGGTTTAAAAAACTAACCAATTACAAATTGTGTACTAGAACGTTTATAGCACGTGATTTTACTGTTACAAGCACTTCTTGGAATCGGAAGTTTCTTAGAAATCAGTTAAAGGCGGTCATTTAGAGGTCTTACAAGTTATCTAAAATTTCAATAGAAAAATGGTCAAAATTTTTAAAAAAGGCTTTTTGATTTCAACTTAGTTTAAAGTTTTTGATGAAAATGATTTTAAGTACGAGTGCAAAATATAATTTGTGTGGATATAGTGGTTTCAAGCGTGTAATTTTCGAGTAAAAACCACGTTTGTTTTTGTGATCATCAACTTAAATAAGGAATACATATATTCACATTGAAAGGTAACATTTTTTGCTATATTTAAATTAGTTTTGGGGTGCCTAGTTTTTGAAATGTGCACTTTAACAAATTTCGAGAAAAATATTGTATAAGTGAACTATCGTTATGAGTTATAAACGTGTCAGGGTGTTAGCCACTAAAATAAGATATATATATACATGACAAAAATGGGTAATGAACGAAAAATAAACGAACTCCTCCTCCTCTTCAGTTAAATTAGCAATGCGTATAGAACTTCATCTATTTAGTTGTCTTAAACGGCAGAAAATCCAACCCTTTTCTTATGAAACAAAAGTCATACCATCCTGTTAACTGGAAATGGTAGCTGTAAAACCCTTTCGCTAGGAATGCGAGATGTAAAACCCTTTTCTCTAGAAATGAAAACAATGTATCTGACTGAGAATTTAAGTTTATTATACTACAATTTACAATAAATAAATAAAAAAATTAATGTAAAAAAGATACACGAGCCACTTTAGTATGAGTTACCTCTTCTTGGTCTCTAAATGTAAATGATCTACGATTGCTAATAGTATGCCAGCCGGTATTATGCGAACAAAATTCCTCACTATACATATTAAATAAAGGTTTTTTTATGCAATTACTACAGAAACTTTTCTGAACGTCCCAAATTACTTCTACCATCATGTCGTCTCGATGCACTACTGTATGAGTTTTTACCGCTAGATATTTCGTATTTGGTTCGTCCATATCGCTAAAAAAGACAAAACAGTCTCTGCAAACTCTACGTTGGCATTTCCTTTCACCTTTTCTCCATGTTTTTAAAAAATAGTCATATTCTATGTGGTGGTACCCATCCAATAAAAAGAAAGGGATGGTAACTCTATTCCTTTGCGTAGCTTGAAATTGAGCAAAAGTCAAGCGATTATCCACTTCGAATTCAATTTCTGATTCTGTGATCCAAAGCCAATTTGGCATTTCTTCGGGGTATAGATCCTCTTCGCCCAGGTTCCCTCGTTCACCAATAGCTGCTTTCCAAAATACCTGTTCAGATACTCCCCATAGTTGGCGTGGAATTGTTTTCTTAATATCATTAAAGGTTTGCTCCGTATTAGCTAAAACGAATTCCATTGTTACTACCATGGCTCTAATGGCCATGGATCTCAAAGACATGGGTGACCGAGATTCCATATTGATTTTAAATATATGAAGAGATGCTTTAAAGTTAATAACTGAATGTTGTATGTGCCCTGAAGTTTTAAATTTCCCCTTAAATACCTACTGTTAATTAGATAAAAATATTCGCCAAAAGTAACATTAGGTCGATTGAAAGGTTACTTACCGATAATTGGAATCGAACCAGGATCTATCGAATTCCATATTTAGCAGCCAATACGCTACCAATCGACCTAATGTTACCTGTGATCTTTGAGTGTGAAAATATAAGTCTATTTTTCCAATAACTACTATTTATACAATGTATGACGGAGGTGATATTAGATTTTTTGGCAAAGGTAGTTTAAGTATAGTAAAGCATATATAAGGCTCATTAGACTTCAAAGTTAATTGTTGCGTTGAGTCATAATTCCAAGAAAAATCCTTCTATGCCAGAACTTCGAATTAACTAAAACGTCATTGTTTCTAAGGCTTGAGTTCCAAGAAATTTTAATTTTATTTAAAGGTATGGTTGTTGAGTTTTATTTCTCTATTCGTTTAAGTATGTCGCGCCAATTTTCCCCTGCTTTCACGTGCAAAAGCGGTAGGCATGATAAACTACATAAATTACCTTTTACACTCCCTTTAAGAAGTCAGAACATTATAAATACCGCACCCACCGCCCCGCAAACTACAAAATATCCTCATTGCTTTCGCTTAATCTCCCTGCTAAAATTAATAATTTCTCCAAAATGGTAAGTAATATATATAAATATATATTTTTGGTACTTTTTCTTACTACCCCATAGTTTTATTCTGAGAGAGCGGTAGCTCTCTTAGATAAGACTTCATACTGCTTTTAATGTATAAGGAGGGTTTTTTGTTTGGATGTAGTTTTTTTGTATTGTATTAATTCATTCGAAAAAATTCCACAGAACTACAATTCGGGCCCTTAATATGTGGTTAAAATTTCAAAGAGATCCATAAATTAGTTTATTTTATGAAAAATAAAGTTGCTAAGGGTGGTTTTCATTTCCATAAAATTAATCACACCTTTTGATGAAAAACAGGAATTTTTCCCATAGAAATAACATGGGAAATTTTTCGAAAAAAACAAATCGGTTATTCGTGATTTAGGAAAACTATACGTTGGTTAGTTTTGGGAACGGTCTTATATTAAACTTTAAACCTTTTTCTAGGACCATTTTTAAGGTTTTTGTGAAAAATTAATTTTAAGTATGTTTAATTTTATATTTCAAAAACTACCCCAATCTGCGATATTTTGGCATGCATACACTGTTTTATTAGCAAATATCAGCGCAACCAATATTGGCCTTTTTTACGTATAGTTGCCTCATAATAATCCGATTGTTTATTCTTAATGCCTTTTGGTTGAAATGGCCTATCGATAGTGAGATAAGACTGCTTTAATAGCTCTTTTCCCCTTTTTCACCCCGTTTGTGGCCGCCATTTTTTTAAGGTGAAAAAATTTGAGAGTGGGTCCTTTTTCGTTGTCATTTTCATATATTTTGAGGATTTGCTCATGGATGGATTTTAAATATAATATAAAGTAGGTTTCAAGCTTTAATATAAGCCCAATTTCATAATTTTCCACCTTTTTATTGTCCCACAATCTATTTCTAAACTTGGCACTTTTTTTAAGGCGGTGAAATTGCGCTAAGCCTTGGCTTACCATTAATTTTGCCGTTTAAAAAATGTTTACCTCTCGTTGCCCGTTACTTCGCCTTCTCGTATCGTCGTACTTAAGTTTAGACTTTGAAAGTAGTGCTTAGTTTTCTTAAATATTACTTAATTGTATAAAAGTTTAATATTATAATTGCGTAAAACGAATTCAATGTTTTTTGTTGATGGAACGCGCCTTGCATTTGAATTTCGTTCCCTCGAAACTACCCCCTTTAAGTTACTGGCCGGACTCCGCCGGAGGCTTTTTCTTTATCGCCGCGGTCGCTCCTTCAGCCCCAAAAACAGCTGTAGTGAGAATTGTTATTTACTAAAATGTATACGCTCAGTGTGTTGTTGTGTTTGCATTTTAATGCTTCTAATCGTAGTGCGTGTCGAGGTTTACGAATCCAACGTGTGTTGCGAAATGAAAATCAAGGGTGGATACTATATGATCTATGCTTTAAAAGGAATTTGACGGCGACATGCAGCCAAGCAAAACGGTATTAGGCCTTGCCAAAACTTGACTGAGCTAGTGCACCTTGTCAAATTATCACATATAATAAATTCACCCTCGGATATTCTGTGAGGAGGAGATGGTTTTAAAGTTACTAACACTCGATTTTGGAGGTAGATATTGTCTTGTGACACTTGAAGTAACGATTTAATCTTATAAACAAACTAACATCATGAGCCCATATAGTAAATTAACCGATGTTGATATTAAAGCTTAGTTGAAATACTGATAATTTTTTTAACTCAATGAATCTTTAATATCAACATCAACAATTATCTTCTAAAAGAGATAACTACTTATATTCCATTCAAATTTCTCGCAACATTTCAAATTAACGAATAGAAATGTGCAAATGAAGTTCAAACTGATTAATTGGGCAAATTGCTATATTGTTCACCGTTACCGATCACACATAGATTTGCGTCCTTCAGTAGTGTTTATTATGCTTGTGAAATGGTAAGCGAAATCTGCGATTAAAGTTTAAAATAGACATGAGCAAAAAGGGCTTTATAAATATCAACTCGGTGACTAAAATTAAATTTAAAATAAATCATTTGCATAATGCACATTTTAGATTTTTAATTACAGTACTAACGCTTCCCACGAAAAGAATGTATAATTGTCAGCCTTTTCCAACAGTATCATTAGGTGTTTATGAAATTAAAAATAAATAAATTTTTTTGGTTTAATTATTGATGGTTGTTAAAGAGGTTTGGACTACCTTAATCTGGTCTCTGATGGAGAAAGCTCTGCGTTAGTGTAAACAATAGTTTTTAAACTGAATCATGGGATGGTTTAGTTATTATTTAGTGACAATTATTAGGTAACAGTTAAATTTGAAAATTTTTTGCTGTCCATAACTCCGTTTTAAAAATTATAATTTCTAATTTTGTAAAATAATTATCTCTTTACGATAAATACAGTTTATTTCCCTAACTTTCAACTTAGGCCCTCGACTATGGGAGCATCTAGTTGTGCTGCCCCCAGATATTTTCTTATATCACTCTAAGAAAAATTAATTATGTTAGGAACGAAATGATTAACGCAAGTTGATGAAGAAATTCATTATTATTTAATAGATATTTTTCATAACAGTAATTACATTAATCACCCATTTATGTTAGTATAAATGATTTGTGTTAATATACAACATGTGATTTAGTGGAATAATTATAAAAATTGATGAAGCCAGAGCTAAAGAATTAAAATTGAATAGGCATAAAACAGCGATTAGAGCTCGACTTTATCTCTCCATTGTCAACGTCACTTTATCTTAATCCATAATTGAAAATTATCCACAGATCTTGCGTGTTAAATCGTATTATATCCACAACTTTATTTATAAATAATTGGTTATCCACTGATTTGTGGATAATGGATAGAAAATGTCGAGCTCTAATTGCGATATAGCTAAAATCAATCCCACTGGCTATTTATAATACAATATAACCTTTGTCCTATGTCTACTGTTTTGAAAAAGTACTGATATGATTTACTGTGTTAAAAAAAATAATTATAACATCAGGATTGTTTGGCTCTACAGCTTTGAAAATTATTAAAAACACGTTTTATTTTGGAAGTATTTTTATTTGTGGAATTTAAAACATAAAATACTAATACAGTTTTTTTAATTAAATAATTATTAATAAATTTGAATAATTGTTAATAATTTTAAATAATTGGTATTTTGTAAATTTTAAATAATTGGTATTTTGTAATTTTAAATAATTGGTATTTTGTAAATTTTAAATAATTGGTATTTTGTAAATTAAAATAATTTTTAATTAGTAAAATCATGTAAAATCAAGTAATGTTAGAGAAATAATTATGTTAAAAGATGTTTGGATGATTAATGGTTTATATATTTTAATGAATAATGATGAGTGGTTAATAAATTTTTGACGTTAAATGATGATGCTACCTAAAAACCATAGGATTGTATTATAAGTTGGAACACAAGAAAGCAGTTGACCTGTATAATATCAAAAGTTCATAGAAAAACAAAAAGTATCATTCCCTGAATTGAGTTAGCATCGTGTAATATGAGAAAACCGCCATAACGCTTACAAAACCGTGTGTTTTTGTTTCCCTTGCAACCGTAGCAAGTGTCATAATAAAGTGGACGATGTTATAGTTTGGATCGCTAACATTGAGTACTTATAGCTTACATATATTGTAAATCTTTGACCACAAAAATTTTATTTATTGGTTGAGGTGGGTCGTTTGCTTCTCATTTCACATGGTGCTATAGACAAGGGCTGGGAACTATGATAAAAGTATACTTTTGGTTTTCAACTATAAGCCTTTGATAATACCATAAGTTAATAAGAAATGCTCCATAAGTATGAGATACTTCGTAATGCTAAAGACAAATCGAGCTACTTCGATAACGTCAAACGAGAACTAAGTACACTCGGTCAATTTTGCACCACTTTCATCTTCCTATTTATTAGTCTGCATTTTTAAGCCTTTGAAAGCGCCTCACCAGGACTCGGATCTAGAATCTATGACCTAGGTCACTTAATGACAAGCTTTCAGTAATTGGTGACAAACTTATGGAACATAATTTATGAACTCTGGGGTTTATACCAATAGAAAGCCCTTCATGGTTAAATCAAAATATTCCTTGAGTCTTACTTTAAATTTTGAAATTTCACTGTTTCAGAATAATTAATGTTTAACTTAATTGAAGGTAATTTTAGTTTTGCGGTGTCCCAACTCAATACAGGTTATTTTTTAATAATACTTACAATTACACTGAAAGGGTGTCCATCTTTTCCACCACAACTTCATTTAAATCCGCGCCCTCAGGCGCGTTTGCCTTTTCGCCCTCTGGCGCTTTTTCAATTTCGCCCTCGGGGGCTTTTTTCTCCGCTTCACGCCCTTTATTCACACAATTTAAGTAAAAAGGATCAATATTATTAATTTTCTCTAATGAATTTAGCTGGCCTATATTGTGGGCCATAGCGATTCCAGTTTATCTAATTTGTTATTCAAACATTTTTCAGGTATATTCCTTTTATGACATAGCGCGGTTTCAGTGGATCCCCTACGAAGTGACCCTCTCCTAAACTGCGAGTATAGCTTAACGAAGGGTAGTATGCGAGATTTATAAGTGCACTGAGAAATCCCTCCCACAAATCCCTCCTGCTTTTGTCAAATCAAAACTGGAGTTGGTAAGGAAAATCACCTTGTAGGGATCCACTGGAGCCGCACTGTGCATTAAGAAAGTGAAATCTGGTGGAATTTACGATTTTTTAGTCTTGAAAAGCGCACCAGAATGGAAATTAGAAATTTTAATGGCAAAATTATAAATATGACAGTAAAAGCATGGACAAAAAAAGAGCGCGAGTAAATTTGTTTTCACGCTATAGGATAGGCAACTCCCTATCTCGGACGACAGCTTATTCTGCATATACTCTGTTACAACATCGGTTGTCAGCACGCGCAAACCTAGTTCTATCTCCTAAAATTTTTTGGCTCTTGTCTGCACGTACAAAGCTACGTTGCATAGAGACCTAGGTTTGCGCGTGCTGACAACCGATGTTGTAACAGAGTATATGCAGAATAAGCTGTCGTCCGAGATAGGGAGTTGCCTATCCTATAGCGTGAAAACAAATTTCAACCTCACGCGCATTCTTTATCCGTGATAAAAGATTGAAGATAAGATTTTTTTAGGGATCCTTTTCAGTATAAATTAAAAGTTACATCAAAACACAAGTCAAGTGGTTCCCCTATAGGGAGCTAACAGTTCTGACCCTGAAACGTCACACCCTTCCATCTCTTACTGGAGTTTCATCCCCCCTAACGGTTGGAAACAGTATTCTAATTTCTACACGCAAAAATGCCAACCAGAGAGGGGCTGCGTGACGTCTGACTATCTCTTCCCCTAGCCAGTTGTTAGCTCCCTATAAGTTGACTTTCCTTTCGAACACCGGATTTTGCTTGGCGGTATTTATAACAGCATAATTCCAGCCTGCAAATGTCTCTGCTTTCGCCAAGCCAAAACTGGAGTTCGTAAGGAAACTCAACTTGTAGGGGAATCCACCTTATTCCCTTTCGCCGGAAGTTAGGCTTAGCTCGGGATTCATGGGGGTGAGTAACGGGAAGAAATTGGTCTGTCGTCCGCTACAGTACATATTTTTGGCTTATGTAGCAGACGACAGACGAATTTCTTCCCTTTACTCACCCCCATGAATCCCGAGCTAAGCCTAACTTCCGGCGAAAGGGAACAAGGTGCATTACGTGACTTGTGCGTTGCTTTAATCACTGTTCCAAATCGGGTGGTAGCCACTGGTAGGGACGAAGTATAGCAAATTCTAAGGGCGGTTTTGATTCTAAAATATTCTACGATATTTTTCCCAAGGGCCACCCTAAACAAGTTTTATAACTGGAGTGTTTTAGTAATAACCACTAAATTATATTTCTCCCCAATAAATACTGAAAGGGGTCATTCATAAAGCACTCTAATAATAACCTATTTATGGAGTTTTCCTTGTGATTTAATGTCGTACAAGTTACATTTTCGACCTAAAATCACTTTAGTCCTATCACCGTATTTGACCTAAACAATGGTCTTCCTTTATACAAATAAAATCTTTGTATGGAAAACAATTATTGAAAAATTGGCCACTACTAAACAACCGATTAACTAGCACAACCTGATGATCTTTTATCTACCTTTAATATTAGGGCAATCTCGAGCTATATGGCCCGGCTTCCGACATTCAAAACACACCCTTTCATAGGGTTTCCCCTGACTCCTCCAACGCGGATTTCGTCCGCCGCGTCCGCGACGCCCACCGCGTCCACCTCGACCGTAATTGTTCACGTTTAACGTGACGTTGCCGTTAAATGTGGCACCTCTCAAACCTTCCATTTTTCTAAGCCTAGGCCAGTTAACAATAAATTTAATATACTTAATAAATTAACGTCGATTAGTTTGCTCACACTCGATTTCTTAAACTTGGTCATATAATTTAATAACGAGTTGTTAAATATATGCCTTAGTTTAAAAAAGATATGTGAAATTACAAATTATTGCTAAATTGTTCATGAAACTTACTTGAGTTTTTCGATCCTCCAAAGTTTAAATTTGACGGTTGACGGTTTGGCCAAAGCACAGCCCACTCGATCACGCAAGCGCGTGCAACTTGCGTGATCAAGTGGGCTGGTGCCAAAGATACGGCCAACTTGTTATCAAGTTCTACGGCGTACGAACGAAATACAAGCTGGCCGTCCCTAAACCTATACAATATTTTTTACTAACCTATAGGCCTAGCAGTGCTGCCATGATCACAAAATTTCCTGCTAGCCTTTCAGTCTTTTATGTCTATGGTCTTTCAGTTTGGTAAACTTTGGTTTTACTCTTAAAAGGCCTAACTTTCTATTTTGACGCCACTTTCTTGAGATTTTGAGAATCTTGATGCCCTAAGGTAAATATTCTACCACAAGACTAATTATTGCTTTCATTTTTAAGTAATTTTAGTTAACACATTCTTATTTTGTTTTAATTTCGATTTCCTTATTCATTTTTTAAAATCACGTTAAGCCTACTTTTAAAGTGTATGTTCTCATTATTCTTTCATTTTTATATATATATACTCCAATTTTATTTAACGAAATCTGTGTGCCATTGCAAATACATAAGGATCTGTGTGTACCCTTGCAAATTCAACAGGATCTGTGTGTACCTTTGCAAATTCAACAGGATCTGTGTGTACCTTTGCAAATTCAACAGGATCTGTGTGTACCTTTGCAAATTCAACAGGATCTGTGTGTACCTTTGCAAATTCAACAGGATCTGTGTGTACCTTTGCAAATTCAACAGGATCTGTGTGTACCTTTGCAAATTCAACAGGATCTGTGTGTACCTTTGCAAATTCAACAGGATCTGTGTGTACCTTTGCAAATTCAACAGGATCTGTGTGTACCTTTGCAAATTCAACAGGATCTGTGTGTACCTTTGCAAATTCAACAGGATCTGTGTGTACCTTTGCAAATTCAACAGGATCTGTGTGTACCTTTGCAAACACAAAAAGGTCTGCGTGTACCTTTTGCAAGTACAAAGGCGTTCTGTGTATACCTATAACAAATACAGTAAAAAGTTCCACTCATTTTTGAAAAATTGAAATGTTTTCTCGAGAAAAACGAAAGAAAGTAAATCAGCGTTTAGTAATGCAAAAAAGAAGAGCGGAAGCCAAGCTAAAATTGCAAGTTCAGAGTAAATCATTGAAACATGATCAAACCAACAAACTTAAGTGTAAACGGTACTATCTTAAGAACAAGGGGTTCTTTAAAAGAAATAATGCAAAAAACTATGTGGGGCGTAAATCTCTACTTGAGAGAGGGAAAAAAACTAAGAGAACTACTCCGCCAGGTGGAGCAGCTAATTTGCGTTCAAAAAATACAAAACCAAATAAACGGGATAAATTTGTCTTTGCGAAAAAACTCCTTAATGTGGGGATTTTCAAAACGAAAAACAAAAAAATTATTGCTGAAAGCTATAAAAGGTTTCTAGTCAAACGTCTCACTGAAAGACTGGCACCGTCAAAGTCTTTTGACACCGAGACTAAAAATAGACGCACGAAGTCTATCTCTTACAAGCTAAAATGCCAAGTGCTAGCTGGTAGAATATTGCATTTAAAAAGGCAATTGTATTCGGCTTACCACGCCCAACTAACAGCCGTTGTTAGTGAATTTAAGGATTTTGTCGAGAAAATCAAAGTAATTGGGTCCATTGATCCTGACAATTTGGCAGAAGTTGTGGGTGGAAAAAGGCTTCACAGTAGCCTGAAAGAGGCCTATTTCCATGAAACTACCTATTATCTGATTGGAAATAATGGTAAAATATTGAAAAATGACGATGAGTCACATTATGGCAAAATTTTTCAACTGGATTCTGATGGTCGTGTACGAAAAGTTCTGAAAGACCGTGCTACCAGTTCGACTAAAGAATTGTTTGTTGATGAAATGGGAAATTCCGTTGACATGAAAAACAATAACGAGACTAGTAACGTAGAACGAGTTTTACAAGTTAATGAGTCGGGAGTTGTTACGAATCTTTTTAACATTGTTGAAACTGAAGAGAAGAATCCGAAAGCAAATTTTGTGATCAATGAAGGGGGGTTTATTGAAAACCAAAACAAAACTGTATACTGGGAATGCAGTGATATTTGTAATGTTCGAACTCGAGCCATTGCAAAAGTACTAGCTTTCGTAAACACAGTTGCCAATGCGAATGAAAAATCTTTGACTAAAATTTTTGAGTCTGATTTGGACCTTGCGAATTAAAGAAAAGAATTTTGCAAAAAATCAAACTTGTCTAT